>MU182534.1:264570-307579 GCA_016904865.1 Pissodes strobi | reverse complement strand
CGCTGCCTTTGGAAAGCCTCCTCAAATTCTCAGAAACCCTACCTAGAGTGTATGATTTCTCTATTCTCTAACTTGCCACATATGAGTTCGAAACAGTGGCATTGACAATACAAAGTGCTACTCTTAAGAGCCATGGAGCGTGCAATGCTTGAAATCTCGTTAAAAGTCATAATTTAAAAGCAAGGAATTAGAAAAAAAAATAGTGGCCGACGTGATAAAGCGTATGGCAGAGCTAAAATGGCGTTGAGTGGGATATGTGGCGAGACAGGGCATTGATAGATGGACGACAAATGTGGCTAAATGACGAACAAGAGAAAAGAAGAGGAGCAGAGGAAGACCACAGAACAGATGGATAGATGATATTAAAGAAATAGTAGGAAGAGACTGATTCAAAAACTCAGGATCCACAAAAATTGATAAGGAGAAGCTTGTGTTGAGGAGTGGTCAAAAATTGACTGAAGAAGACAACATGGAGAATTAAAACTTGGATTTGTTTTATTTTTCTAATTAAATTATTAGTTTCTATTAATAATTTATATTATCGGAGGCTAAGTATCGTTAGGACCATTATTTATTATGCTGAAGAGCGATACTTGAATAAGGGAAAAGGTAGAATTTAATATCAATGATCTTAAATATCGCAAAGACTAATCTATAGGCGCCGATTTCACATGGGCAATGTGGGCACTTACCAGTGTCATTCAAGAGTCTGTCTTACTAATTTACAACTAAGTAATAATAAATACACATCGTCGAATTCTGATAAGTAGATAACAAGTCGCTTTACTTCTTACTCAATTTGAAAATCATAATTTAAATGTTTTCAATATTTATGTTAGTCTGACATGTATTGAACGGAAAAATTTGTCAAGTAAAATCAGTGTATCAATCAGAAGCTTTACTATCAAAGAACACATTTTGTTGACAGGGCGTGAATTAAAGACATTAGAAAACAGAAATAAACTAAATATCTAAAAGTATTTATTTTAAATAAAAACTTATATAATTTAAAATAATATAATAAACAATTGAAGAGAAATGAAAAATACAAACCAACTTCCCTGAGAAATTGAACTATTTTTAAAAGGTTTAAACATATTGAAAAAATTAATTAAATTATTAATAGGCAAACATGTTTGCTTTTAATAAAAATTAGTTCTTTAAGGTAATATGAAATTGCTTTTTTTATTCCTGAAGTCAGACTTACTTTCCTTTCATCAGGGGAATTAAGTGCCGACGTAAAAATTTAAACCATTTTACAATTTTAAACTTAAAAAATTAAATTTAGAAAGTCTGTTCAAAGAAGTAATGTAGGTTTGGTAGAAACATTAAAACATCGATATTTATGATTTCTACCTATATATTTTTTTGTCAGTAACAAATGCATACTTTTTCTAACTTCATACTGAGCCGTATACTATTGAAATCTTTAAAACAAAAATAATCATAATTATAATTATATTTAAAAAAATATATGCCCATAATAAACTTAATAAATAAAGCTAGTATTGTTTAAGAAACATTTTTAATGAGATTGTTCCCTGTTTTCCTAATAAATGGGTAATATAAGGAAGACTAATTAATTTAATTAATTAATATAAAATAGTTGGAAAATATAGGACACAAAATGTGGAAAATACTACCAGTGTTGTAAATGCACTGACGGACATACAAAACGAGTCGCTATAGTTATTTTAAGTACTTTTGATATCATCATATCTTTTGATCCTTTTAATGAATTTAGATACACTTTTCACTGGTGGAAAGACCGATTTCTTAACTATATGTTAATGCAGTCCATTAATATAATAATTATTGAAAAAGGCTATTTTTGCAAATGTTTAAACTTTGACGATTTCTTTTTTCAAGTAATCACATACTTACGAGGGTAGTTAATATTTTTCTCTACAATTTAATTTTTTGTTTATTTTTTCTCTTTAACAAATAATATGCAGAACAATGTATTCCCATATCTACATATGCAAGTCCAATATAATGCGACAAAAATGGAAGTAAAATGCCTTAAGAGGTTTATTAATTAAAACACGATTTAGCAATAAATTTAACTAGCTAAAAGACTACAATATGCAGGTTACTTCTTGAATTAGCTTGTTACTTCAGAAATAATTTAATTGCATTAAACACTTGCTTAAAGCAACATTTAGGCATCTCAACTAACATAATCTCAAACTTAACAACAAAAATATTTAATTAAATAATTAACAAACAATGGCCGTGCGTTTGTCTTGGCAGTTAGGGTACGACGCCACTAAATATTTTACATACTTGAAAATATGGTAATAAAATTTAAAAAAATTACCTGTAAAAGATCGGTGAAAATGTTAAATATAGAGAGAGTTATTTTTTTGACTGCAATTTACCAAAATAAACATAAAGATTATAAATAACTTATTTAATTAAAGATGTTTACTTACACCAATTCCTTCAGAACAATTAATCCTATGTCAAATCAATTTGAGGTTATGGTTACGCTCTTAAACTAATAAAAATATTTCTTGTAAGGTATCTCACCGATATTACAAGAATACTACTAAATCATAAGAGACTACTTGTTGTATGCATAAAGGTATAGCCAGTAAATATATGCAGGTTTTTTTATGGCAGAGGCACACACACTAAAGGGAGATCCTATGGAGCTCGACGAGCGGTGTGTGTGCCAGATGTTGATTGACACGGTTCTTGAATAGTTGTAGGTTGTAATTAGGGGGAAACAGATGTCCTGGGAGTGAGTTCCACAGTGATGCAGTTCACTAGACAAGGGAGTTCTTGTAAAGCGATGTTCTAGGTGTTTCGAGTTGTACGACGAACTGGTGCGCTCTTGTCGTCTGTCGTGACTGTCTGACAGGCGTTGCCAGGGGCGGGATAAGGCGGGCCAAGTCCTAGGAACATCTACCGTGAAAGTATCTGTAAAACAGAGACATCTCGGCTACATGTCTGCGGTGTTCCCGACTATCCAGATTCCGGGTCAACTCCGGGTCGCCGACGAGACGCACAGCTCTCTTCTGAATGGAATCCATCAGCTATAGGGTGTGCTTTGGTGCGGCACCCCAGATGTGTGAGCAATATTCTAAGCATTGTCTTATTTGCGCTTTGTAGAGCAAGAGCAACTACTGTGGTGTATACAGTTTTTTGTTGCGAAATAGCGCACCAAGCTTCTGAGAGGCTGATTTTGCGATGTTAGCAATGTGGTCATGCCAGGACATATTGCTGTTGACCGAGACACCCAGCAGTATGACAAGTATGAAGGAATGGTCGATCCTGCTATAATGATGTCAGGGACCGGCGTATTGACCCTCTTAGTAAACGTGGCTGCTTGTGTCGTTACACAGTATAAACTCAATAACATAACAATCAACTATTAAATATTTATTATGCGGGTGTGTTCGAAAGACTGGTTAGATATTAGTTTTCCCTCTTTAAAAGTTTATAGACTAAGTTATATTTTAAGTTATTGGCTACTGATGATATTGACTACCATCATGTTGGGAGAAGCAATGAAATATTTCCTGACAGCTTTTGAAAGACACATCATTGTTAAAACTTCAAAAAATAAAATTATAATTAACATACAGCTTATACTCCCAAACACGATCGATAAATATTAAATGTATAAAATACGCTATTGTGATTTTACGTTTAACTACTCAACAGGTTAATTTTATGCCGAAATATATCCAATCATCAAATTGAATACCTATTTCGGAAAATAAAACATAACTAATTTTTATACCCTATAGTTTTTAAATGACAAACGAATTGACCGTTAATTAACTAATGGATAATTTGGTCATGATGATGATATGAATAGCCGCCAAGCCTTATTTACCAATTGAAAACTACCTAAAATTAATTAACATTTGAGTGAAAATATTCAACAATTTTCGAGTTGTAAAGCTTCATTAATTAATAAAAATGCACTATGACTTGAAAGTAGTTATGTTGAGTAGAGGGTCTTTCTTACCCTCTTTATATGCGAAGGACCACCCTGGCGTAGGGAACGATACTCGTGCTGATTTTTATCACTTTATTTTTATTGTTAGATAACAAAAACTGCTAAAAAAACCTATAATAATTAAGAGTAACGTGCGTGTGCTTCTTTTTCTCGGTGCGTAGCGTCATTCTCTCTTTTCTTCTGGTCCAATCCAATCTTCTTCCGGTTTGGCTTCTCGACTTCCGCTTCCGTTCCGTTCTTCTCGAATATACTTTGTTGGCGCGGTTTTCAAAACTTAGTTAATTCTTAATAAAAATACTAATAAATAACAAAATTTTAATAAAGACATATTTCTTAACGATTATACGTGTAATTGAAAAACTGCATATTATTCAAAAATTATTATAAATCTTAACTGATAGGGTCTTTAGGGCATCTAAAAAATGAAAATCCGTCACCCACTTTTGTAATACAATAATTATCCGGACAACCATATCTCGCCATAGTAGCGATCTTAATAATTATTTAATTCAACGCGATCCAACAGTACAGAATATCAAGGCGTTTACCCACTGACCGTAAATTCTCCCTCGTAGTGTAGCCACAACTGGCCGCGAACGAGATTGATCCGGATTCGCTTCGAAGCTAAAAACTGTCGGCGAAATTGGAAATTTGTCTCGAGTGAACCTACCGTATATAACTATTTATACCGTGATAATACTATAGTCGAGTCCGTGAAATACTTAGTGTTGGCTATTTTAATATCAAGAATATTTTTTATTTTATGCACTAACTCCCCGAGCAATTGTGCTGCTACTAATTCTAATCGAGGCAAAGTCTGTTTTTTAATCGGAGCTACTTTAGATTTAGCTGTTAAAAGTCGTATTTCTTTTTTGCCATTTTCCCTTACTGACCATAAGTACACGCATGCTCCGTAAGTTTTTTCAGAACTATCGCAAAATCCGTATAATTCGATTTTTTCACAATTGGGTACTAAAACATGACGATTTATTTCGATTTTATTTAAAAGAGGGATTTGTGAAAGAAACTCTAACCAATATTCATTCTTTTAGGCTATTGGGTAGCTCTTCATCCCAATCTAAATGTAACTGCCATAAATTTTGAATAAGTAACTTTGCGTTTATTATAGCAGGACCTATTAGTCCGAGAGGATCGAAAATTTGTGATATTGCAGACAGTACCGTGCGTTTCGTGACTTTAGTTTCGTTAAATTTTAGGTTAACAGAATATTTTAGTACATCGCTATTTGCATCCCAAAATATCCCTAATGTTTTTAGCTCCTTTTTATCGTGAAATATAACAAAATTTTCGTCATGTTTTTTGTTTGTTTCTAAAATATAATTTAAAATTGATTTTTCGTTTGATGACCATTTTCTTAAAGTAAAGTTACCTTCGGATAAAATATTTGTAATTTCGTAGTATATTTCTATCGCTTCGTTTTGTGTGTCTACACTTAAATAAAGATCGTCCATATAAAATGAATCTTCTATTATTTTCGATGTTCTGGGATACTTTTCTTTATTTTGTATTGCGAGTTCTTTAACACAACGCGTGGCCTGAAATGGTGCACTAGCCGTACCGCATGTCACAGTATTTAATTTATAAACCTTTATAGGTTCGTGAGAATTTGGTCTTCATAAAATTTGTTGAAAACTACGTTCGCTAGGATCGATTAAAATGCATCGGTACATCATTTTAATGTCCGCGCTTATAATATATTTTCTATGTCTGGATCGCAACAGTATCGAGAAAAGATCTGCCTGTATTGTCGGTCCCACCAAAATCAAATCGTTAAATGAAACATCCGTGTTACTTTTAGCGCTCGCGTGAAAAACTACTCTACACTTCATTGTTACCGAGTCTCTTAGAACAGAAGTGTGTGGCATAAAAAATTATTGATTTTCTATCGATTTATCACAATCTAAATTACATTGAAATTTCATGTGCCCCAAAGTTTCATATTCGTGCATAAAATCCGTGCATTGATTTTTTAAATCTTCGTTTTTTCCTAATCGCGCCTCTAATAGTTTAAATCGTTTTAAAACCACCGATTTCGACTCACCTAATTTTTTTTCAAATTCTTCATTAAACGGGTATTTAACGATAAATGTTCCGTCGATACTTCGCGTCGTCGTTTCTTTAAAAAAGTCCTCGCAATATTGTTCATCTTTAGACAATATTTTTTCGCTAGGGAATTCTTCGATTTGCCAGAATTTCGTTAAAGATTCGTGTAAATCTCGATTTGTAACTTCTGCGGTGAAATTACAAATGGATTTTTCGTGTTGTTCATAAAATCTTACAATCCCACTAAATATCCATCCCAAGCGCGTTTCTTGTAGAACTGGCATATTATTCCCTAACCTTATTTTTCCAGTTTCGAGCAAATCAAAAAAGATCCCTGCACCGAGTAACACACATTGATTTGTATAAGAGTGGATAAGCAATAAATAGACCAAAGATGGCAAATTTACGACCGCGAAATGTAAACAAAGAGATTTCTATTTGGACTTGCGCATTAGAAAATTAGTAGGAGCTAATTGTTGCACCGTGAAGGTAAATAGGCAGGCCCGGACTTCGAAAGTGATTATTTCACCAAATATTCGGTAGAGGAGTCTTGCCGATTGTGAAATGGGCCCCAGTTAGCATAGTGAAACAAACAATAAGGTATAAATAAGTAATACTTATAATAATTAGACTAACTTGAAATAGGAAATCTCGAACTCGAATTATTAACTCAAAACGCCGCGCCGTCAAAACGAAAACACGTCAAAGACAAAAGCCAAGTTCGATCCTGACCGACGCCTGCTGAGACGGCAAGTGTTTTAGTGCGCATGACAAAACGGTATCTTCTTTGTTTATGTTTTTCCATTTTGCGTCGATTTTGTCATGCGCAGAAACCTGTTTTTTCGCCCATAGGTTGCCACTTTTGAATAGTGCGACAGGCGGCTATTGCTTATCCACTCCTATACAAATCAATGGTAACACATCAATTTCATTTGGTACGTTAAAATGTTCGTCCGCTAAGTTAATATTTTTAGGATACTTTATAACTGATTTATCAAATTTAAATGGCGGTAATTCTTCAGTAATAACGGGTAAAACTAAATATGATAAGCCTACTTGAAATGAATTAAATCTCGATTTTATTTCACACGTTAAGTTTAACTTTTTACATAAGGATTGACTTATTAAATTTGATTGACTTCCCGAGTCGAGTAAAACATTACATTTATGCCAACATCCGATATTGTCTGCGATAAATATCGTTGCGGTTGATAATAAAACGTGGTTTGTGTCGAAGATCGAATTAGAAATAAAACCGTCAGATAATATTGGTTCATTCATTTTACTATCGTTTAATAAATTTACTTCATTTATATCGTTTTTATTTAAACACCTACCATTATTTAAACGGTCAATCGTGCACAAACTGTGTGTAATCCTTGAAGTAACTGATTTACTCATGGCCATCGCGCCGTCGTCGTTCTCGTTCGATTCACGATTCCTCGTCTCACTCTCACCTGACGCATGGTGCAAAGATTCTTTGTATGATGGGCCTAACGGACGCGGGCTCTCGAGTTTCCCACGCGTTTGCCGTGGATGGGGATTTCCGATGTTGCCGTCGTTGTCTCCTGGTCTTCGATTGACGGGTTGATATTGAGCATTATGTAAAGACGTTGACTGATAATTCAGTCAACGTTAAAGATGTATTATGTTTAAATTCACATTTTTTACAACCACGGGACATACATTCGAATTTTGAATGACCAGATCTTAAACAATTACTACATAACTTATGTTTTTTAATTTTGTTATATTTTTTTGATATCGATAAATTTGCAAATTTTGGACAATGATATATAAAATGATTTTCATGACAAATATAACACTTGTTTTCGTGAGATTTTCCCGATGAATAAAAACATCTTTCATATCCTTTGTTTTGTTGACGTGATGTATGTTCGCGACCGCTATGATTCGATTTGAAACAGTCATTGCTTATAGCTTCGAGTGTAAGACACTTTTTGTTAGAAATTCATGTAATGTCGGTAAAGTTTGATTCGTTTGTTTTTTACTTTCCCATTCCCTTTTAGTTCGATCGTCGAGTTTCTGTAATATTATGGGAATAAGTAACGTGTCCCAATGTTGAACAGGTCCATTTAATTTTTCCAAATCCGTTTTATGTTGATGGACTATATCTAATAACTTTCTTGATTGTATGGATGATTCTTTAAGAACATTTGATAAATTAAACAAAAGACTGTTCACGTGATGATTAATGATTGCTCTTTTATTGTCGTACCGTTTCTGTAATAGGTCTAACGCTATCTTGTAATTTGTTGCTGTGACATCCAAAGAATCGATAAGTTTTAAAGCATCATCCTTGCAACATATTTTTAAATACAGAAATTTACCCATTTCTCTTAAATCAGTTCTATTATTAACTACCGAGTCAAAAACATCTTTGAAACGATACCAGGTTTCATATTTACCGTGAAAAGTTGGTAAACCGAGGTCTGGCAGTTTGGCAACCGTGCCTACCGAACGAGCAAGCGTTTGCGTTTGTGGCGTTGCCACATTTGCATTATCGATTTCCGCTAAGAGGCTACGAGATTCGATTTTTGTATTTTTATTAAATTGCGATATAAGTTTTTTAGCATTCGAAATAGTTGCGTAAAACATAGATTCCGTGTCTAAACGATTGTCTTTTTCGTCGGGCAATACAAACTCTAATCGTGTCTGAATTCTGAAGTCTGTGGAATTCCGAGAAATCTTCCTCTATGCTTTTTAATCGAGCTTCGATTTGAAATATGTCATCATTATTTTCGCGTAAAAACTTTATAAACCGATCTAATCGTTCACATATTACTTCGCGTACATGCTTAAATTCTAATATTTCATCTTCGTGAGAATTTACGTCACTCCTACTTTTTCTGCCCATTTTGGGCTCTAATTTTTCAAAAATGACCTTTCAAAACAACAATATTTCTATCAAGATATTAGATACGATACAATACAATACAACGTATAAAATCAACAAACGTTTCAATTCGAGACAAATTACATATTTCGAGAACGAGAATAAATACCAGAAACGAGACTAAATCCGGCAACCGTGAACCGCGTCTTAATTTTTCCGTATTATCAGTCAACGATAACTACATAAAATGCAAAACTACGTGAACTACGGGGTAATAGGATATGTTTAAAATAAGGGATAAACGTGAAGGATAGGAAGCATAGAGCGATCTAACATTAATTTCGTGTCGAGATGGTACTTGAAATTCCACCATCCGCCATTGATAATCATAGGCCGCGCTCTTGGATCTGTCATCAGGCTCGATGCGACCAAAAATGTTGAGTAGAGGGTCTTTCTTACCCTCTTTATATGCGAAGGACCACCCTGCCGTAGGGAACGATACTCGTGCTGATTTTTATCACTTTATTTTTATTGTTAGATAACAAAAACTGCTAAAAAAACTATAATAATTAAGAGTAACGTGCGTGTGCTTCTTTTTCTCGTTGCGTAGCGTCATTCTCTCTTTTCTTCTGGTCCAATCCAATCTTCTTCCGCTTTGACTTCTCGACTTCCGCCTCCGTTCCGTTCTTCTCGAATATACTTTGTTGACGCGGTTTTCAAAACTTAATTAATTCTTAATAAAAATACTAAATGTAAACTCCAACAAGTTATTTGTATGTTGATACTCGAAATTTTGAAATTCCATTAATCTAAATTGTCAAAGAAGTTAATTTTGTATCGAAATAGACATGGACATTGGATATGTAAGAACAGAACATCATGCTGCATTCTCTTGCTATCATCATCATCATTCATTTTATTCCATATAATTTCCGATTTAAAGCTATGTCTTGTGTCCTCTGAAAATGCAACACAATATGACCATTAATCATCCTTTAGTTAATTACCTTCACGATAGTTAGCTGAATCAGATTAATCGATCAACTTTTTGCGGGTGCAGGAAGTTTACGTCTTTACGGGATTAAGAATGTTAAATTATCTTGTTTTTTGCGCGGAGGTAAGCTCTTTTGATAGGTTTGAGAAACGATTATGTTTTCTAAGCTTGTCTGGATCAATATTAATTTGGTATTCATATAACCAGTTTCTTGAAGCCTTAATCTTATTTTTCAAATATTTACTATAACAGCGATTGTTAGAACAATTATTATTGTACCCATAGTAATTATTCTATACCATTCGGACTACCATAAAGCTGTACATTCGAATTTTGAAAAATCATTCCCATTACATTCGACAAAATAACACAGCAACTGAAGCATCATACCGTGTGTCCCAGATAACTGCACAAAATAAGAAACCTTATGAAGACGAGGAATTTACAAAATACACATTTTTGTAGCTGCAGATTCGTTATTCGCCATCTTTCGATATAAAGACGAGATAATCTCAGTCATAAAATCTATGCAACTTTGTGCTAATACAGTGATGATACGAGTAGCAGCTATGAGCAATGATATTTTTTACGAGATCTAACTTATAGAACTGTGTTCATTTTTCACAGCAACTGGATGAATCAACAGATTTGATTCACACTTCCCAGATAGCCATGTTCGTCAGGATGGTGTTCAGCGATATCACGATAAAAGAAGATCTTTTGAAGTTTATTCCAGTAAAGGGACATACTACTGTTCAGAAGTTGTTTTCTCATTTAAAAAATATTATTTCTTCTGAGAAAATTCCAGTATGGAAAATGGTAGGCATAACAACCGATGGCGCTCCAGCTATGGTGGGTTGTAATAAGGGTCTGGTGGCATTATATGTGCTAAAGATGAAAGTTATTCACAGTTTTTTCTCTTACCACTGCATTATCCCTAAGCAAGTATTATGTGGAAATTTTTTAAAAATAAACAACGTTATGAAATTGGTAGTAAAAATTGTGAACATGATCAGAGTTTAAGCGTTACAAAGAAGATTATTGAAAACCTTGTCCGAAGAAATTGATTGTCAATAAGGGGCCCTACTTCTTCAATCTAAAATCCGATGGTAAAGTAGAGGATGAGTGCCGAAAGATTTCAATAATATCCTATCTGCCACAGTTCAAATTTTCAAACAACGCGATGAACTTTTTTTTATGGCAGTGGCACACACACTAAAGGGAGATATGGGCAAAGGGCAATAGAGATAGCATATGATCTTGGTTAATCCCTTGGCGGTGAACTTGAACCAAATGACTTCTAAGTTGTTCGGTTCGAGTGTTTCCTCGCGAGCACACGAAAGTACGTTTCGGACAAAAAGACATATTCCGAACTTATGTCTATATCGAGAGTGTAGGTCGTAACCAGGGTAGAGGTAGTTTACTGTTGTTGTTGTAGGACATACTTGAGCTCCTGTAACGGCCAGTAGGTATGTGTGGTCTATTTTGTAAGTAGATTGTACCGAATAAATGTTTGTATTTAGGTCTTTTATGTTGGAGAAATATATTCTACATTGGTTTGATATCCTTGCTGACTGGGAAGAGTTGCATAAAAGCCCCCAGGGCCATCCGGCGCCCGGAGAGCCGAATGGCCGGGGAGTACCTCCAGAATGTTATGATCCTGGAAGCACTATCATGCTCATATATTTCTAATGCGGAAACCGGAACCACCAGCGCGAAAACCGAACGTGATTCGGAAAAACCACTTAACGATTCCCAGTTCTGGTAGGGTGGTCCTTCACCAGATGATGCGGGTAGGCTTGTGCATCTACCACCTAGAGCCGCTTCCACTGGAAGTATCAGTCTCAGACTTCTTCCTCTGGTGGTCCATAGCTTGAAAGGGTTGAGAAGGGGTTTGTCGGGACACTCCCCAGTTATTAGCTTCAAACTTTGTACGTTGATGTTCTACAGTCTGGATGAAGACAATGGGATTTGATGCGCTACATCCCGTGGCAACTCTGGATGGCGGGGGCGTCACGCTCCGTAATCAAACTGCTCTCACAAGTTTAACGTTCATGCCTATTAATACAATCCAACACCGCTTGTCACATACTGTCACTGATCAGCTTCAGACTTTGTACTTAGGTTTTCTCCAGCCTGGAGGAGGATTTGGATGGATGAGATTTGGTGGGCCACATCCCGTGGCAACTCGGATGGCAGGGGCGTCACTCCTCGTAATCAAACTGCTATCACCAGTTTGACGTTCCTGCCTGCTAATACAATGAAGGACTGCTTGTCACATACTGTCATTGATTCGCTCCAGGATTTGTGCTTCGTTATTCTCCATCCTAGAGGAAGGGGGATGGGATTTGATGGGCCACATTCCATGGCAACTCGGTATGGCGGGGGCGTTACTTCCCGTAATCAAACTGTTCTCACCAGTTTGACGTGCCTGCCTGCTAATACAATGTAGCACCGCTTGTCATATACTGTCATTGATCAGCTCCGGACTTGTACTTCGGTGTTCTCCAGCCTGGAAGAGGGCAATGGGATTTGATGGGTCACCTCCCGTGGCAAATTGAAATGGCGGAGGCGTCACTCTCCGTAATCAATCAGCTCTCACCAGTTTGACATTCCTGCCAGCTAATACAATCAGTGGCGGATTTACCCTAAGGCCCGGTAGGCCCGGGCCTAGGGCGGCCAGATTTAGGGGCGGTCCCAATCGTGTCAAAATAGTATATTACGTACCTAGGTCAGTAAAGTAAGGGGCGGGTGATAGCTTGGGGCCTAGGGTGGCCGAGACTGCAAATCCGCCACTGAATACAATGCAGCACCGCTTGTCACATACTGTCATTTATCAGCTCCAAACTTTGTACTTCGGTCTTTTTCAGCCTGAAGGAGGACGATGGGATTTGATAGGTCACATCCCGCAGCAACTCGGGATGCTGTGTCACTCCCCGTAATCAAACTACTATCACCAGTTTGATGCTTCTGCCTGCTGAGCTAATTCTAGATGAAGAAAATTCAATCTGGATGAGAGATTTTGCTTTCCTTATAGTCATTACAGAAGAATTAAATGAACCTAATTTGCAGCTTCAGGGGAGAGGCAAGAACTAGCGGAAATGATTTCTGATGTAAAAGCATCTATCAAAAAGCTTGAGTTTTGGGAACAAAACCTAATCCGCAACGGTGGCAAGCATTTTCCTCTTCTTTCAGAAAAGATATCTCAAAATCCATTGGAATTCTAATATGAAGGATAAATTCAAAAATTGTTTTAAGGGTTTCAACGAAATGGCTTTAGTGGCGCAATTTGTTCTTTCACCCTTTATGAAAATTGATATCTAATAGTCTGCAACTTATGTTGCGCAGAACTTTGGCGAAGACATCGCTTCAACAAAAATGCAAGTGATTGCGTTTCAAAATTATTGAGCCTTAAAATCGTTAGTCTCAAGCACAAAATGTACCTGGCCCTATTATAGTAAGTAAAGGAAACTATTTAGTCCGATGTCGTGTTGCCTTGAAGGTGAAAGGGTACTGCAATCGACTTACAGATGATCAGTGGGATAATTGTATTCGCAAACATCGATGAGCCTGAGTGTCATTTCATTTAAAATGCATTTTTACCTGCACATGTTTTTGTTTAAAATAGTGCATTACTGCATTACTTTGCTGTTATTTTCATTCACTTTTGCGCATGTGGCATGCCATTTTGGCAGCATATAAATTTTGTTTATTTTTCAAACACCTACGATCGGTAGTTATAGTAATATTGGTTATTCCGTTATTAATTTATTGCTAGTATCAATTAGTTAATTATTAAAATAAATAAATGTATATCGAATATAACCGTGCATTATTTCAACGTCGCTTACAACGAGGTAGCTCACTATTTTTCCAAAGTATCAAAGTAGCTCAACATATTCAAAATATTGGTGACCATTGGTCAAATCAGTTAATTCCAATGATATTAGCTAGACAATTGCTAACCAAGATAATATTTTATAAAGATAAGGAAGAAAATCTGTACTAATTAATCAAATGACGATAAGAAAACGGTAATAGATACGATAAATGATAATAATAACAATCTTATCGGTAGTTTCAATAAAGATAAGCTAAGTGATTATATGGCCTACTTGTGCATAAATAATTTTCATATGATGGCCATACAAGAAGTGCAACGCACTGGAAGTTGTTTATGGATACTAACCCAAACTAACCCACCCATATGGCTGCTTAGCCGGCCGCTGGCCCCAATTAGTGCTTTACTACGTCATGTGTAGCTGCACGTCACGCCATGTGGGGCAACATCAGTCCGACAAAAGGGATTTCAAACTGGCAAGAATAGACATTGATAAATTCTCTAGATCAATGAATTTTAACTATCTAATATAGAAATACATAGACATAACGTACTAACTGAATGAGACGGTACTGCCGATAATACGTGACATTATTAATAGCTGCATGCTTGCCAATTTATCTTATAACAAATTATTTAGAATACTGGACCTGATGGTCAAAACTTAAAATAACTCAGCCCTATCATATATAATACTTTTTGATTTTTAATTTCTTTTCTTATGCCCATTTTCTTTTCCTACTTTCTATTTCATTCTACATTGCCTAATTAAAGAAAGAAACAGAAATAACCCGAATTGAATTCTTTGCCATGGGGTACAGCACAGGCGCGCGAGCCCACAAACATATAAAAGCGGCTAACGGAGCGCGCCGCGGAGTATTCTGCATCGAGAGTTCAAAGCTTAGGAACTAAAAAGTCTGGCAGATTCTCGCGGGATCGAGTTTCATTACGGAGAAAATTGTGATGTTTGGCCGACGACGCTCAGCGGATTATAAAGGTGTCACAAATTTCATGGTCTGTGATTTAACGATCAGCGATTCCGTATGTGGCGTCCCGTGAACGACGGACGCACAACGGCCGATGCAGGGGCCGTCATGTGGGTACATCTTCTTCAAAATCTAGCTCGGATAAATGTTCCTAGAGTTGTGGAAGTTTGGTAGCGAAGAAAATTATGGTCCTTGGACGATGCTCGTTGCATGATACTGGGCCCATAAATTTTATATTCAGTGACTTAATTCGTCATGACTCCGTAGACAATCTCCTAACAGCAAATATGGACGTGTGCTGTGTCACGTAGACGGTGTACGACGGCTAATACAGGGATATAGGGAGTGTCCATAGATCTACAGGTATAATTAAATTAAAGCTAAAAGTTTAGCCAATATAACGATCTAAAGTTCGTAAGTAAAAACGCCACAATGCAAAGTCATCCGACAATCCAAACTGAAGGAGAAATGAACAAAAACAACATTTCCATATCTACTATTCCAGGTGAGATTACGCATTTTAATTTTACGTAACTCTATATTCTTGACGCGCGTAGATAAAGGCTCGATCCTATTTTCTTGTCGCAAAGGGCAGGTAAAATTTCGGCTAGACTCAGAGAGGTCCGTAAATCGTTAAAATCTCTTCAAATAAGGCATGGCTTTTATTTGTGTGTTATATAATCAATAAGTAAAATTTTTAAATATATTGTAAACTAGAAAGCGTAATAACAAAAGAACACTCAGTCTAATGTTTGAACTTGATACTTGACATTGAAGGATCAAATATTACGAGTATTATCTAAACATGTTTTAAAGACAATCAGTCAAATGTCAACAAAATTTAGTATAAAAGAACGGGCAAATCAAGTAGACGACAACTTATCTGGTTGAGTAGTCCCGTTTTAATTAAGGCAAAACGCTCCTCCTGTAAGCTCAAACCCTCCCGATCCTGATGATCTGGTTAAGTAGTTCCCTTTTAATTAAGGCCAAAACTATGAAATCGTTTAAGCTATATTCTCTTCAGAATAACTGATATTTTCTAAAAGACTTCTGATGTTACTTCACTTCTAGTTTTTTTCTTCACCATTCTGTACCTTTCCCTGCCCATGTGTATCTGAACTTTTGCTCTCACCAGCCGGTGGTCACTACTTATTGTAAATGTATTTAATACTGTGTTGTTTAAAGATTTCTGGCTGATTTGTTACGTATTTTATTTCGGGTTCATGATCACCTTCTATGAGGCCTTTTGTAGAAGAAGCTGTGGATTAGGTAAAGTTTATGTTGCAATAGGAAATTCTAGGAACTTTGCACCTCTATCGTTTCTTCCAAAGCTCCTCAGACATACGGTTCATCGGATCTCAAACCAACATTTGCGCTAAAGGCTAAACAAAATATAATAAAATGGGTATGGAGGGTCAACGATATATGTTCATAAGATATCTGGATTTCTTGATCAGTATCGCTATATATCGCTTATTGTTGGTGCATTTACCTTTATGATTTAAATAGAATATTTATTCCTAATTTTGAGGATTAAATGTACTATTATCGCAGAGATTTTCTTCACAGAGACAATATTATTGAAGTGTCCTTTGTTAATCAAAAAACCAATTCCTGATGTATCCTTCTCGCTGGCATAGTGTGCTATTCATTCTTCTTGGGCAACCAGATTTAGCTCCTGGAGAGCAATGGGAGGTTTATTTATGTTCATAATAACTCATTCAACATAAACTCACTGATCTACTGAATTCCTATCAGGTGAGGGTGGCGGCCAGTACATGCACTGAATCTTCTTTTTACCAGTCTTGCACGTGCGATGACATTATCGTTCACAAAAATTTAATTTTCGCTATTCCACGAAATTACTCGAGTGATGATACGCCATCTAAACGGCAAATTTGCCTCGGAAACTTTTCGTCGAATTATAGTCGTAGAAACGCCTCTTTGATACACCCTTCGCACAGCAGTGGTCATTATGCTTCGTTTCCGACGAACAACATTTTTATTATAAAGGTTATTCAAGGAATATATTGATCGAGCCATTTTGAACAAAAACAACCATCCCAGTATTCTCTAGGGGTTGCTAAAGAAGAATGGAATAACATATCGCAAGAAACCATTAATAATATCATTATTTCAATGCACCGTCGAATTCATGAGTTGATGGAGAGTAGATAAGGGTCCCTTGGCTATTAATGCATTTTGTTTTTCTGTATAATTGCTTTTCTTGATTCAAAATTTTTCAACAAAACTTTTTATCCAACATTGTTTTTTAAATATATTATTTTAACTATAAAAAAGAAACCATGTAAATCTTAACGAGATAAATGTTTAAAAAGGACGCATAATCCTATTTAAAATATTATTGCCAAATTTCAGAAGAACAAAGGGTGGCTATTTGGTAATATAATATTATGATATTTTGTAAATTTTGGTGATCTGGAGATTTGTTTATGCTCTTTTTATACAGGGAGGTGTTATATTCCAATTTCTTGGAGAGGTATATCTGTTTAATTCAAAGGGTTTGATAGCTAGGAACTTTTTTTAAAGCAACTCAGTAGTATAGCTTGCTGCCTATGTTAGCAATAGTATCCAAGTTGATCAAAAACTGCAAGCTGCGAGGAACATTTATATACGACAGCTGCACTTGGAAAAACAAAATGTAATATTATTAATTAATTAATTAATATAAAACTTGCATTTGAAAATTATAGTTTGGTGATAACAGTTTTACTAAATTATGTTATTATGTTTTCTTATGGGAAATATGTTAAGCCAAATTAAACTATACACATATAAAGACAGACATTTTATATTAATTTGAAAACAGCTTTAACTGATATTATATCACTAACCCTACATATACACGATTAGCAACTTTTTGATACAAATGAATTGTAACAACTGAGCAAATTTTAACATCTACGACTCCGAGCATGAATTATAATTAACAATAAATAATTTTCTAAACTAAAATTAATAAATAGCAATACATTTATGGTCGAAGAACAATAAAATTGCAGTGCATTTTATAAATAATTCTTAATTTTTAGAAGAAAAGCAATGGCCTTTACATGGTGGTGCAACCAAGACGGGATGGAGGATTACGATTATAGTCTAAACCTCAAATGTTTTAATTTTATGTGAATATAAATCGATCTATATTAGTACTAATTTTAAATATAGCAGAAGCGTAATATAGAAGCGAATAAGAACATGGTTAAATGAACCAAAACGAAGTAAAAAAATAAAAACGCTTGACATATCAAATGAGGAAAGTGAACCAGAGCTATACGATGAAAATGAAGTCATCGATGATCATAATGACTTGGAAGGAGTGCATGCGGTGTGAGCGTTGGTTGCCTCAAAATTGGACAAACTATGAAGCAAGTGCTTTTAATGAGATGAAATCGTGAATCATTAATTTTTACCAAAACCAAATGGCATTTTCATATTGACCTTATTTGAGTTTATTCATATTTCATGCTGTCCCACTTCAAGAGCGGGACTGGCTAGAGCTTCATTTTCTTGAATGAGAAATCTTGGTTTATATTTTTAACTTAAGGTGCACTCAATCTAAAGTGATAATTGTAGTTTTCTTCAGTGAAATTGGTCATAATAGGTTTTATGCAACAAGTGACCCTTCTTTTAATGGGAATTCCATGAATAAAAAAGGGTACTTTACGCATACGTAGTATACAACATTTTTTCTATTACCGAAAAAATATGAAGAAACAAAATATTATTAAATTACTTTACGCACTAGTGCGTACAATAATATATTTTACGCACTGCAATAAATATCAAAAAACATGTCAGATTACTTTTACGCACTTTTTCGGTGGTAGATTTTTTTTTTCAAAAAATACTTTGCGGATAGCAGCACTTTATGTACTAAGAAAATTGAAAATGATAGACTCTTGCAACTTGTCATATTTGTAGAAAATTTAAGTATGAATGTATTTAAAAAGTGCTTCATTATTAATATTTTTATTCGTCCTTTTAAAATTTTTCTTCTTGAAAATAAATGCCATGAGTTTTAAAGACTGAGCTCAAAGAAAACATGGTTCTTAGGATTTCTCAGTGTCACAAAGAAATTACTTTTCAACGTTTTGCTTTTGCTTATAGGAGACATATTCAAGGAACTTGTTATCTCGGAAATGTGCTTCAAGATGCTTTATAGAATCGAAAGTGACACGCTTTTCTTCCAAGAACTAAATTTTCTTATTATTGATAAAGCTCTGAAAAATTCTATTCGAAATTGATATTTAAGTTAAAATTCAGAATGATATCAATTCTTGCTTGTTTCTGAAAGTTCTGACATTTTTTTGTTCTGCTACTGCCTTAGAAGGTGTCATATAACTTCCCCTAGCGCTAAAGCGACATTTTGCTTGAGCGAAACCGCATGTTCTCTTTAAAAATATTTTAATCGTCTGCCATATTATCGTCTTAAATTGTGGGGAATTTATGTTAAACCAGTTTAAAGTTTACAAAAGTATGGACAAATTCGTATGTTTTCGAATATGGCAGTATGAAAATTTGTATTTTTTTTCATTTCGACCATAGCTACAGAATACAAATGGTGTAACTGAAATAAAGCGCCTTAGTTCAGATATAACTGGCCAAAAATCCACTTCTTGATATTAACAATATGCAAAACACTTTATTCCAATCAATGATATTTGGATTCTACTTAGCGCAAGTGTTGCCACAATAGGATATGGCACACCGAGCTTGCAATAAAAGTTTACTAGGAAGGACTTCTTAATATTTATATTTAAAACTTTTGGGTTTTAATTAAGCTAAGTCCAAACAAAATAAGATCGTTATTCCATTATTAACGAACGGTTACCATGATAACCATTATTAATTTCGTGTGTTAAAATGAATCACTATGATCTTTAAATTTTTGATTCTATGTAAAAAATAAAACTAATTTAGTGTAATAGATTATCTACCTAGAGTTAACGGTGTTCGAGATATTTAGCCGTTTATCTAAATTTTACTACTTGTAAGCCACTCTACTACTCTCCAAAAATTATAATTAATTTAAAAAAATATTTATGCAGGGTATTTTTATAAATGATTCTTCTTGCGATAAACGGAACTGTGATATCTCAATTTTTCTTAAATAGACCCTTAAAAAAATTTGCTCTATTCGAAATTAACGGAAAATTGCCCAAAATATCCACATAAATTATAGAGTTTTCAGAGAATTGATGGGTGAAAACACCATGCTACCATAGCAAATAATTTACTTCCTGAACCAGTGGTGTGGTCAAATGGGCAATTATTTTTGACAAATTACATGCTTTTCGGCAATACGAATCGACTTTCCTAAAGAAACAAACAACGAAAACTTTGAAAAAGTTAGGGAATGAATACTCAGGAAATTGGGAAAGGTTGTATGGGCTCGATTTATACAATTTTGTTCCACTAGAAAATACACATTCGATTGAGAAACGCCAGTGAGTCAAATAGCTAAAATTTTACATAGTTAGGCTTATAACCAGCTGAAAAAAATCGGAGAAAATTATAACAAACCCACCGTAAAGACCATTTGGAATCTAACAGCAAAGATGGAAATGGAAAATGTTTTGAAAATTACGAAATAAATAAAAACCCATTTGAGCAGGTAAAATTTAAGGTCGCACGACAGGCTAGGGATTCAAAAACACGTGCATTACAAAGCAAATAAAGCAAACACAAAGTAAGTGCGACTTCAATGACTTACAATGAACACCACAGAAAACCGCAATGAAGAGACTTCAAAAGAACTAGAAAAAACCTTCTTTGTCGTCTCATATGAACTTGCTAGGAGCGGAGCATAGAGTGCTACCATTTCTCAAAGAGAAAATGGGCAATTATCCTTTTTGGAAAATGGGCGAGTGGTTTAAGAATATGTCTGTTGGAAGTAATGAGTTAGGAAAATGGGTAGAAAATGAAGCAAAAAAAAAGCAATTGGATACAGAACCAACCACTCTCTTAAGGCTGCGGCGGTTTTCAAATTATCCAGCAGAGGCAATATCCAACAGGAATTAAAAATATCAAGCCATGCCAACTCAAAATCTATTTACAGCTATCTTCAAATGGACACAGACCATCTTGAATCAGTAGTGAAAAAATTTGAATAAGTACTGGTACGGACACCGAAGCCACAAAGGAAGTTTTCTACCCAGAACCCGGTACAAGTAACAAAAATATTGACCAGAAACATGCAATACTAATTTGAGGGAGTCACATCAATACATTACTAATAATTATTTTAATTGAACGATTTATAACAATGAAAATTGAAAATAAATATTATTTGTGTATCTAAATATTTTATTAATTTATTCAGTAAATTCCCCACCGAATGCCTACTATTCGTGCATAAAAATTAACCAAAAAATTCTCGAGAATTGGGTATTACTTAGAGAAAACGGCATTCGTTTATTTTTATTTTTTTTGTTGATTCAACAACAAACAACAACAAAGAAATTCATGTTTCAAGCAGCACCCATTATTTCAAAAAAAAATTCTGTAGTTTTTAAGCACTTGTGGTATTATTACTGATAATTCATATGATATGTCTTATGCCTAAACTAAAGAGATCAAGAAATAAATTATAAAATGTTTTTTTTTTTGTAAAACCTTGATTGCTGTGAACATGAGCAAACATCCCAGTCTGAGATCAAAGGATTTTAGGTAAGTGTTCATTTTTAAAGCAACAGCTGATGATAATATAATAACGCAGAAGCTTAATATTTTGGACTGTTGTTCATCGTTATGGTTAAACTTTTCTAATGAAGCTTATTGAATATTTGCTTTATCTGGACTGAATGACGCGGAAACACATTTAAGGATTTCGTTCAAATTTATTGAAAGTTAAGAAAACCCCGAACTTTTAAAGAATTACCCGGTCCGACGAAGCTAAGGTTCCAAACAACGGTGTTTTTAATTGGCAAAACAGCCATTAATAGAACAAGCACAAATTATTTTTAACTAGGGAAATACATTTTCAAGACATTTAATGTGCATTGCGCTATAAAAAAAAAACAATGAAATATTTTCGTTTCACGAGGAAAATCTAAATGAAAATGGGTATTTGGAAACTTTCAAAGATGTAATTCAACTCAGAGTAGAAACTCTTCAAGGTAACGATTATCGCACCGTATTGTATCAGCATGATGCTGCTTCTCTCCATAGGGTCGACCAGATTTATTTTGAAATGGGTAAGTCGATTGTTGGGAAATAATGAACCGCATCTTTGACTTTAACATCACGATCTCCACACTTAAGTGCTTTAGACATTTTTTTATTAGGGAACAATAAAATATATGCATGGCATACAAAGAAACTGTGACAATAAAAGGAAATCTAATAGAGGGAGGCATCAAGAAGCTTGGAGAGACATTACCATTGAGACTGCAGCTCATGATGAAGTTTTAAGAATAATGAAAATACGACGTTTGGAAGTAAATGGCCGCACTTTTGAAAAATTGTCTGAGGTTTAATAATGCTTTTTTGTATTTTTGATAGTTTGTTTCGTTTGCAATAAATAGCATTGTAATGACATAATTAGAAAACACTCTTTATAACATAATTTAAACTATTTAAATTAAATTTTGCAAATAAGAACTATTTTGTAATTTATTTCTTAATGTGTTTAGCTTCGGTAGGGGTTTAGAGTATGTTACATAAATTCAATTATCTCTAAAATATGTGTGGTCCATTTTAAAAAAAATTCAGATATCGCAGTTTATTTAATCGTAAGAAAAATCAAGTATAAAAAAACCCCTGTGCATATATTTTTTAAATTTGAATGTATTTTCAGGAAAATCTGAATACATATTATTCTAGCCCAAATAAAAGAGTTATTTTTGGCTAACGTGAATAACATTATTAGTAATAAAAAGTATCTACAATTGGCAAAATTTTGATAAACAGGTCAATATCTCGAAAACCGTTAACTCTAGGTAGAGGGTTTGTTGCATTATTTACCTGGAATCGAAAAGTAAAAAGAATATCAGTGATCCATTTTAAAGAATCGTTGGTAATCAAAAATGAAAAAAGTTGGCAATGGTTACCATAGAAAAACAATTTTATTTTGTTTGGACTCGGCATAAACACAGACCTAAGTAAGCTCCCAAATTTTAACATTCATGAGTAAGTACTTCCCCATTAACTTCTATGGCAAGCTCATCATGACACAATCTGTATAAACATACCACTATTTCAGAAACAGCTGTATTTATATATAGCCTAGATAGGGAGCCTTGTCTAAAAGTTTGAGGAGAAAATTAAATTATTATTTTAGGCATACTTGTACATACACCGGAAATATTGCGGAACATGAGAGTCAAGTAAATTTAGAAATACAATAGAAATTATGCCTATGTGTGCACCACCATTTCTATATTAAAAACCTAAAACTAAAATGTCCTTTCATATTTCTATATTCAAGTATCAAGTCTTAATATATAATTACTTCAAGCTAATTAAAATCATGGAACCCTTCCCAACAAGGTTTAATAAAAAATATTACTAAAGTAATTATTGGGAATTGCCGTGCCCGTGATACCATTATTTTGTTTGCAATTTAACACTCAACAATTATTTTTAGTATAACTTTTATTCAATTTAGAATAATAGTATCAAATAACGAAATCCATTTCCTCTTAAGGAATTTATGTGTCAAACTGAATTAACTGACAAATATCCATACATTTTCGAAGATTTCATCTCGATATATATCAGCATAATCAATACATCTTGACGTTTCATTTTCCGTCATTCGTCTTCAACAACAAATTAGCGAATCGTATTGTTATAAAAATTATATCTTCACCTTCAATCGTATCTGTGATTTGGGTGACGTATTTCTTGCCCTGTTGGATGACTCTCAGGTGATTTGTCTCCGTTTGTTGGCAACTTCATTTCTTCTCTTCTTTTTCTATCAAGGTTGTGTATTTCGTTCAGCTGACTAAAATAATGTTCCCGTTGATACAAATCTTCATTTTTCAAACTATTTTGGAATAAATTTGTGAATTCTCCATGATGTTCGTTTGGAATAAGATGCGCTAAATTTGGGTGTTCAACATCTTCTGGATTATGGGAATGAGAACTCTGCGTAAGACGTGAGTCAGTTAATAGTTGGCCATATGAATCTACTGCACCAGGTGTGTCGTAGCTTGATTTGCTCGGGTCGTGTTCCAAAGGGTGTTGTTCGAAATGAGGAACCTACAATATAAAATAAAATAATAATGAATTATGGGTAATGTAATGACACATATGCCTTATATCTAATATGATAAGTTGTCGTCTTTTTGGTAAAGAAGAGCAGGACTTTAGGAAGAGAAGTGTTAATATAGGATTTCGGTTAAATTTTGTCATTGAGGGACAGTAGAATATACAAGGTATCCAGTAAGTTCATGGCACACTCTCACGAATGTATAGGAGATGTCAAATAACTCTAATTTGTCATAGAAAATATCTAATATGGCCCTTAACGGAGATAGAGTGCCCCAAAGGGGTACCCATCGATTTACCTTTGTGGCTCTAACTTTTGAATTGACACCGCGAATATGCTGATATGCACCTAATTTATGAACAAGCACTCAGCAATAGGCTCATTTAATGAAATCTAGAAAATAATTAAAATTTTGTTCACACATAGTTCCATCTAATATTAGTTGATCCTGAAAATTTCAGTTCAAATACATAATAAGCCATTCCGAAAAACAGCATTTCAAATATGGCTTACGACGTCACTGCATGAGAGGCTGTCGACACAGCGCGGTGACCATTTCGATAGCGGGATTAGATGCTCTCACATGCAGTGACGTCACAGCCGGGTCGCTTTGGGAGTTTTTTAATGGGACTTAGAGGGCACAAGTTTTTTCTCCTTTGCAAGGAACCATTTGATTTTCAATAAGGTTCGGAAAAAGCACTACATGTGACCGGTTTCGACTTTCACAAGTCTCGACAAACAGGCTAGTGGGTACCTTTCCCGAATATAATCGAAAACACAGGTATGATGCTTCAGTTGGGTTAGGGCAATAGCGCAGTATGGTGGTTAAGCAATTTTAAGTGCGGAAGAAAAAACAAGTTGATAAAAGTGCTATTGTTGTGCTCCTCTTAGTAGTTTCGAGATTAGATTTATGGTCAAACAATTTTTGAATAGATGTAGTAAACGTGAAAACGGTTCACTAATACTACTCCAAGGGTTTAAGTCTCTTATGTGGAGACATCTGAAATTTACAATAAAATTAACAAAAATAAAAAAAAAAAGAGTAAGTACCGCTGAAAGTAATGGTCATCTTCTAGAATCTCTTCAAGACGTAAGTCCATCGAATATAATTAATTTTTATAAAACAAGTTTCTCGGATGATCCAGGTTAAAGTTGTGGCAGGCGTTAAACATGCAACTGATGGCACCCTACTTGCTCCATATCAAACAGGATACAAAAGGTCCAGATATAATCGAACGACAAATGGATAGTTTGATAGTGTGACAGCGAGACTTTTTAAGACTGGTCCCTGTTCACTGCTTTGCCATACATCAAGAATTGCAACGAAGCAAGTTTTTCTCGTGTATCCGGATGTTCCAGATGCTTCCATAACAAATAGTGGGGAAAGCGTTGGAAAAATTATCCCTAAGAGGAAAATATATTTTCCTGAGTGCTTTTGGCATCCATTTTAGAATAACGCAAAAAGTTAGCCTTCCTTCTCATTTTGCCTACTAGCGTGTATAATCTCGATAGTAATTTTTGCCAAAGTTCACATAATGTGCCTCATGCCTTCACTTTTAAATTTTTATTTTAAATTCCTATGTTTGTGTTCCTATAGTTAAGTATGCTTTTGTATTTGTATATAGACATATTCTATGCCTATATCTGCGTATTTTTGTAAATGTTCATACGGTGTGGTGTGCCTTATGTTTTCGAATTATAAAGTTGCTATGGTTAAGATTCTTGTTTTTTTTTTTTACTTTTATATAAACATGTTGTTATTAACCATTTAAGGAAAGACAATAAACACATGAGATTTAAATTTCAGCATTTCGTTGGTGGTTTCTTCAACAAAACAGATATAAAATCAAAACTTGGGTTAGTTTGGCCCAATAAGGCATCAAATAGGATTTTTTCTTCATTCATTTTGATCCGCTTTACCAGCGAATATTAACTACGACAAGAAGGCCCACTCAATGGCCAGAGAGCGCTACAAAGGAATCGTCGTTTATTTTCTTCGTTGCCTGGTAACGATCGGCGAACTTTGCCGCACACAGGTTGAATTTAAATAAAAGCTGGCCATAAACGATATTTTCGTTTGCGGTATATTTAATCAAATTTAAGACGAAATTATTTATAGCACTCTAATACTCTAGTTGACTTTGGAAAAACACAATTGATATCTTCTGAATTGTTTGCAGCGCCCTGTCAAACTTACGGTATGAGTTTTTTTTATTATCACCAAATAAATATTTTGATAAAGTTTGTATTCAACTGGCTGTTTCAAACATCTGTTACCGTTTTTAATTAGTTATTTTTGATAACAATACTCAAGGTGTGTAATAACTAATATTTAAAATATTTTAATTTTGTGTTAATGATTTCACGATATTTCCGAATACAAATATTCTGACAAAAGACATCAAGAAGAAAATGTTGCTCGAATCTTTTAATGTTTAATTACATTTTGGCGTTTTGGGTGATTTTAAAATGGGTTAAAGGTTTCGCACAATATTTTTACTGTATATTTCATTCCTATTTTGTAATACAACACAACTAAAAAATAGCGATATTATCTTATATCGAATATTGACTCGACTATAGAATTTACGCGTGAAAATTAATCTGACAAAGGATGAGCTGGTCTATAGCCGCCGCGTCAAAGGTCGCCTGCCAACATGATTGTTTTATTTGTATCATGGCCTGCCGATATTCTGCTAGTTTTCGCGCGGGGAGGAGACACACCGTTGACATGCCGCCGCGGAGAGTGATCCTTCTTATCACATAGTTTTGCCCAAATACATAATAAAAAGATAAAGACTGATATACTATACTGCTAACGTGCTAACACTCCGTTGAGGTTATGTGTTGGTGTTATACCTAATTGTGCAACAGCTGAAGCCAGATTATCAGAAAATGGCGCGTCGAAATGAGGATCCCTTATTGGCTAAATTTGCAACGAGCGCAGTTTTCCTTGCTGCTGTCTTGTTTGAGCATTTACGTTTCTCTGTTTTCTTGCTTCATATGTTGTACTGAAAGTATTTTAAAATGGTTTTATGCCATTTAAATTACCCTTAACGCAACGCATTATTAAATTGGAATTTTAAAAGCTATTTCTGTTGTAAAGTGGTCGATACGGGTGGGCAAGAAATTGAATAATCGATTAAACGCTTAATATTTTAGCAAATAACTAAATAATCGATTAATCGAAATAATCGATTATCGATATTTTCTGAAATATTAATCGATAAGTCGATTAATCGGTAATTTCTTAAAAGTGAATCGAATAATCGATTATTGTCGCCCACCCCTAATCCCATAATATTGTAGTAAGTGAAACTGAAGCTCAAATTTCGGTAGAATCATTATTGCTGATGCAAGACTAATGTTATTATGAAAAAATGTATAAATACTTTGGCTGAATCAGCAGATAAAAATTTATAATTTAGTTTTAATTTGTAAATATGGCTTTGATATTACCTTGGGATAGACAGAATATAAGCAAGTGTTTTTGAACAACAACTGCACTGATGCTTCTATATTTTTTACTAGTTTCGTCGCTATTAGATTAATTTTTAAAAATAGCGATAATTCTGAAATACATGTATGGCAAAATTGCAGGCCCTCATCAACGCGTTTCTGTCGTCCGCGTAACATTCATTTTGCTCGTGAGACGCCTGAATTAACCGTTGCAAAAAAAAAATGGATCATCGAATTAAAAATTTAAAACCCTTTCTTTACAACGAAGGAGCCCTTAATTTGCAAAATCATTTTTTAAAATGGTTTAAGAACATACAAATGATTTTTATACATGCTTTTTATGGTTAGTGATAATTGATACGCCCTATATAAATATAGATGATGAGCTAAAAATTCAACAATTATTTGTCTAAAACACGATATAACGTGTAATACTTAAAAACTTTTATGTCTTATTTTTGGTAAACCTTATTATGGCCAGCTTTCCTAGAAATTCGACCAGTGTGCGCCGGGTCCAAAGGTCACATGCCAGTATCATGCTAGTTTTTGCGCGGGGAAGGAGACATACCGTTGACGTGCCGCCGCGGAGAGTGAATCTTCTTATCGTAGTCAATATTCGCTGGCTTTACCGTGTATAGCAAGGTTAAAAAAGTTTTTGCATGAAATTTTATCTGTGGTTCATTTCACCCTTACATGCGGTGAAAAGCGCATCACATTTTACTAAAATATATAGTTCTGATCTGATCACCCAAATTGTTTAAAAATAGTTTATCTATAAACGGATAGAAAGGCTATAACTTATTTTTTAATTTTTTTCCATATTCGAAAAGAGTAAATTTTACTAAAAAATTCATATTTTGATTCGCTTGTAACCGCTTTTGTCTCGCTTGGTATGTGCATAAATTTGTTTCAAAACTTCTCTTAAAATAATTTTTCAAATTGTTTTAATCAACGTTTTTGGAATCATCATTACACCTAGTGTTTTTGCTGAAAGCATTATACAACCCAAAACAAAATCACTTTCGCTTACCGGGAATCTTATTCTTATCGAGCATTTTTAGTTTACATTTTTATTTTTCTACAGCCGCGCGCAAAACAACTAATTACTAAATTCAAATGAAATCGCAAAATCGACAAATGCCGTGGATCCTTATTTTGCGCTCTAGCGCGAACATGGAAAAGGAAATTTTCACTTTTTCCGTCGAGTGTGCTATGAATGGTCATGGAAACCGAAGGATAAATAAATGACAGTCGTGCGTTTGTTACAGTCATCGAGATAAAATACAAAGGAGGCGATATTACGTGACCGTCGTATGTTCACTTCCGCCATATTGTTACTACACTTCTGTCATCGCATCGTGAGTGAGGTTTTTATCCGCTTAAATTGTGTTTTTTAAAACATTTTTGTGATATTTGTGTTAGTTTTTTTAAGTAAATCATTATGGCGTCTTGTGCTATGCGCAGTTGCGGTAGCAGAGACGGTGTAGACAAGAGCTGTACTTAAAGTAATTTTTTGGCGTGCATTAAGAACACTGTTTTTTTTTCAAATATACATGAGTTACCTGTTCTAAGTTGACATCATAGGCAATTTATTTTCACTATTTCAGTAATTTTAACATTTTTTGCTAACACAGTTATTAAATTTTTAACAATAGTAAGTGTTTAAAGAACAGAGTTTTTTTGATTAAGATTAGAGTACAATAATGACCTAATGGCATTTACTTTTTTTAAACGTAGGTTTCCTAAAACTGCAGCACGTCAATGACGTCATGAAGCGTGGGTGAGATTTGTAAATAGGGCAAATTGGCAGCCATCAAAGTATGGTGTGCTCTGTTTCAAACATTTTTCTGGAGAATGTTTCGATAAAACATCCCAGTGTTACGTTCGTTTAAAGTTTGACGCCGTGCCTACGTTAAACAAGGTACAGTATTCTATTTTATAAGAATTAACGTATTATTGCTCGTTAATGTGATAATTTCAATCACATTTAACAAACCGATCAAAATCCTCGGTTCCCTAGGTAACGGGGTGTTTTTCGATAAGACGCGGTGAAATGACCAAAACGAAAAGGCCCGTCGTTTTTGAAGTATTACGTAACAATAGATACATTTCAAAATCATAATAATTTACCGCATATAACTCGTATTAGAATTAAAAAATGCTATTCATAGTTTGACACTTTAAGATGATTTTCTAATGCGAAACGCGAATGCGTCTCATCAAGTAGCCTGGATCTTACAAAGGAATCCCGTTGCTAGGGCAACGAGTAGTTATAACGGATCAACTTCTAGATTATCCGCCACTTTAAAAAGGGCATTTACTTATTTAAAACCTACATATTATTGTTATTTAATGATTTAGCCTTTTTCATGTATTAAAATCGCTGTTAACTTCCCTTGTTACTAAATAAATTCCAAATAAAAAATACACTTTTTCTAAACAAATAGTTCTTGAAATTGTCCAATAAAATATACCTTTAGCGTCACCGCCTTATCGAATCCCAGCGATGTAAAACTCAAAAATGCAATTTTCAAAATAATGTCTATTCGACAAATTTTCTATTACAATCAAAGAAAAGACCTCGGGGTCTTTTCAGATTGAAAATATTTTGTCCGTTTCAAATCGACGGTCTTTTCGATAAGAAATCTCCGCTATCGGCATATTACTGTTGACACTTATTTCGAAATAGTATAAGAGGTAAGAGGTAACAACATCTCCTCTCGGCGACATCATAGGTTGATATTTTCTTTATTTCTTTTTAAATTGCCGATCTAACGATCTACTTGTTATTGTAGTATATAAATATTAATATTTGGTTTCTTTTGCTTTCCCATAAATCTAATATAAAATGGGAAGCTTAGTGTTCGTCCCAAAAATCTAAACATTTTTTTTTTTACGTTTTTACTCGTTTTAAGACCCGTGTCTGTGTCTGTTTCCTCGAAATCTTTTGAACCGCTGATCTCAAATTTTAAACATAAATGGCTGTCTACCAAATAGGTATAGATCAAGTTGGAAGATGAGCCAAATCCGTTAAACGGATTTTTTTAAAAATCATAAAATTATCATTTTTTGACGAAATTATTAAAAAGAACATTTTTCACATAAATTTTATTGCCCAATTAATTTGGATAAATATTGGCTTTAGAATATAAATTATTATTCTTAAAATATCATAGAAATCACTGTTGACCTATATAAAAAAGCAATACTAGAAATAGCAGTCAGTTATCGTTGTCTCAGGTGGTCTAGTCGGTAAGGCGACAGACTATCGACTGTCCGAATCCGGGGATTTTATAATGGGGCATTATAACAGTTTAATCGGCAGCGGTTTTTTTAATAGGAAGAATGCCCAAATACCTTCCAAAATAACAATTTTGTCCCAAGTATTTATAAAGCCAGCAGAGGTTAGTGGTGAACCATCAGCTAGCACATCCCAAGGAACATCTTTAGCCTCTGATGTGTGTATTCATCCCAACACCGAAGTAGATTATCATAGCGATGATAGTACAAGACCAGTGTATACACCGTCACCGTTAACAAGGCCTTCTTTTGCAAACTATGATTGCTCTGAGATTACACCGAGAAAGAAAAAGTTGTTAAAGAAACTTCAACATATAGAAATAGTAAGTGCTCGGAGGAAGCGAAAACTAGTTTTATTAGGAAGAAAGTTGGCTGATAGAGATAAACGCATTTCAAATATGAAAACCATTTTTAATGATTTGAGACAAAAAAAATATGGAGGAAGATTGGAGGACCTCAGGAACTGTACCTTCGCCAATCCAAAAAAACTTTGAAAAAGTCCCTACCAAACAAATATTCAGAGGATCTTAAGGTTTTTGCTCTGACATTACACTATTACTCCCCAGCTGCTGCATATAAGTATGTTCGCAGGACATTTAATACCTGTCTGCCTCACACTAGAACCCTTAGTAGGTGGTATCAAAGCGTCAATGGACTACCCGGGTTTACTAAAGAGGCGTTTGAGGCACTAAGGTTGAAAACGGCTTCTTTTCCCGACAAGGTGATATGTTCGCTTATAATGGAGGAGATGGCAATCCGACAACATGAGGAATGGATAACAAGCCAAAAAAAAACATATGGTTATGTAGACATGGGCACTGGGTCTAAAGAGACCACTATTGCCAAATATGCCTTGGTGTTTCTTTTAAATTGTGTCAATGGAAACTGGAAAATTCCCATAGGATGTTTTTTGGTTGCTGGCATAAATGCTGATCAGAAAAAAGGCTTAGTTCTTGAAGGTCTGAGAAAATGTCATGAAGCTGGAGTTTATGTTATTAGTTTAACTTTTGATGAAGCTCCTACGAATTTAACCATGGCAAAGCGACTGGGTTGTCAATTAAATCCAGCTGCTTTAAAGACCAGCTTTAAGCATCCGTCATGTGATGAAGAAGTAGTGGTATTTTTAGATCCTTCAAATATGATAAAATTAGTGCGAAATACAATAGGACAGAAGTACTCATTTCTTAATAAAGACAATAAGTTAATTGAGTGGAGGTATTATCAACAACTGCATAATTCGCAACAAAAAGAATCTTTTCATCTGGCTAATAAATTAAGAACTCAACATATAGAATTTAAGAAACAAAAAAATAAAGTCCGATTTGCAACACAGCTTTTTAGTGAGAGTTTGGCGGTAGCCTTACAAGTTTGCAAAGACAAGTTAGAAGATTTTACAGATGTGGAAGCAACAGTGGAATTCACTAGGTTAATGAAGAATTTGTTTGATGTTTCAGGTTATAGGAACCTATTACAATACAGTTTTAAGAAACCTTCACCAAAAACCAACTTTCATGTTATTAACGACTTTTTAGATTTAGCTGATACATATATACTTAAGTAATTGTTAATGGTTCCTTGCTACTAAAAAGTGATAGGCATACAGACTTTTTAGGATTAAAAATTTGTATTTATAATACTAAAGTATTTGAAAATTTAGTTGATAAAAAGAAGATTTGAAATTCTTACCAATGTACAAATTTTCCCAAAATAATTTAGAATTATTTTTTTCGTTCGATTAGATCTCACGGAGGCCATAATAATAACCCTACCGCCCGCCAATTTCAATCGGCATATAAGAAGATGCTTGTTCATGTTGAAGTTGGTGAGAGCTTCCGAGGAAATTGTATACCATTGGAAAACTTAAGCATATTGAAAATTAGCCCTGTTCAGATTATAAATATAACTTTCACAGAACATTCTGTCTATAGTGTCAACTTTCATACTCATAATTATTATTCCGAAATAATTGAAAATGATCATGATTATTTGCCCGATCCAATGTCACCATATGCAAAATAATATATTATTACTTATATTGCAGGATATATTGTGCATTATTTAAAAAAACAAAATTATGTGTAAAATCTTAAGCAGCGATACCAGAGACTGCTTTCTATATTCTTTCATAGATATTAAAATAAAAAAAGGCTGCATTATCCATCCAAAAATATTTTAAATATTAGTTTGAAATGCGAAAAATTTTTGAAACGCGAAATTGCTATTTTGGGTCTTGGGGGCATCTCTTTTGATAACCTATTTAATTCTATTTTTAAGGATTTTGTATTTTCAAATACCTTTTCTAATTTAGTTACACATAGTTTCGACCAGTCTGTATTTGACAGTCACAGAATTTTGTTGATCAAAAGTGTCATTGAAAGGTGCTTAAATATTAAAATAATTTATTTAAGTAAAAATAAGCAAAGTAAAGAAACAAGTATAAGACACCAAAGTAACAAGAATGTTTTATTTAAAGGACAATAATTAAATAACTTTTATAAATACTCATTTGTTTTTTTCTACAGTTGTCCACTTAAATTAGTCTGCATAAAATAATGTGTAACGAGTGCTGAAAATAGTACTTTTGACAGGAGTGGGACAGTTTGGTGTCATAAAGCCATACAAATGTGAAAAACGAATTTCAAACGTGTTCCACACTACTTTTCGGTTCTATAATTTAATAAGTATATTAATGCTGAAAATAAGACTATTTACACGAATGAGACAGTTTGGTGACACGAGCCGTAGGCGAGTGACATAAACTCTCATGAGTGTGAAAAGTCTTTTCAGCACGTGTAGCATACTATACTTTTTCTACGACTGCTACATACAGGGTGCCCCACTGGGATTGTGGTATAAAATTACATGTTATATGGGAAACTTTTTTATTATTGATTTATCAGAAAATTTTATTCCTAATGAAAGAAGCTACGTGAGTACGAGATTCTCGCTAAACTATAACTAGAGGCAGAGTCCTAAAATGAAGCCACCGGTGTAGGGTCCCTATTTTCCAAATATTTTGAAAAAGGGGCTCCGGGGGCGAAACCCTAAAATGAGGCCCCCAAGGGGGCGAAGCCCTAGAATGGGGCCTATGGTACGAGAGTCCCAATTTTTTACAGATTTAAAATTGGAGCCCCCGGGGGCGAAGCCCTAAAATTTGGCCCCAAGCCTTAAAAGGGAGCCCTTGGTATGAGAGTCCCATTTTCTACAGTTTTGCAAAAAGGGGCTCCTCGGAGTGGGGGGGGGGGGGGGGGGGGGCCCAAAAAAGGGGCCCCCCTTTTAAAGGGTTCGGGGAAGGGGCCCTCTAAGGGCGAAGCTCTAAAACGGAGACGAAGCCCTTAAATCTAAATATCCGAATAAGTGTGTGAAAAGTATACTTTTCACACGCCGTGTGCAAAGTATACTTTTCACACGATGTTTGAAATGTCCAGTTTTCAAGAGCAGTTGTTAGTGCGTTTTGTCTATTTTCAGGGCAGTCGTAGAAAAACATATTTGCATCTTTAATATGGTTATGCTAATGGTTAATTGTAAACGCTTTCCTAGGATAACCATATTATTATGTATAACTTTTAGATTAGCTTGTCAACTAAGTAACGAAGGCTTTCAGGTCGTCTCGATTTTTGCGATTGTGATATTTTAAATTGAAATAATTCAAAACTAAGAATAAAAAAAGTCGCGAGTAGCACAGTACACGTGACAGAAGTGAATACTTCTTTATCGAGTCTCAATTTATTTTACTTATTTGAGCCGGTTCCGATACGTTATAATCAATTTAGTTGGTTAGTTTTGGTTAGTCGTCTAATCAACTTTCGGTTGGTTTCACTTAGTCTCGACGTATTTTACTTACTTGAGCAGGTTCTGATACGACATAATCAAATTTATTAGATTTGGATAGTTTCAGTTAGCCGCGGATTCAACTTTTGATTAGTTTCAGTTAGTCTCACCTTATTTTAGTCATTTAAACCGGTTTCGATACGTTGTAATCAATTTTAATAGATTTCGTTAGTTTGGATTAGCCGCCGATTAACCTTTTGATTAGTTTGACTTAGTCTCACCTTATTTTAGTCATTTAAACCGATGCCGATACGTTATAATCAATTTTAATAGATTTGGTTAGTTTGGGTTAGCCATCGATTCAACTATTGATTAGTTTCACTAAGTCTCATCATATTTTATTCATTTAAACCCGTTCCTATACGTTATAATCAATTTTAATACATTTTGTTACTTTGGGTTAGTCGTCCATTCAACTATCGGTTAATTTCACTTAGTCTCAACTTATTTTACTTATTTGAGCAGGTTCCGATAGGACGTTGTAATCAAATTTAATAGATTTAGGTTAGTTTGGATTAGTCGTCGCACAGTGCGGCCGCCCGTGGACAAAATTCGAATATCGATACACAGCAAATATACTGCCAATCTGTTGCAAATGATCCAGAGGGAACCAAAGTAGCAAAAACTTATAATATATTTCGCCGGACACCACGCCCCCGCGGCGTCGTGCATGGACAAGTCATAACTTATAACTGCTAAATGCAGGAGCAGGACTGTAGCAATTCAATTAATAAATAAATAATAAAATTAATTTCTTAGATTGTAGTGTTCAGTAGCTGTAAATTTTTGACTATGACCGCATATACTACAGGTATGTATCTCTGTATTGACATATATATTTAGTAATATAATTTGATATGGGATAAGAGACTTGCATTCGTAACTAGCATGCCATATATGTAAACTGTGATACATTCACCAATTGGAGGAAACTTTTAAAAAGTTCTATGCAAAATATCCTGGGCTGTGGACTGTTACAGATTACTTATGGTTGGTAGTTTATAACCTTGTCAAATTACTGTGCTACTTCCTGCTAATATAGGAGTTATGATTTTTTTAGGTCTTCGACGCATTGCCAATGCCGATTTAATTGAAGATTGGATAGGCAGTAAAAAATCTGAAGTTCCCATATTTTTCTAAAAATTTCCATATAGGGATAAAATTGAATTCTAAACAACTTTCCTCTTTCACATGTTTTGATATCTAGTCACCTAACCTCACTTTTCGCATATTTAAGGTGAAATTTTTTAATTTCCCGCCATGACAGGTGTCACGTGGCATATCTCATAGTGCCTTTTTTGTCATTTATTATGCTGACTTCATTTGCCACAATTTTTTATCCTAAATCTCAATAGTAAAAAAATTTCCCATTTGTTGTAAACTCTTTGGATTACACTGTATATCATATTGTTCCTGTTATTAAGTTTATATCTATTAATTATCCGTATAAATTATTGTTTTAAGTCTGACCTGTGTTGCCTAAATTGAAAAAAGTTTATGTTTTCTGTTATTGTTAACTGTTAATATTGTTCTCTATATTGTTTGTTATATATTGTTTACCAATTATAAAAATTCAAACCATTTATTAATTAATAAAAATATTGTTATAGTTTGTCCTCTTTATTAGCTTTAAGACCTATGGTAAAATTTTCCCTTAGGCAATGAAATGGTTCTTTACGGTGACAAGGAATATAAATGGTTTCTTTTGAATGAATGGATCTCGTTGCTTAAATCCTCGTATTCGCTCACTTATAAGACACTAATGTCGTTACATTCAGCGGAAATTAATTTGTTTCTCTCTACTACCAAGCACCGCAGAAATAATTTCAATCAAAAACAAATCATTAATGTCAAAAGGTAGAAAAATCCAAATGATCCTTCATTATCAGAATGTGCGACACTTTCTATAATTTCAATAATAGGGTTCCTAATCTACCTGCTCAAAACCATTCCAGGTCTAATTATATCTTTTTTCAGAATAACTAAAACTGTTATAGAGGAAAATGTTAAGCTCCTGAATTAAAGAAAAATTTTAGTTTGACTCAAAATTACAAACTTTTTCAATTCCGGGATAAACAAAAATATCCAGATTTTTATTACTATCCAGAAATTACAGTCCTTATCAAATGAGGTAAGGTCTATCCAGGGCATATCAAATATTGCCAAAAACAAGTTCCCAGCTTTTATTCGACATGTTTTTCAAGTAATCTGGAAAAAATCTTTCTAAAATTGCTACACTTCAATCTTGACCTCAAATTCGTGATCCCTGACCTCAAAACCCCCCGAGTACCAAATTTTAGCCAAATGACGTCAATGACGAGACTGCTATGATTTTTATCCTATTATCCCATATAAACGAAGCACTGTGCGTCGGTTCAACTTTCGATTAGTTTCACTTAGTCTCACCTTATTTTAGTCATTTAAACCGGTTCCGATACGTCATAATCAATTTTAATAGATTTGGTTAAATTGGGTTAGTCGTCTATTCAACTCTCGGTTAATTTCACTTAGTCTCAACTTATTTTAGTCATGTAAACCGGTTCCGAAACTTTTTAATCAATTTTTACTCTCATGAAACCAAAGAAGTATTCAGTTCAAAAATTATAAAGAAATCTACTTAGTTCGTCTCTGTTAAAGTAGCCATATTGTTCCTACACTTATGTCACGCGTACCAATACCGTTTTCTATTGTATTATTCAAACGGTGATAGGGCCTCCTTTTTATTTTATATCTCGATGGTTGCAGTTCTTTGCTGGCACTCCTGTTCTAAATATGTCCGAAGCCCGAATATCATCTGTCAAAACTGACAGTCATTTGCAAAATTCAGAATAAGTATAGAGAAAATAGTGCATTTCATTTTAAAAAATGTGGCTGTAGAAAAAGTTCTGTGTGTTTTTCGAGCGCAAAGTAAAATTGCCGTTTTCGAAAGATTACTGCGCTCCGCTACGTGTCGCGCAGTAACATTCTTTCTCAAGCGGCAATCCGTTACTTTGCGCTCTAAATACACAAATAACTATTATGACTTAACATCTCAGACATATTTTATATTTTGCATTATCTTTATAGATATGCAGAAGCGACGAATGAAATAAAAGCTTAAACTTTCATTATGACTGAAAGTATATATTATATTACAGGTAAAAAAATCGTGAATTATAATATTAATACAGCCTTCCTTCATTTTATATCTGCATATTAGTGAAAGAGCTAACCATTTAAAAATCTATTCGGAATGATCTAAAGCTGGAATTATACTTTTACCTATTATAATAATAAAATACTTAATTACACAAGCGATCTAAAATAAATCAAATTCGTTTTATAATAATTATAGCGCTTTCGTCGTTCATCTTGATAGTCTCCTCTGATACCTATTGCCCTTTCAATGGAATGTCGATGTTGTAATAAGGAAAAAGCAAATAATGATAATGAACTTAGGGAAATACATTCTCTTATATATAATTTTAGCAAGGAATTATATAATAATAGAGTGTATAAAACATATTATTTTAATGTCCAGAACACAAGAAAGTTAAAGGTTTGGTTCATATAAGTTTCTTGCAGGAGTGCGGAGACACTATGGAACAAATAAGAGTTAGGCTAGCTGCTGCTGCTGCTGCTGCTGCTGTTTACGTGTGGGCTTCGGTGGACGGCATTCACCGAGAAACTTGGTTTGAGATGCTTCGGACCGCCCAACTAAGGGCATATGACTTCAGTCATAGCCCACTGTATATTAGCCGTATAATAAGCTGAAAGGAATGGTAGATCGGTGGCACTATATTTTTTGGCCCTTCAAAGACTCGAGCATGTAAAATAGTAGCTGATGTGAGCTGAATCTTTGCAGGCACAGACATAAATGATCCCACGGGAACATCCGGTTCCCTCCGACCTGGATGCCGGCGTGAATGGGGATTTGTTCTGGCTGGGACATCTGATTCTTCCTCGGGGACAAAACAACGATCACTGAACGTTCAACCAAAATGGTGTCAAAGGAGGTGCTATAAAACGCTTGACTCGACCGAAGACGAAGCGAAAGTCCAGAGTTCGGCTAGTGTGGATATTGCCTGATAAGAAGGGCACCTCAAAGATTACATAAGTCAGCTTTAGCTTATGTGTTGAGCCAGAACAACTCGTAGGAATTGCCAGGCAGCAACAGAAAAAGGTTTCCAAGAAGTTAACAAACAAGTGTTTGGATCGAGAGCTTCAGAATAGAAAGACAGACCAAGGACTTCATTGCAGGCAGAACTAAGGCATTAAGGCTCTAGCTGCTAGCTGTCATGTAGATCAGTGAAGATTATTGGCGTGAAAAGTTGAAAGGATTACACTAAAATGACGAGTCAAAGGAATGGTCCTATCCCACAAGGAAACCTAAAGCCTTTCTGATTCTATCAGTTTTCGTTTTCATTGAATTAATCATAAGGTATACTTTGTAATTCTAATAAAACGCTATTATTTCCGATCCACGACAAATAGCCGAATATCGAATAATTGGAATATGCGAATAAATAATAAAGCGGAAAGAAATGATGAAAACATAATCCTAGAACAACAAAGAAAGAAAAACGTAACTATATTCAAACTGCAGTAATTCCAAAAAATAGTTCGGATCGCTCGGATGCCAATTTAATTTTTCAGCTGTGCAAGGAATTACATTTTCAGGATTCCATATATTTAAAGTTTTCTATTTTAATTATATAAAAAGTTGAATCTCCTCAGTTTAACAGCAAAATGATGCCTGAATTAGAATAGTGTTGTTGTCTCGTAGGGAAACCTTTGTTTTATAATATAAACTACTATACAATAAAATGTAGATGCTGTTTTCTTTTCACCATAGTATTCAGGGATGTCAGTTAAGCATGAATACCATCATTAGGAAAATGCCTTTTCAACGATCGATTCGGCTAGGAATTGAAGAATTAATAGAAGTATAGGCTATATTATATACCATCATAAAGAACAAGAAATTTCTTGACTAATAAACCAAAAGATGTGTTGTAAAGAACAACTTTAATTTAATTTTCAGGGTTGTAAGTGTATGATTTGTGTTTTATAATTAAGAAAATAATTGAAGTGATAGTTTATTAGAAGTTTGGATAATATTATATGTTAGGGTGGAACATGGAGTCCATGGAAATTCGTATGAAGTCCGATGCGGTAATTTTAACGATTCCATAACATATTTTTTGTTCAGAATTAATTTTTTACTGGAGGTAATATCTTTTTACGTTTCACCTAGTTTTAATTTACTATTTGAACCGAGCAAGGTTACAGAGTTCCAGAAAGTGGGAAACTGTAACGGCTCGCCATAATTACTGTACCCGTTGTGCTATCGAATTTCAATCGCGCTTCTGTTTTTTTTTTTAGTTTTTTACACAAATAGTATAGGTCAGTGTCCATCAGGTTCGTTTGAAATTAATTTTTCTGTCAAATTTATTAGAATTGTTTAGTTATTTTAACACATTATGATTATTTTTATACACACACAGCAGTAGAAAGTCTGATTTTAATATTAAATTAATTTCAATATGAACTTGCATGATTTAAATCGGCGAAACCCTACTTCGCGAACACTGAAACTATGTGACTTGTGCGCAAATGCATTTTTCTGAGAAACTTCGCTTTGATCTAGGAATTAAGAAAGGTAGAAGAATGTCTTTTACCTATAACTCTTTCATTTATATAGATATTATCGTGCAGGAAAGAATATTTAAACTGAGCTTACAGTTTTCCAGTGACGTTGCGGAAAAATTCATTTTTAAATCGGGTCGTAACACTTTGCACGTAGATTGTAGTCGATCTATCCTTACCTTATCGCAATCGTATCTTATCTCTTGAATCATATTTGACACATTGATGTTTAGGGCATGGCCTGTCATACATATATTTAGCCTATACCTTGCATCTTGCCTGAATGGTGTATAGTTTATCTATCATACTAATAGAATTGCCTTTATTTTGGACTTAGAGCTTCGCGCAAAGGTCTTATTCATACAGGTCAGTGTTGGCTATTTAACTTCTAATTTTAATTAAGCAATCCAACTACTAGAACTAACTGTCTTTGCCTCGGATTTAATTTGTTGTACAACTGGAAACACCTACAACGTCGCCTTACAGGAATTCCTTTGACTGGCGCACTACATCACAGTGGCACTCACTCCCAGGATATCTATATCCCCCAAATTACATTCTACAACTATTCCAGAACCGTGTTAATCAACATCTTCGCACAGTGCCATAGGATCTCTATTTAGTGTGTGTGTGCCACTGCCACAAAAAAATATGGTGTGCTCAGGTTTTGCTTGAGGAGAGCAATTTAGAGGAGTGAGTAATAGAAGTGCTCGACATGTGTAAAAGACTGTAAATATCTTCTTACAGGATTGCTACTTATGGTATGCTATTAGTTAGTTATACTTCGATATCTAAAGAATTTATTCTCAAGGCTACTTTGGCCTTACCAGAAATTGATTTAATATCTGCTTTTGTAACTTTTGCCAAATTTTGCTTTATCTTTGTCATTATTTGGCTTTTTATATTGATTTAAATATTTTTCATTCACTACCTGATTTCTCACAAAAATTACCTTTCAATTGGGTAATCCATTATTAATTAAATATTCATTTTGTGCATAATTGCTCTAAAATATAACTATAGCAAATTTGGAAGATAAGCTCTGCTCAAAGTGGCGTAGGTATATATTAATTGATTTTAAATCAATTCTCCTTCTGGCGTGTTTTATCGTGTTTATCGTATTAGACTGAGCATTGTTTCTAGTCCTTTGTTTATTTATATTTGTTTCAAAAATCTAAACTAAAAATAACAAACATTCCCCAGCAACTTGAAATAGAAAACTTGACATTCCCGGTAAACTCTTTGACTGCCTGGTTTTGTTCATTTTTAATGTGATACTAGATACTCAGCCACTTAACAAAAATATCATCTTCCAATGATGCCATAAGACAGGAAATAAACCACTTTACAGAGATCTCCAAGAATATTCCATCATAATTTTATTTCCCATCTAAACATTGTCATAGAAAGATTAAGATAAACCTATTGTTTGGTAAAATGTTCAATCTTTTATTTTTTCACTCTAGTGCACTTCCTTACTGGGGAGTAAATATTGACAGCATGCTTCGAACCTACACCCCCGAGTATCTTATTAGCGGGTTAAAGTATAAATCAGTTGTAACAAATTGACGCTATTTCAATAATATTAATAAGAGGATGCAGAACTGCCTTTTAAGAGCTAGTACTTTGCTTAGTAATTAATTAATATCTTTTGGCTGTATTTTTACTTATTCTAGATACTCGGAGAGAACACAACATTTCCTTGAGGTTAATGATTTAGTCTACGCAGAGGCATATTCTTCAATATCGTGAAAGGCCTTTGAAGCATAAGCTGAAGTAATCAAGAGCAATTTAGATTTAGAAGGCAAAGAAACAATCAAATATACTGCGAAGCTTTTTGTAAAGAAAGTATGCACTGAGGAAGATGAAACCAGTTTAGTCAACTATAACACAACTGTTGCCAGAATGCAATATAGCTTGACTAAAAAAGCTGTCCGTAATAAAATCATGCCTCCTGGTATGGACTGAAAACAAAAGTGCAGGAGAGGAGTGGCTGTGCTGGTTAATGCTATGTCGATTAGAAAGCCAGAAGCAACTAGTCTGTCCAGATCCACAAGTTTTAACAAAAGTATTGTTGATAATGTTTTTAATAACCTCGAAAAGTGTCATAATCGGTATAGCCTTATTGCTTCAGAAAGAATCTGGAATACAAATGAGACGAGCAGAAAGAGGTCAATTGGTGAAACTTATTGCAGCAGTAAACGCAATCGGGTATCATATTCCCCCAATGTTAGTAAATTTGAACGATTACATGCTTACTGCGGCATCGCCTGGGACTATTTAAGGAGCCAACTCATCAGGCTGGAGCAACGAAGCGTTGTTTCGGTATTCCTAAAATATTTTGCCTCTCACGTGAGACCTTCTAGAAGCGAGCGTGTATTACTTCTTCTCGATATTCCTGAGACTCATATTTTCTTTGAGGCTGTTAAATATGGGCGTGAAGTGTGTATTGCAATGCTGCAACCACTTGATCTGTGAATGTTTTACGATCAGTTCGTCGGTGCACGGCAAAGAAGCAATCGAAGAAAAACCTTCACGATTTATTATATTGCCAAACCATTAGGACAAGCTTACTACTGTGTCTTCACTAATAGTAATAGTGAATTTAGAAACCCTGTCATTTTCCCGTTTGAACGTGGTGTTTTTTTGGAACAAGATTTCTTGACGTCTTCCTTAACCGATCGACCACAGTGTCATGAAATTCTATATTCTTTGGGCACATCCTTAAATAATAAATAGTCATCCATTGGCTCGGTACCTGAATCCTCCACCAGTGAAAGGAGAACTTTTACTTTTCCAAAGAATCCTTCCTTTATTTCACCAGAAGCTATTCAACCATAG
>MU182534.1:217594-244570 GCA_016904865.1 Pissodes strobi | reverse complement strand
AGTGAGAAGTATATATATATATATATATATATATATACTTCTCACTCCATCCATATGTTACACAATATACTATTTCAGCGAAACGCATGACTAAAATTTTCACAACTATGCGACTATATAATGATTAATTTCCATATCCGAATTGTTAAGCTTTACGTGCGACATTTTTTCTGCGAAATGCGAATCACATATGTACGTGGAAACTGGGCTAGAAATATTACCGGATCATTTATTACGTGTTTAATAAATATATAGCTATACAAAATAGCCTATAATTACTTTAAATTATGCATCGTGTAGTATTTGACGCTTGCAATAATTAATTTAAGGAACAGTTATTATTTACGCCAAATTTTTGTTTGAGACAGACCAGCTCTGTACCTATGGGACCCGTTAAATAGTTGGAGGACGCATTTTGGAATTTCCAAAGAGGTGGCTAATTGTTGTCTGGTACTCTTAACGAGTCTATAAAACATTATCTACCATCAAATCATGAAGATCCATTAGATTTCACATACCAGAGAGTGCAGTGACGTAGCTACCGGTGTTCACACGTGTTCGACGGGACACACAGAAGTAAACACATGAAAGTAGTTCATACGAAATATAAATTGAAATGTGTACCACAAAATATAAATTATATTAATTTCCTTGGAGTCCTAGCTCTGTTGAATATTACTTATTGACTTAATTTGAGATTATGATGCTTGATAAAATAATTACAAAATGTACTGAATTTGATACAAATACGTCCACTCTCAGGAATTTGGCGAAGCGCTGCCTCTGCGCTCTTGGCTCTGCCTCGCTTAGATGTAGTTTCAAGGGTCTTGTAGGAAAAATATCAAAATTTGCAGCAAACATCAGAGCTTTTTCAAAAATTACTTAGAAGCAATATGAACCTTAGAAATTAGCTTGATGAATTAAAAATTTTAACTGATAATCTTGCTATTCAGTATTAAAAAAAGAATGAGGCGACCAAAAAATAAAAAAAATATTTGGTGAAAAAAATATCCACCATGTCGTAGAAACAAACAAAGATATTTTGCGAATTAGTGGATCAAGGATCTTGATATTATCATAAGTCAGGTTAACAGGAGTTTTGCCGGTTTACAGGAGGTAGTAAGCAACTTTAAAATTTTCACAAAATCTGTACTTTCTAACTATCCTGATGCAGAATTGCGACAGGAAGCAGAGATGCTTCAGAACAAATACCTTAAGGATATTTCAGAAAATTTTCAAAATTCAATTTTTTCGTTAACAACAAATTTGTGACGTTCTGTGAAAAATTCTTCGTCAAGTTCAAGTTTAACCGACATTCTTACAGCGTGTTTTTTGTTTTTAACCATACTAGTAACCGTTGCCTTAGCAGAGAGATCGTTTTCCAAATTAAAAAAATAATAATAAAAAAATAATAATAAGATAAGAAACCGCATGAGTCACATAAGGCTGTCTTCGTTGGCCGTGTTGCCAATAGAAAATAAAATCCCCCAACGTTTGGACGCTACAGAACTAATTAAACAGTTCGCTTCTGAAGAAGTGAGAAAGTAACAATAATTATATCTATTCTATTGTTTTGTTTTTATATGAGTTTATTTACGATATGTTTTATGTTAGAACTATATCAGTTTTGTTTCTTTTAGAAATACGTATAATATAATAAGCATCCTAAAGAAAGGTTTCATTTTATATGAATAATTTGTAATTTTATGTTGGGTGGGTGGGGGTTGGGGGTCCCAAAAAATATTTGAACACGAGCCCGCGACTTTTTCGCTACGTCACTGAGAGAGTGATACGTGAATAGAAGTCGGTATATATTTTGACCCCCACCCAGAAGCTTAATTACAAGTCGTAGATAAAAGGTGTAAATACAGAGTTATAGGGTTTTTGGGTTGTTATCTTTTGAGACAATCCAATGAAACAAACGCTCATCACCGAGTACGGGAAGGCACAACTTATATTTTTTAAATGGAACACCTTGTATATTTTTAGCTAGCCTAATAGATTTTTTCCTGAATTCAAAAATATATATAGGTATTTTGTTATTATTTAATTTAACCGATTGATAAATATTTCAGCATAAACTGTATTAATTTGAATTAGAATTACCTATTGAGGTAAGTTACCTTTTAATTTGCCTGTCTGTTTATTCGAAAATAGTATGGTGTACTCAAAGGAAGAAATACACGAAATGATTCGCTTGCTTTATTCAAAGAATAACAACATAAGACGCGTTAAAGCTGAGTATAGATACATATTTCCAAGGAAAAAATACCTTGCAAAAATACACTAAGAAATATAGTTAAACATTGTGAAAAACAGTTTAGACGTAAAGAAGCGGATTATAGTAGAAAACGGAAAAAAAATCTAGACATGGAAAGTAATTTTTATGATTACAGGAAACAAATATAATAATAATCAGTAATTTTTCTTTTTAGAAAACCCTGAGAATTCCATTCGTAATGATGCCCCATATGTAGATAAATGTATTGAAAAAATTCATATCATCAGTACACATTTTTACCCGTGTAACAACTGACGGACAATCAAAAGAATACGAGATATGAATATTGCTTAGAAATTATTAGAGATATCGAAAATGATCATAATTTCCTAAACAAAATTTTATCTACCGACGAGACAACCTTTACAACAGCGGGTATGTTTAATAGAAAAAGATAAACATTATAGGTTGCTGAAAATCCCCGTAAAATTCAGTAAGTCATGACTTAAGGACTGTTTATGTTTGGTGCGTCATGCTTTGTAATAAAATTATGGGAACAATACTTTTTGAGAGAACTTTGACAGGATAGAGATATCTGATCGTCCTACAAAATGAGATTGAACATTTATTAGAAAACCAATATAACAGAATAAATTGACATCAAGATGGTGCACCTTAGCGTAATATAGCAATAGTAACCACATATCTCAGCAACAAATATGAATTCTAGATAGCCACCCAACAGACCCGATCTTAGCCTATTGGATATATTCTTATGGGGCTATCCGAAAAGACAAAGTCTATTGTGAGAGACCAGAGAACTTGGAAATCTTAAAAGAAAAAATTCAACGTAAAATATTGTCAGGAAATACGAACAATTAAAATTTCACTTTTGTAAGTAATAATTTATATAGAAATATTTTGAACTGTAGTAATAATAATGGTAGTTATTTTGAAAAAGTATAGTTTTATTTTATTTGTTATTTATTAGCTTGGTTTATGTTATCATACCTTTTTTTTCTTTGTGTTGTACCTATATTATAACCCGCTTCTTTTGTCTAAACTTTTCCTTTCACGAAATTGTTTAACTATATTTTTTATTTAATTTTTGCAAGGTGTTCTTCTTTGGGGAAATATTACTAGTCAATACTCAACTAGAACTCGTCTTGTTATTTGAATGAAAAATGCGAACTATTTCGTGTTTTTCTTCCTCTGAATATCCCATACTATTTAAATGAATTGAATGAATGAAGTGAATGGAAATCTATCAGTATGCCAGATAGTGACGATTTAAAAGGTAACTTACCTCAATAAGTAATTCTATTTCACCAACGGTAAATTAAATAGTAACAAAGTATTTTTTAATTCAGGAAAAAGATCTGTTAGGCTATATAGGGTGTCCTTTATGAAAATATAAGTCGACAGTTTCATGGGATAATATCAAAAAATAATAGGCAGAAAACCCTATAACTTTTTTATTTACACCTTTTACCTACTACTACTTGTAATTAAGCCTGTTAGGTGGGAGTCAAAATATAAATGAACACCCTGTACAGGTTTTTCTACACTGCTCCGAGATATAGGCTATGCAAATGATCTAGCGTTAGTACTTTTAAGTAAGGACATCAGAGCAATACAAATTATAAGAGAGGTTGCAATGACACTCATAGAGGAATAGCGGCATTCACACGTAGATTCATTCACGCATTCTTGGAACGTCCCGCTCCAATCGCGAGTTCGGGAGAAAGGAGTGGAGCGTGGAGCGCCAGGATTGTTGCAGTAGGAATAGACACGGTTTTATCATTCCACACACTCGTTTAATCCCGCGCGATTGTAATGGGACGTTCCAAAACTGCGTGATTAAGTCTCCATATGAACGCCGCTAATGACTACATAACTATCACCTACAGTTTGCAAAAGGCACGATATCAGAGAGAAAACAACTAAAGAGAGACGATAATAAGCGTCGGCACCCTTTATGTTGGTGTACCCATTTTTATTGACCAACTCTGCTCCGTTGACAACAATACCACTAAGTATCGGGAGAAAAATATTTTAAGCCAACGACAATGACATCTGATCACCTGCAATCGGCGCGGCGCGGCACGGAGCTTTTATTTTGAAAACTATACCCTTTGAGCTTGGAAATGCGCATAAATAATCGATTGACAGGCTGTCGCCTCTCCTTTTTAGTTATTTTCTCTCTGGCAATATGATAGAGATTTACAAAAACATTTTTATGAACATCTGAAGACTTACTAATAAATTATTTTCCATTAGGCCTATTTATCACATTCCTGATATAAATGTGGAGGACTTGAAATAAAAATAGTACTCTACTATACAGGATTAAAGCATGAAACTTAAGAATGTCATACAAATTGACCAGACGGATGCGTACTGGAAATATTGAACTTGATAGTGAGACCATTGGGGAATTATGAATTGATCGAACCTCGTTCTATTTAATTTCTTAACCCCTTACAAAATGGGCTACTACTTTTTCGAATCCGAATCCGACACAATGAAATGCATAGAGCACCTCGCCAATTAAAAAAATTAGTCAACCATGTACCTACTAGCAGGACACACAAAACTTAAATATATTTGGGCTTAATCACGAACTTACGAAATCGTTAAATTACCTTCACCAAGGTATCAGCGGAAGGCATCAGAGTAATGTGATGCATTATGTCTTGATTAGCTGACTATGCTGGTATCGAGCTCGATGTCCTATTAATTATATATGATTTTTTTATTTTTAATAGGGTACTGTGGCTATGGTGAAAATCTTCGATTTAAGTACAACTTAGAGTCTGAATACAAAAGTACTGATAGATCTGACATGTATGTACCAGGTCAGCAAATTTCGCTGTATTGAATATCAAAAAGTGAAAAGTGTCCTTCAAAAATTAGAAAAATATGAAGTTAGAATGCTTTATTCAAACAATAACAATTCCGATATCGCATCTGAATCATGTTTCAGTTGTTATCCAGAAAGAAGACAAACGCATAAGTCTAGTTTTGTGAGATTAAAAGAAAATCTGACAAAAAATGATATTTACATGTAATTTAAGAATAATAAATTAAAAAGCCAATTCATATTAAATATCTAGATACTAATAATATCAATGAAAAGTAAATGTTCAAACTGATGTCCATTATTTTGAATACATAAATTACACCTTTTTATAATATTCCAAACTGCATTATGAATATGAATATTTGAGATTTTGTTCAAGTTTATTAGTTATTAGTTTTTTATATATAATTTTCTTTAATATGATCCCAAAAGAAAAAAAAATGTGCTTCACCTTTATAAACACACAACTGAAATGAAACTTCTGAAAGATATATTAGGAATTGAGTTTTTATATTTTAAGCTTTTTTTCTCAACTTATGCCCCCGGTTTCGACACTTTTTAATTTTTTTATTATCTTTTTTCAACTTTTCTTCATCAAAAACCGCGTTTCTCTAACTACTTTTTTCTATTAATTTGTTTTCTTTATTTCGTTTTAAAATACATTTACTAACTTTCCGAACATTTTTTTTAATATTATTTTTTTAATCTGGTTTTATAATAGTTCTATTAACTTTCCGAGCAATCTTTTGCTTTTTTCTTATTTTTTTCTCATGTCGTTTTATAATACTTTTATTAACTTTCCGGACATTTTATTACGTTTTTTTAAATTTTTTCCCATTTTTTCACAAAGTTTAGTTTTTTTTTTCATAAAGCATTTTTTTCTTCCCATTTTTGCCATCCCCGACCTCGTAGCTGAACTCCTTTCTTTTTTTCTCCGAAAACCGCGCTTTTCTAACTTTTTTTCTATATCTATTTTTTTAATTTCGTTTTATAATACTTTTATTTACTTTCCGAACAATTTTTTACGTCTTTTTCAATTGTATCCCATTTTATCGAAAATTTTTGGATATCGGGGAGGTGGGGGGTGGGGGTATAATTACCCCTCACTGAGGGAAGCGGGGTCAGAGCTTGTCAGATTTTCGAGGCTCCATTGCAGAAATATCGGCAAAAAAAGTTTTTCCCAAAATTCCTCTTTAAATTAGAGCCCTGGTCACCTCATATGGTCAAAGGTAGCCCCCTATGAGGCGCACCTACCATAAATATTTCGACCCCGTAACTCTTCCTGTTCTCCCGAAATTAATTATTTTAGTTTTTCTTCACCTACCTCTCCTGGCCGAACGGTAGGGGGTACGGGGTTCAGTTTTCGTTCAGGATCCTCATTTTACCCTGGCTACATGTCCTCAAAATTTCAACCCTCTAGCTATACTGGAACCTGCTTAATTAAAGGGGCGTTTCACTTTGACAACCGTTTCAACTTAGGTAAGAGTTTCACTTTGATAAGCCTTTAATTTTTTCTGACTTTACCCTCGCTAAAGAAATTTCACTTTAAAAATCCAGTGGCGTTAGATCTCGGGATCGTGGTGGCTACCTCACTGGTCTATTACTTCCAATCAAGTTATTCCCAACGTTTAATCTTGCAATTCTTTGATATTGGTTTGGGAAACGTTCCATAATTAGTGAGATTTTCTGTTAATCTCACAAAAATACTTACGAGGTTGTTGTCTTTCTGGATATCGATTGAAATATGTTTTAGATACGATATTGGAATTTTTATTGTTTTGAATATACCTTTCTAACATATCATATTTTTCGTAATTCTCGAAGGACATATTTAATTTTTTAAGATTGAATACAACTCAAACTAATGAAAAGCTGTTATTAAATGTCAAACGGAAAACTTTGATTTAAACGACATACGCCTACCAAGGCAAAATATCACTATCCATTTTATTAAATGTATAGCAAAGTTTTGTAAAGTTTGAGGTTGAGGACTTACAATAATATCAAATATCAAGTATATAAATGTACAGGATGTTTCATTTTAAAAAACAGAACTTTGAGTTCTCATTTCTCGAAATCGAAAATAGAAAATTAAGAGCACCAAAATATTTTACGTAAAAAAGTGCCTCTAGAAAGTGTTTTTTGTTTTTCGACATCTTAAGTAATAACAAGACTATAAATACACCATATTAAAACTTGGTAACGTTTTAAAATCGCCCTACAGATCGTAAAGGCATCAAGATAGCCAATGATCTGTTTTCACATTCATGTATTTCTCCAAAAAGAGCTCGAGTATAGGGTGGGGGGGTTAAATTTTCTTGTACTGGATGCGGTGTTTAAGTTTGCCTATAAAAACATCGAAATTTGCCCACCTTGTATAATATAACCTAGCTAACTCTTTGAATGGAATTTTAAAATTTTTAAAAATTGATTTAATCTGCTTTATGCATGCATTTGTGTTAAAGTATACCATGGTGCTTGAACAAAGCAAGGCACATGCCAACTTTGTATTTTTAAATGTAATATACCATACCTTTTTATGGTTTTGCATATCTTCTGTATAATATGTTATATCTCAAAACTTAAGGGTTTTCTAAATATTGAAGGTTTTAGAATTACGAAATACTATGATTTTTTCGATATAATTGCTTACCTATTTAGATATCGGCCTCTATCTGGAGATAAAGGTCTATTTTCATATGTAATGGCACTGACTAACTCATTCATTTTTAATTTCTTCTAATATTTTTTAAAATGGCCTATGACATATAGTTTTTAAATTCTGTTTGCTAAATGTGGAAATACCGTTCTAGGTAATTAAAACACCAGAAACAAGAAAATAAATGAAACGTCGAAATGTAATGTTCTGCATGTCCCCATTAACCTCGTCACATTTTCGTACATTCTTTTCTTGCGTTGCAGTGCATTTATAATCGCTTCTGTCTCATTTTCATTGAAATTTCTTCAAATTTTTTTCTCTGAATTTCATCGTGACTTCTTTCTCTACACTGTATTTCTTGTGACTTCTTTCTCTACACTGTATTTTTCAAAAAGATGCAAAGGAAGGTATCTATGAACGTCAGATCTAAGGAGTTCGCAAGCCAGTGGATTTTTTCATACCTACCCATCCACTTTTGATAATTATTATGAAGATAGTCTCTTAATGCCAAAATATTATACAGCTTTCATCCATCTTGTTGCCAAATTATATTTTCCCGAGTTTGATGTGGTAGTTCACCAATAAAAATTTCATTTTCCAAAAGTTCCAGACATGTAATCCCATTTAAGGTGACAGGGATAAAAACCGGACTGCCCGAAAATACCGCACCAAACTTGTATTAAAAAACGTCCTTGAAAAGCAGTTGACCTAACAGCTTGTAGACTTTCCTGAGACCAAATATGGTAGTTTTTCCTATTATAAATAACGACAGTGGTACATATCGCCTCATCGTTCCACGAAATTTTATTAAAATGATTTTGATCTTTATTAAAATTTCCTCTTATAATTTGAACAAATTATTGTCTCCTTATTTTTTATTCAACGTTAAATTGTTGAACTAACCTAATTTTAAAATCGTGGCATCTGTATTTATTTGAAGATCTCTTCCATCATTATCTCTCTTGTTTCGTGGTCCATACCTTATATTTCTGAGACAGATTCTAATATATTTTAATGAATTTTCTTGAAATAAAGCTCGACCATTCTCAACCTGTCAACGTTTAAATAGCTTAAAATTTGCAGAAAATAAAGACGAATCAGTAAATCAGACTTCAAACATTAATGCCACGATAGTTGAAAATTTACCTTTATCTCCAGGTATGTAAATAGGTACGCAGTTACATCGAAAAAATCATAGTATTTCGTAATTCTAAAATTTTTAATATTTCGAAAATCGTTAGGTTTTGATATATTGTATACTATACAAAAATATGCAGAATTAATCATTAAGAGATGTGGTATATTATATTTAAAAAAATCAAAGTGTCAAGTGCTTTTTGCCTTTTTGAAGCATTGTTCAGAATATTTTTATCTAATTTTAAATATAGTAGAGACATTTGCATTTAAAGGGTTATCTGGATCACCCTGTATATAGTGAAGATATGTAGCTGCATTACAAGAAAATTTTTACTTACGTCTAAGGTTTCTTCTTTGCTTCCAGTTTGATAACCACTAGAATAATGCTGAAACAGGTTATCTTTCCCACTTGTGTTCCCAGTCAAAAAATGGTTGGGTTGGTCCAAATTTGCACCAAACTTAGGACCTTGTCCGCCTGATATCTGGCCTTGAAACAGTGGTTTCACTATTTCATTTATATGTGAGGTTGTAGCAGTAGGAAGATGGAATGAATCCAGTTCTAGTGGCTTAATACCTGTCGTAGGAAAATTGGTTAATGAATCAGTAGTGCATTTTGAATCTTATTTTTATGTTATATTTATTTTCATTAATTGAAATATAATCAAATTACAAAATAACTGCGAATCAAATTTCACTTAATATTTATAATAAAACATTAGGCGAATAAATATTCAAGCAAATGTTTCTTCGAAATGTCTAGGACCAGTATGTAGAAACCATTTAGAGCAAGGAGATATATTTAGAGAAAATAAAACGGTATCAGTAAATATATGTAATATTAATACACATTTATTATATAAATCCATAATCCATGGGTCAAATTAACTAGCCCAAATTAACCGATTTTGATCAGTATCTTCCTTATTAGTTGACCGATTTCAATAATCAAGATGTTATACTGATACGACCTTTGCACACAACCTTGAGACGCTTTTTGAAAAAAATCAGTGGCGGTCGTTAAAGTTTCGTCCATCAGAAACGGCATATTTAGGCACATGGAACAAATAAGTTCTGATTTATGAAGCATTGGAAAAGGACTTGTTTTATCACTGTTTATATTTTGTTCAGTTTGTGTTAAATGTTAACCCAAACTTACTCTGTTCTTTAGAACTTAATTTTATTTGACTTGTGTGTCCAAAATTACACTCTGTTGTGTAATTTTGGCAAATATTTGTATTTAATTAATTTTCTAATGCCGGCTACTTTTACTCTCGAAAATATTAAAAAAGAAATTAATAAAATTGTCCGCATTATAGTATTTTGATAAAAATTATTGTTGGTAACGCAAACCACTGCCTTTTCTAAAAACCTGAAAATTTCGTCTTTATTAATTTGGAAAGCATATGTTAAATAAAACTTTGTTCTAAATTGTATTTTGAAATAATATGTCATACATTGATTCAGAATGTCCATTAATTTTATCGACGTACCTGTTAACAAATGTCAGGTATTTTGATTGCTGGGTCAGATAAAATGAAAGTTGACAAAGGGTGAATTATGAATTGTGGTAAGTATTTACTTCACACTTTTCTGTAATATTATTTAGTATTTTTAAATAGCTACCTAATTTATCGAAAAATTAAAATAATGGCACGCAATTATTTTCTTTGGTTTACTTAACTAAGTTATTGCATGTCACAGGCTTAGTTATAACTAATGAAACATTTTGAGCCGAGTAAAGTATTTAATAAACTCCGATATAAACCCTAAATTAATAAATAACCAATAAATACTAATATCATTTGATCAGAATCATATGCAATCAACAAAATTAAATTTTCTTCCTTTTTCAAGTTTTCTGGTTATTTTTCTGCAACAATTTGTTAAACTACATATATTATTCGAAAAAAAAATTAAAAATATGTCAAGATAGCTCCATCATGAGGTTTCCATTAAAAATTGGGACATTACGTATTTTGTTAAAATATTTCTGACTATTGAAATCAGCAAAATTGTGTTTTCTGAACACCCTTCATCAAAATTATTAAAGTTTCTTTTCACTAAGATTTTTCCGAATCTTTCTGAGTAAAATGTTCATATGTCAAGAAATAATTTTCCTCTTTATATAAGATTTTTCATTTCGTCATGTAAATGCTATACCACATTTGGGGACCTTGTGTATATGATAATGGAATGTCTTTCTGGAATGCATAATTATAATGGGTATCATTTGGTGGGTAACTTCGAAATCTTGTTAGCTACAGATAGGAGAAAAACTTCAAAAGAAAAATTTTTTGGTTATCAAAGATACATATTTAATAGTTATTTCTACAACAAGTGTGTAAAGTTACCCATTTTCTATGAATAGGAATATTGTTATTGACAATCTTATGAATAAAAAAGGGTACTTTACACAGGAGTAGCATACAAAATTTTTACTACTACCAAAAATATATGAAAAAATAGGAATATTATTGAACTACTTTACACACTAGTGCGTAAAAGAAATTACTTTACCTACTATTGTGTAAAAGTTATTATTTTATGCTCTGCAATAAATGTGCAAAACTATGTCAGATTTACTTTACGCGCTAGTGCGTAAAGTAATTTATTTTACGCAGAGTACTAAAAAAATAACTCTAAATTATTTTTTTTAATTGTAGAATATATGTCTGCATTTTTTAAGCCTTTTCAAATTATGGGTTAATCTCATATAAATTTTGTTTTTTGTAGTCGTCAAATTTCTGAGTTAATAATACTTAAAACACCGTTGTTACATTTTATGTTGCTTGATAAATTTGATCAAAATTTTCATATTTATTCGCTTCATTTTATGTTGAAAACAATTTTAAATTTTTGTCTATTTAGGCATATTACTTTTAAATTGCGCCAGTGATAAGAAGTATCAGATAGATTTAATTAATAGATTTTGAGTTATGACGTAGACCAAAACCGACTGTAGAGGTGTTATTGCGTAGACTTTATTCGTAAAAAAGTTATCTTATGTTTACAACGTTATTAGTATCCATGAATTTGGCATATTTTTAGATTGAACATATTGCTCAGTGAATTTCTCCTATAATTTTAAAGTGAAATAAAATATTTCTATGGAATTGTTAGCTTTATTGTAACAAAATCACTTTAGTGTACAAGGCTTTTTATATTTTGCAACCAGGTAATTACAATTGCTTCCAAAAATTTTGAGTACAAAAGGTGCAGATTTATTTTATATATTCTTCTAAAAATATCCCGAAAACAAGTGACAATCTTAATCGTCAAATTTTGCAATATGTTTTGTTTTTCAAATGGAATACCGTATATATTATTACATATACTGTTTTTGAAATATTCCTGAAAATTAACATATTCGCAACATTGACAAGCTGTTGATTTTAATCACCTTTGCTTAATGCAAAACGGTTTTGCACTTCACCATCTTAGTTTTTCATAATATAGAATGATAACCCAAACTAGCCCAAACCTTTTCAATTAGAATGAAAATATAAAAAATCACAAATTTAAAAATGTTTCTTTGATTTAAATTCATCATACCGCAAGAACAAGAAATCGTTTTGCGGAAATCAGTTAGAAAAAGAGTATTCTATAGGAAGATTCTATTCAGAATTACTAGTATATGCACAATTTTTTCCGTGGATATGCTTTACTTTATTGACAATATGAAGTCCATTTCATATCATAATTTAATCAAGAGCTGCTATAAAGGAATTCTTTCTTATTATTTTTTAACTACAAAATGGGCTAGAGAAAAAGACAAAATTAATAAAATATTTAACTAACAAAATATTTGCTCCTTCCTACTTTACAATAGCAACAACCAATGCAAGAACTTTAATGGAATTCTTTGCCCCGCATAAAATGTATTAGGTATTGGTTTTTTAAGTGTTATTATCTCAGAAGCGGTTAACATTAGAAAGAAGAAAAGTTATATGAAATTAATCCTTAATTTGAAAATGAGTCAAACAGGCAGAAACTATACTTAATCGTGAATTAAAAGAAACACTAAATTTAAGTTGTAGTTGAGTACCTGAATTGTTCAAAATATTTTTAAATCTGTACCGATGATGACCAAGGAATTTTAGCTATTAGGCTTTTTTTTCTATCTGCACTAGCTCAAAAGATTTCAAAGAATTACACACTAAATGGACACGCGATATAAGGACATTCCGTTATGTTTAACTCTTTGTATTCATGGTTAAAAATTTGATACACTATTTTTGATGATTTTGCGTGGCACAAAAAATACACCAATTTTCTAAGTCGCTTTGCACTTCGTTCCTGAAGCACATAATTTTAAACCATATATTGGAGCATGCATTTTAGACATTATACCATATTTCTTAGAGGTTGCGTGGCCAGAGCATCGTCCGGCAGCCAACCTATTGTGTGTAACGGATTTTTACGATTCTATAGATTATCGTAAGCAAAGGCAGTTTTTTTTGCTCATATTATTATTCTTTTAATATCCCGCAAAAGTGTTGGAATACGTACTATTTGTAAGTACAAATATTTAATTTATATCTTCTGATAGTATTTTGTGAAATATTCCTTCTTTTTAGGTGGTAAAAGCACCGCATGCAAAATATGTTTTCAATACGTATAAAGTACAAGTTATTACGTTGATTCGATAACTTCCGAGTCCAAGTTGGAAGGTGATGTTTCCTCTGACGTGGAGGACGAAATCACAGTAGTCAACCCGCCACCCTCCGATTCCTAAGAGGAAGATGGAGAAGAGAATATTCCCCTTTCTGTACTAAAACAACAATAATAATTGTCTAAAGGTAAAATTTCTATTTGGTCTGACTTTAATAAGCTTGATCCTTTTCCACCATTTACTGAAAGACATTGAGAATGCACACCATATAAAATGTTCAAGTTATTTATCACAGATTCATTTATTGATAGTAACTCAAACAAATCTTTACGCTCAACGAAAAAAAATGGGGAAGTCTATGTTCCTACTAATCCATCTGAAATGAAGGCTTTTGGGAGTTAAATTTATTAATGGGTATCAAACGCAGTTCCAGCTATAAGGATTACTGGTCAATTGCTTCTGAATTACACGACGCTTTCGTTAGCTCGGTGACAAGAAAGATTCGGATCGGATTGGGTCATTTTCTTGACTCCGATAAGTCTGTGATGCCGACGCCAAGAACTTCACCAAACCATGATAAGCTTTATAAAATTCACACCATGTTGGATTTGATGCTTCACGATTTTGAAAAAGGCCTAAATCCTCGTCAAGTAGTCGTAGTAGACGAGTCGATGATTAAGTTTAAGGGGCGCAGTACATGAAAACAATTCATGCCGAAAAAACCTATTAAAAGGGGGTAAGATGTGGATATTAGCCGACAAAAGAGGCTACTGCCTAAAATTCGATCTGTATACTGGCAAATTACCTACTGGTGACCCAGAAAAGAGTTTTGGAACACGAATCTTTACGTATTTACCAAAACAATTTGTTATAGACCACTTTTTTAATAACATTGAACTACTGCCAGAATTGAAAAAGAAGAAGATCCATACTGTTGGTACTATAAACGTTAATCGTCGTCATATGCCGACCACTATGGTACCCACTAAACTGATGACAACTTATAAAAATGTAGTAATATTTAAAAAAATATATATTATAACTCCCCTAGGTATTTTGTCATTAATAAAACTGCACGTCGCTATGAGTTAAATATCTTCAGATATACAGAAAGTTCCCAACTAAAGTTTAGTGCTTATAGGACAAAATGAAAGATTTTATATTAGAAGAAAACGTATTTTTTACATTTAAATGTTTTTACTACTAAGAAAAATCTTATTAATAACAAACCTTAATTTTTGATAAAGTACATTAAAAACTACGATTTTGTTAATGTGAGCCATCAGAAATATAAATACCAAAAACATATTTTAAAACGGCCCAAATAAGAGCCAAAACGATATAAATAAAAACGTCTTATAAGTTTTTAATTTAGATCGCAATTTCGTAATGTTCCAGTAAAATCGTTCAAAAATGTTTGAGATCTCGAAACAATTTCATTCTGGACAAAATTTTGCTTTGAAAAATAAAATAAAACATGAAAAACAAATAAAATTTTATTTAGGAACATTATTCCAAGCATCCTTAATTTATTGATGACATGTGATTACATACTTACAGTCTAGATTTTATGTAAAAATGTACAAAATGGATCATTACACATTAAGGATTTAATGTATGTATAGCTCCGCCCTGACCTGCAATAACTTGATTAAGTATACCGAAGAAGATAATAACATGCTATTATTTTATTTTCTTGATAAATATGAAAGGTATCCAAAAATATTAAACAATATTAAAACATACTTTGAAGTAAATACTTACTACACTCCTTGCCCATTTACTTATAGTTGTAAGGAAATCGAGATAATCAGTGCCTACAATTTCATTTACTGACCTGGAAGTCAAAATACTAGCAGCATTACCTGACATTTTCTTAACGGTATTCTAAGCCAAAAAGGCAATTTAATCAAACATCGGTCTTATGATTATGAATACAAAATCAGCGCTAGGCGGCGATTGCGATAAAGTGGGAATACTGCAACAAAGAAAATTATATCCTAATAACGTTTGCAGAGCTAGCTTGAGCACGGGCTCGCGGACGAACCGACAACAGTAGCGATCTCATATTCATATTCTGATTGATGCTGGCTTTCTAGAGCGGGCGTCCATTTAGGTAGTTCTTTTGAAATTCTTATTTTCTTTGAAAATATACTATTAATTACCTGTAATCTCACTGAACAGGTTTTGAAACTGGAAAAATGGGTTAAGATCAAAAAATGTAAACATTTCTTGGAGATTAGAGACATTTGATTTTATGGCAGATTTTTAGGTAATATCTTACTTTAAGCATATCGATGCGTATAGTTTGTGTGGCAAGTAAGTAGACTTATTTGACTGAATTGAAATCTCATTTAAAACAATTTAATGATGGCAAAATGAGCCAGGATCGAAAAATTTGGATATTTTCAAGTGGTAAGCAGCAGCTTCTGAAGATTTTATGGAAAACTTCGTAGTAAATTTTTTCTTTCAACATCGAAGTTATTGCAAATAAATTCAAAATATAGAACGCAAAAAATACTTGTATTTCATTGTTGAAATTTTCACATCCGTTGTGTGGTCTTAAGCAAACACGGCTTTCATGTATTTTCTCAACTAATAATACAACATTTGCTATCACTCATGTTTCAACAATGATATTACATATTAAAGACGTGATCATTAATATCCAAGTTTACACGATAGTTCACCACCTCTCTACCCAGCAGCTGTCCTTAGCGAATACGATATTCCAACACAAAATATGTATTAATTACGAACATGTATGTGCTTTAACTATGCTTAAAGCCCACAGGAAATGAGAAACTATGTCAAGCAAGATTATTTCCATTTGATCCGGGCATCCATCATGCATCAAGAAGCTATAGACTGGATAGAACCGGATAATTATATACTGGCTAGTTTACCATCAGAGAATTAAACATCGAATACACTAAATGGTTAATTAGAATATATTATATACCGGTCAGTAATGAAAAAATAAGTATATGTGTATAGTATGATTCTAGGAGATGAATAAATTTAATTATTTAGTTTATTTTATGTGAAAAATATGGAATGAATATTACGGTATGATTACTTACTTTCAAGGTTCACTTCAAAGCTTCCTAAGTGCTTATTGAGGTCAAAATCGATGTCGGGCGTATCAGGTGATTGATGAGCATTCAACAATGATAAGTGCAGCTTTATATCATCAAAGTCATGAGGTTTGTCTTTAGGTAAATGTAGAATATGGATTTCCTTATCTCCTGTATAAGCGCCGGTGCTGAAGCTGTCCAATCCAGAACTCAAGCCAGAATTTTCTAGCTCATCCAATGATGGTGTTAGTCCATCGAAACTATGAACACTCTCCTTCGGAGGAGTTAATAATTGAAGCTGTTTGTCACTGGAGAAAGCTCCTGAGTTTATTTGTTCCAAAGTATGCTGATCCAAATTATCACAGTGGATGTAGTGATTGATAAAGTATGGGCCGTTTTGCAGAACATTCAGTGGAGTTTTCTTGTTTAGGATTCTGGGATTTAGAAATGGTGAATTGCCAGGTGATCGCTTAGACGTTCGCGGACGAGTTTGTTTTATGAGACTAATTATAGGAGGTTCCCGCCTTGAAAGGTGTTTTAGTGACTTACTCCTGACATCTTGAAGAAAAATGGACAACAAGCATAGGGTCAAGGATATCTGAAATAGAATATACATTTTTATTGTTATCTGCCTTAAAACTGGACTTAAATAATTCTTATAGTTTCAGGATATACTGAAATGCTGTTGCTTTATGTATTGCGATATTAAGATTACAACATTGTGCCAATAAAAATATATCAACAAACATTTTTAAAAATGCAAAGCTTTTAGACAAATTTAATTAATTTTCTGTAACAAAAACTAATTATTCTTGAATTAAAATGTTAAATAAGTTGCTGTAGTGTAACTCAAGCTAACCCATTCTTCTGATGGAACGTTTTACTGCTCTAATAGTGTCGGATTTTTAAATGCATTAATGCAATGGAACCATAAACTTTTATGGTTCACATGAAAGTTTCTGCCGTTGTTGAATTTTATATCAATCCATCGCACAGTCGTTTACCTGGTTTATTTTCATGAGTTAAGTACATGAAAACTAATTTTTGATTAAAAGCAAATTGTTTCAGCAAAAATGGATTTAATAAAACAGTACAACAGATTTAGTTTTTAAATAATTTTGATAATACATATTGTATAGACTAACGCGGGAGGAATAAAGTGGCCCAATAAAATCACTAAAAAAAAAAAAAAAAGCTAGAAGAAAAGAAATAGACATCGATGTTGATACAAAAACCGCTAAAGACGAAATACCCACCTTGTGTAAAATAATAGCTGAGGTGTACCTATGAGGAAAATAACACTGATATAGAGGGTTCTAAAAAAGAAATGAATTTGCGTTACGAAAAACTGCAAAGTAGAAAATCAGTTCTGGTGGAAAAAGACGAAACTATTTGTTGGCAAATAAGAGCAGTAAGACAATATCGGAGAGACAAAGTAAATGTCTATTCTTTGAACGAAACTTGATTAAACGTGTGATACACGGTTGATAAAATATGGCAGGATAAAAATGAACCGATTAAAGAGCTTTCTGATAAATGAATAATCAGAAATACTGCTAGTAAAATTGGCTTTGCAGAAGACAATTTATTACTACAGCAATCAAAGGAAACTGGTGATTAGTACGTAAACTAAATGTTTTCGTGAACAATTTTGAGCAGATGTTGGAACTTATTCCTCCTCAGTTAGTTATTGTCATGGACCACGCTAGTTACCACTCCAAGAAGTTTGAAAAATTACTAACTTCTTCTTGGAGATAATCAATTTTATCTGATGGCTTGCTTCAAAAGGAATATCATATGAAAGAGAAATTACTAAAAAGGAATTACTCGAAATCCTTAATTTAAATAAGTCTCCTTGCACAAAATATGTGGTTGATGAAATAGCTCTAAATCAACAAATTAAGTTCTAAAATTAATTATTACAGTTTTTCACTTCCCCCTACCACTGTGAACTAAATGATTTATATCCAATGAAATTAATTTGGGCTTGAGTTAAAGGTTTTATGGCAAGACGTAACACTTCTTTTAACAGACATAGAAATATTTTTCAAGAGACGTTAAAGCAAGAAGGACGAAAGAAAGTGAAACTTGATGATATACTAGATGAGACTATAATAGAGCCGCTATGTATTTCTCTGCATACCAATGATGGTGGTACGATTGACTACTCAGAAGGTGAAGAGGACCACTCAAAAGACGACTTTTCACTTCAAAGTTAAATTTCGTGGTTAAGAATTGCTGCAAAACGGCAGTTTTTGAGACAATATATACACATTAAAGAAATTATGTTTTTCATTTTTCATTCGTCCATAATAAACACCTATTAAAATAATGTTTAGTATTTTAATATTTTAATTAAATACGCACGCCACTGGAATATCAATTTCCATCAGAAATTATAAAATCCTGGTTTGCACTCTTAATATATATCATATATTTTTGACACGATTTGCAATTTTAAAAACGAACTATAGTGTATGCAGAATAGGCACAAACATTCTAAAAAATAAGTTTAAACCTTTTTTTCTAAATAAAACCGAAATATCCATTATTTTGCACATAAAATGGTATACATAGTGAGAACCCCATAAAAATTATTTTTTAAACTTAAGATAGTATTAAAAAGTGCAACAGTACCTTTTTACAGATTTGCTTTGCTAACGATGTTGAAAAATTCGTCTCATAAACCCTCATGGTTTTGTAATAGTCCTGAATATGGCCAAAGTTTACAAAATTAAAAATATTAATTCTGTTACCTTTGATATGGCCTATTTCTTATCAAATAATAAAAAAGAAGAGTAGGTATTTTGGATGCGTTTCGTTCGCATTTTACTTTTCCTATACCGTGTGTTGCAGACACAGTCTAGGAAACGTAATGCGCACCGAAGCACTCCGATCCCTATAGCGTGTGTGCAACGCCAACTGTCATGTCCTTAGGGTCCAGAAAATTCGTTTCAAATGCTCTGGTGGTTCAGTAGTTAAGATGCTAGACCTCTAGTTCGACGGCCCGGATTCGATGCCCGTCGGTGTTTTTGTTATTTTTTTAATATCATGTTTGTAAAAAGTTTTTTTTCTACATTTTGGGTATGCCTTGGGTTAGTATTGGTTAGTTTTTGTTGGTTGCGCCTCAGTAGCGATTATCTACTCTCAGGTATTTATTTTGATTATCAGTCACTCACTATTGCGCCTACTGTCTAGGGAACTTTTTTTCTTAATTTTGGGTTAGTTTGGGTTAGCCTTGGGATAGTTTTAGTTAGCGCTTAATTAGTTCTAGTTGATTGAGCCCCCGTAGAGAAGCGAGCGGAGGGCTATGCAAAGCCATAATAATGCGCACAAGTTGCACACACGGTATAGGGATCGGAGTGCTTCGGTGCGCATTACGTTTCCTAGACTGTGTCTGCAACCGGTGGCACACTATGCACACACGGTATAGGGAACGTAAAAATGAATTTCGTTCGTTTAGTAGCAAACTGCAAAGCGCTGTTACGGATTAATCATCTATTTCATGTGAATTCATATTTAAGAAAATTAATATTGTAAAGATCTAATATAATAATTTGCTTGGATTTTAACATGGTCAAACCCTTTAGAGTAGATTACAAATAATCAGGTTTTTAACTGACCTAAAGACGTCAAAATTTACTGGCAAAACCATTTGGTAGTTATATAAAGTAAATTTAGGTGATTTCTTAAAATCAAACTATATAATTATGACAAGACTTTTACACCCTAAATGATTTAAGTTAAGATGATCTCTGTGAGCAACAATACCAATAGGCATTTAAAATGATTCTTGAATACGTAGAGTATATTCACATATATATGGAAATAAACACACCGCATTAATACAAGACATCGTCTAGAAAACATGCACTGGAGAGAGAAATATGTACAAAAATCGTAATAAGTAAGCAGTGCCGCGCCAAGCGGTAGTGCAAGGGGTGCTGCGACATCCGTGAAACAAAAAGTAGTATATTACACAATATATAACATGTAAAACAATTATTACTCTTCTACTGGGAAGTCAAACAAAAATTAAATTATATGTTCACGTATGACTTTACTACTTTTACTTAAAATCTTAAAAATGCACTGTGTTCTAACATGTTCTTCTATACCCCCGTCCTCCTCTATTATGATCCCGCACACCCCTATTGTTTAAAATCCTCAACGTGCACAGCGCATATCTACATGGTTTGCGCGGACAAGGATACGACAATGGCTCAAATATGCATGGGCAAAATATTGGCATGCAGAACAAAGTGGTAAAAAGCCGAGCATTTTATGTGCCTTGCTCAGCGCATAGCCTTAACCCAGTGGTAAATGATGCAGCTAACATTTCACATGAAACATTAAACTTTTTGGTTTGGTTCAAGAGTTTTATGTATTTTTTGCTGTTTCAACAAAAAGATGAGATATGTTTCAGAAACAAAATCCAAACCTTAAACTAAATCCCTTATAGTAGAATTGACGCTACTAAACCACTGCGCTATCAGTTAAGCACAGTTTTTGACATTTCTGTTGAAATTGCCGAGGATCCTTCATGCGACGTGAATACAACAAACAAAACAAATTCGCTGCTCCTAAAAATTTAAAGTTATAAATTTTTGTGTTCCTTAATCCTTAGTTATTTGGCATAATATTTTATTTAAGGTAATCGTTCTAAGCAAAATAATGCAAAGCTCTACAATAAATATCAAAATATATCTAGATTACTTAAAGAATTCAATAGAGTTTTTTGGTCATTTACGTTCAGATGAAAAGATTGGGAATGGTGTGACAATCCGTTTTGGTCACTAACTGTAGGTAACCTGTTAGTGAATGTTTAGGACTCCGTTTGTAGTTCGACATTTAAATCCGATATTTATTTCGATTGTATATTTCTCTGGCATATTCGCAATAACCTCTGTCGATCTACGCTTCGTAAGTTGCGAAGGGTCGCGATGTGAAGGATCGTTCCTGTGCCGTGCGGCTCCACCATAGTTTTTCGGCAAGGTACTTCAGTTTTCAAGTCAAGCTCGCCCAGTTGGTGTATTTTTCTTTAAATCTGGGTTTATCTCAAGCATCCTGTTGGTATTTTATCCATAACCATCGTAGAAATCCCCGGATCGGCCATTTCGACTTAGTTTTGTTGGTTTTAGTGCTGTATATGTGGGAATAACTCGCTAAGCGAGGTTTTTGGGGTTTGCTTTTTCCAGTGTTGGAAGCCATGATGGTGGTCAGCGTCGCGTACGAAGATAGTATGCTGTTAAGAGCTAAGCATTCTTTAACAACTGCAGATGTTTTGCGCTTCTCGTGGCGCTAATTCATTGCATGTGCGTATTATTTTGCTTTTTATTTATATCGGACTCGATTTAGTGGCTAAAGTAATCGGCGTGTCGTCATACTAATTAGAGAATAATTAAGGGTTATGGGCTTATATATTTGGATTGATTAGTTATTTTTATCTATTCGCTGTGGATTCGTGATTGATCCAATTAATTTTTTCCTTTTATTTCTGATAAAACGTAACGTTGATGGTGGGCAATTAAATGAAATTTAATTTGTCTAACCTTTTTGAAGCGGTTTGGAAACGGTTGTAAAATTTGGCCATTAATTATCATAATATTTTGTCAGAGCATCTATTGCTTAAAGCAATAAAATTGCAACTAATGCCGAAAGAGCTATTTTTTTCATGAAAATTAATTATACTTGTCGGTTGTACCGAAGTTAGAATTGATGCAATGGGGAAATGTTGTTTTATTCCTTTAATTTGAATAATTAATCGTGTAATTAACTTCTAGTGATTATTGTGGTTAATTGATTTCAATTATTAAGTAGACACTAAACCGGTGAACTCGGTTGTTAATTATTAGGTAATGCAGCCTTGTTTATCATTAGATTTAGCTTGCTAAGGGATACAGATTACATGATATTTTATTTCATTGTTATTACCTTACTTAATTTCTTTTTTTATTGAATTATTAAAATAAAGGAAGAGCCATGTATTCTATTTGATAATATTTTTGGAAGATCTTTCAGACCATTTATTTACCACAAATTAGTTTAGTACAATTATTCATTAAATTATATTTTAGTGCTTTTTCTTCATCATGTTGACCGTACTGTAATCTTAAATCAATATGGTACGAATATTATATGGTACCAGATTTAGTACAATTCATAGTATCCATTTTATTGCTTTTTATACAGTATGATAACCTTAGTTTACTCTTTTGTTAGAATGGTATGAACATTGTAATTATACTTGATTTAGTACAATTCATAAAACCCATTTTATTGCTTTTTCTACAGTATGATAGCCGTAGTTTACCCTTTTGTTAGTATGGTATGAATATTATTAGTACAATTCATAAATCCCATTTTATTCTTTTTACTACAGTCTGATAACCGTAGTTACTCTTTTATTAGTATGGTATGAATATTATAATATTGTACCGGATTTATTACAATTCCTAACAATCCATTTTATTCTTTTTTCCACAGCATGATAACTATCGTCTACTTTTTATCAATGTAGTACAAAATTTTATTGTACGTAATCAATTTTACAGCTTTCTCTTCCGTATGCTAACATCTGTTATCAATGCAGTCAAAATATTATATAGTACCAGACTTAGTACAATTCATAAAATTGATTTTAATTTTAATGTAGTACAAGTATTCTATTGAACTAAACTTAGTAAATTTCATAACAATCAATTTTATAACTTTTTTTTCATCAAGATTACGGTGTTATTTATTTATCGATATGGTGCGAGTGTTACACTGTACCAGACTTGGTACAATTTATCTGATTACATTTATTCACCTTTTTTCTTAATATTATCGCTGTCATTTACTGTATTTAACGATTTTGTACAATTATTTTACTCTGTCCAACTCGGTCCAAATTCTTGGACTTCTTCTTCCTCTCTTTCTAAATACTGTATTATTTTTAACTGATGATTTCGGCTTCCCTTGTGCGAACTGAACCTATTTAGTTTTCTGCATAATTAATATTAACTTTCAGTTGTAGTAATTCGATTGCTCTAATATATTAGACGCTGGTGCTCTTTTTCTCATGTATTCTCTGTTTTCTTTTAACTTTTGGTTCATTTTTGAAATTCAATGAAAAAGGGAAAACCCTATCATTTTAATCCGAAGTTTAAACTCCGATAAATTATTCTTTTGAAAGGAATGTATATAATAATCGATTCGCATGTTATTGTGACTCGTTAATAGGAAATGTTTCCATTCCATTCCACCCGGCTGCGATTTCACAGTCCACCCACCTGGCTGGGAATTTGTAATTCACTCAACCCGCTAGACTTACTGGAAGTTCGTAGTTCACCCACTCGGCGAACATATTGTAATTAATTCACCCTACTTGTATGGAATAAGGATCCAGAACAAGTCGTCCGTCTTTACCTGACGCTGACGGTGGAACTTCGACACCAGTGTTCGTTACTCTTAGTTTTAACTTTGATATTATTGTCTCCTTAAAGTTAGCACCTTTCTCTTCTAAGTATTTGCGCCTACATTATCTCTGCGGCTTACGTGATCACGATCCCGCGCAGAGTCAAAACTAAAATTATTCTCGTATTTCTCTTGAGCACCTAATTGGGGCCTTTTCATTTATTTATTTCTGAATGAATATTTACATTGAGTTTTGGATTACCACTGACTAGAAATTTTTTTTTACTTAATATTCCTAATTTTATACATTAGAGTTTTAGACTGTCTCCAGTTGTCGGTTTGTTGTGCATCCGCATCATTTTTGTAAAAATTTACTGTATTCATAATCATGCTGAACAATAGATAAATAGTACTGTATCTGTGGCGTGTTTTCTTTGGCTCAAACGTAGTCGGGATTGTTATATTTACTTTTCTTAATATTGCTAGTGAATAGGTGGCATCCTTTTAGCGCTCCCTACCGGCTAGGTTTACCTTGGAGGGGGAAGGTCTTGCAGCAGGTTCCACTAATAGCGTGGAGATTTCCAGTTCGGTCTGTTACGAACTCGGTGGCGCCTAACGAACCTATTCTCCGATTTATTGAGCAGGGGGCAAATTGCGCGCCTACTTTACAGCTTGCTACGGGGCATTGCACTCCGACCTACCGGGTAAATAGTTGTAACCAAATTTGATATCTGGTCTAATCGGTAAGTAGACTTTTCTCGGTGGAACTCCTCATAGCTCCACGAACACTTATCATCCATATTATTATTTTTCTTTTAAATAAAAAAAATAAACACAGAATGGGTCATTTCCGCGCCGCAGTGACTTTTGCCATTTGCTAGGGATTTATTGCCCAGATTGGCAATAGGGCAGTTGCGCGCAACCGAGGGATTACGGAATGGTACCGACTGTAATATATACCCCCGTTAAGTTTTCTCCTCAAATATTTGAACACTTCATGTCTGTCCCTCCGCTCGCTTCGCTCGCTGCGGGGGTGAAACCAGTAATAACTAATCAAAATTAACCCAAATTAACCCAAACTAACCCAGCGCATGAAAAGCAACTACGTTTATGTTACAGTCGACCTATAGCGAGATTCTATCGCGTCTGCAGTTTACGTATAAGCAACCGGCGCGCAACTGTCCCATATCCAATAGGTAACCGACGCGCAAGTGTCGTGTTAAATTAAGACTACCTCCATGATTTTCTGACCGCGGCGCACAAGTGGCCAACATCCAAAGCTTTAATAGTATGCTTGTTTTCGAAAGAAGAAAGTAATGTTTGGGTTACGATCAAATGGATGCTATGGTTTTAGATCCAAAAATAGTTCTAAAATCAATTTTTATTTTGCTATTTTGGATCAAACCATTTCATCTCTTGAAAGTAGATTTGAAGAACTTCAAGGGTAGATACGATGATATTTTTGGTTTCTTACATAATTTGCAAGATTTATCAGATGAGTATTTAAAGAATTCTTACAATGATTTCATCTTAAGCTAGAAGATTCATTTCGAAATGAATCTGAGTGAATCTATTCAACGAAATTATTTTTTTTTTACTTCATTTTGTCTCAGAGCCAATAAAAAAACCGCATTCTTTATTACAGTTTATTTTTGAAAAAAGTTAGTATTAAGTTATCCCAATATGACTATTGCTTTAGGGATTAGGCTAACGTTACCAGTTTCTGTTGCATCTGGTCATCAAAGCTAAAGATTAAATAAAATTATTTACGGACCACCATGGCACATGGTACAGAGACTGGATAGCTTAGGTTTAATTTGTATAAATCATGAGCTAGTGGACGAATTAAATTTGCATTTAGTTATAACTTTTGTTGTTATATATTTTGCAGCCACTAAGACTTGAAAAATTCAATTTGTTTAATAGGTCCATGGTACGGTTGGACAATTGAAATGGTACTTCCTAAAATTTAAAATAATAATATGGGTCGCCATAATTTCTATTTTTTAGCCTACCCTTTATATGTGGGATTACTTACTTTTTCTTACTTAACCTACTGTATATCTTATCTCTAGTTTTTGTGTTTATATAATATTAAAATGTACTTATAGAAGTAATTTAAATAATTTTTATTATGCCAAATGTGATTTTTTATCTCATGATTGTCATGACAAACAGAAGTGATTTTTTTCATAATAAAGCAAAAGCATATCAATGGTGCCCTCTGAACCATAATTTTTTTTCTTTAGCTGCTTTTCTATAACAAGGGGCGCGGGGCGCCAAAAACCTTCCTAGCACCTGGGCGCTCTTAGGTCTAGGTGCGGGCCCTGTAAGTAAGCTACAATTACAGTGAAACTTAAGGCTGGATCTACTGGCACAAATTATATAAATATTAATTTGTGTCACTGGCAAATACTGTGTGTTTTTACATAACTCCCTAGTGTTGCGTGAGTTATATAAATACTTAGATAACTTATGCAAGCTAAAATATGAGACATTTTTTGGATAGTTAACATTTTGATATAATACACTATTTCTGAGATTAATACATTTTGGTTAAAGGAGATAGAGCGTGCAAAAACATATAAACATTTGCAAAATTATAAAAAAAAATAGCCACAATGCCCTGCCGTTCTTTTTTTTTTAAGGATATGTCAAAAAAGCTGTTACTCTAATCCTTGACATATCAGATTAGTGAGTTTTGCGCCATGTCAACAGGCCGAGAATATTGATATTTTCGGACGATCGCCCAAAACAATTATAAACAAAAATCCGAAAAGTATAGACCTTGACGAATCTTGTTTTCGAGATGCAGAAGCTTTGAAATAATCAAAATTGAGGCTCTTGTTCCAATAATATTATAATCTAAATATCTTGAAGACATTGTGTTTCGGAAACGAATTATTCCAAATCATGTGCACTATAAAAAGAGTTTTCAATAATTGGCACAAAAAATCCATAACCGGTAGAAAAGCCGGTTAACATCTTCATCACATTTATCTCTGATGG
>MU182534.1:177679-193312 GCA_016904865.1 Pissodes strobi | reverse complement strand
ACCAAAACTAGCCAAAAGTATCCACAAGCACCAAAACGGGCTAGAATATATCGGAACAGATTAAAAATATTAAATTAAGTTAAAACTAACCCAAATTAACCGAATTTTGGTGGCTAACCAAAACTAACCGAATACATTAAAATTGGTTATAACGTATCGGAACCTGTTGAAATGACTAAAATCAATTGGTACTAACTTAAAGTAACCGAAAGTTGATTGAATGACTAACCAAAAGTAACTAAAAGCACCAAAACGGAATAAAAGTTATCGGAACGGATCAAAAACATTACAGCAAGTTAAAACTAACCCAAATTAACACAATTTTGGCGACTAACCATAAACATTAAAATTGGTTATAACTTAGTGGAATCGGTTCAAATTACTAAAATAAATTAAAGGTAGTAAAGTAATAAAGTAAGTTGGAACTAACCTAAATTAACCGTATTTTGGCGACTAAGCAAAACTAACCAAAAACTTTAAATTCGTTATAACTTATCGGTTCAAATGATCAAAATAAATTAAAGCTAACTGAGCCGTTCAATCAACGTTCGGTTAGAACGTTGATTGAACGGCTAACCAAAAATGGCTAAAACGTATCGGAACAGATTTAAAACATTAAAGTAAGTTGAAACTAACCCACATTAACCGAATTTTGGCGACTAACTAATATTAACCAGAAGCATATAAATTGGTTATAACGTATCGAAACAACAGATCTAGGAAAGATCTGTTATCGGAACTGATTAAAATGACTAAAATAAATTGAAACTAACTGAAAGTAACTTAAAGTTGATTGAATGACTAACCAAAAGTCACCAAAAGTTACTAAAAGCACCAAAACGGGCTAAAACGTATCGGAATAGAATAAACATATTAAAGCAAGTTAAAACTAACCCAAATTAACCGAATTTCTGCGACTAACCAAAACTAACCAAACATATTCAAATTGATTATCACGTATCGGAACCGGTTCAAATGATAAAAATAACTGAATTCTAACTGAAATTAACCGAAAGTTGGTTGAACGACTGACCAGAACTAACCAAAGTAACCGAATTTTGGCGACTAACCAAAAGTAACCAAAAACACCAAAATCGGTAATAACGTATCGGAACCGGTTCAAATGACTGAAATAAGTTAAGATTAACTGAAATCAACCGAAAGTTGATTGAATGACTAACCAAAAGTGACCAAAAGCACAAAATTGCTAAAACATATCAAATTGGATTAAAAATATTAAAATAAGTTGAAACTAACTTATATTAACCGAATTTTGGCGACTAACTAATATTAACCCAAAACAAAATTGATTATAACATATCGGAACCGGCTCAAATGACTAAAATAAATTAAAATTGTCTAAAACTAACCTAAAGCTGATTGAATGACTAACCAAAACTAATCAAAAGTAACCAATAGCACCAAAACGGGCTAAAACGTATCGGAATAGGTTACAAAAATTAAAGTACTAGTTAAAACTAACCAAAACGAACAGAATTTTGGCGACTAACGAAAAGTAACCAAAAACATTAAATTTATTGATTATAACGTACCTACGGAGTCGGTTCAAATAACTAAAATAAATTGGATCTAACTGAAACTAACCGAAAGCTGATTGAACGACTAACCAAAACTAACCAAAAGCACCAAAACGGGCTAAAACGAATCGGAACAAGTTAAAAATATTACAGCAACGTCATGGCTAATTTTATATTAATAGACTTTTCTATCTACAAGTGGAGGGTAATTTTTTAGATCTTCTTATTCGCACCTTTTTTTTGTAATTGTGATAGTGTTTAATATTAATGTAAAAAATGCATTTCTTAAATTAAATATATTATAACCACTCGTGTTTGTATTTTCACTTTTTTAAACTTTGCTTTTAAAAACTATTGGAATTACAACACAAATCACATTTTTGCGTTTTTATCCATCATTTTCAATGTCCCCTGGTAAATTTTTTACATAGAAAAACACCAAAATATCGCAAAATTGTCGCTAAAACACTCGATAGGTCATAATCAATGTGGCAATTAACACGAATAATGCAAACCATTCATTGAAATTGAGAATTCTAGTAAAGGTCGTAAAATAAAAATTCAATGTTGCCAGAGTGCCATAATAGAAATAAGGAAGGAAGCTCTAATAAAATTTTCCCTATCTACAAGACTTTTTGATAAATACATTTATTGTGAAGGCAATTGCAGATTAATTTTTAATTAAATCAGTCGCTAGGAGCTATTGGAGTTGCCAAATAAATCTATATTATTTTAGGACAAATATGTCAGTATATTGGTGCAATTATCAAATAGCATCAACTGATGTCGGTGGTCATCAAAAATTATGTAAGTTATGCAGGACTTGGTGGTCATACTTTTTCATTTTATATACACTATATATTTTTGCTATGATACCTATCGTTATAACATTTAAAATATTTGAAAAGTGAAACTGCCTAGATGGGCTTAAAGGTGCTAAGTTTTTTTTATTTTTTGGGATTTGTGGTCAGTGGCGACAGGTCTGTCTTTTTTTTGCAATCACTCAAAAGAAATATTTTTATTAAAATTTCCAGACGTTTCACTATTTTGAAAACTTCGGGCTTCTTTAGTTGAAATTTTAAAATTTGTTTGTGTATAAACTACTTCTAAATACTACAAGTGGCATGCAAATTCTATAAACACGAAATGACAAATACTCTTCAACGATTGCCCCAAAGTTTAGTAGATATTTAAAAAGAATTAACAGGCAATACATTTTTAAAACGAAAATTTTAAATTAGACTCCAAGTGTCATTTGAAATAATATTTTCCTTTAATTTTTTTGCCTATTTTTTTTTATAAAAATGCCACTATTCTTTGCATAAGATGTTCAAATAACATTAATTTCACAGGTGTGGCACAAGTCTTAAGTCAAAATATTTAGGTAAATTTTTAATGTTTGATCATGCAGAACCTCACGGCAAAAACTGACTAAGAAAAAATATGCATAAAATAGTTTCCCATATGATTTTCCGCAAACACTGTATAGGTAAATTCTTTTTCAGATTTCAAGTAGTTATAATATATCCTGACAATGTCTGTGTCAGGACATCCTTAGGATCGCCTGACAGGATGTTTTTGAATATAGAACTTTTGGATATTCAGATGGTATAGAAATAAACAGAAAAACTTGATGATTACATGCACACCATATAAAAAAAAACAAAAAATTCACACTGGTTGATTCATAAAACAATATTTCTTGTATATAAATTCCACTTTAAGTAAAAGTATTTAAAGATACTTTGAAAACGGTAAGCCTTTGCCTTTATTTACGGACTTTCTCCATACCTTTCTGTGTATTTCACTATTTAGGTAGGTACTTTATTATTATAATTTTGTATCTTAAAAACAGAACATATGCTCAGGCTGGTTCAGTTCTAAGTCTTGAATAACAAAATTTTTGGAAAAAAAAGCAAATTATGACACACAAGCACAACCTCAAAAACCAGAAAACAAACACCAGCTGCTTACCTTGGTAAGATTTTTGATGTGTAAACATCTCACGCGGCTATATGAGGGTAAATCTCGGGAAATGGACGGAAGAGTGATAGAGGATGTGACATCATAGCATGTGCAGTCTACTTAAGCGATTCCTTGTAAAACGTGTTCTTTCTAACGCCAGAATATAGGCAACCAATTCCAAATAAGTGATTGCCTATATTCAGGCGTCACACGGTCTAAAGTGACATTAGATTTTCATGTCGATGATGTCGATATAAGATATGTTTACACATCAGTCTCGAGTACTAGCAGATTCGCTCAATTTTTTTCTCGCAGATAACTGCTGGCTCACATTCTAGTGACCACTAAAATATTTTCGTCACAAGTTTCAAATTGTGTTTTTTTGCCGAAAAAAAAAACGTGTTATTTTGCCTGTTCTCGAACATCAATATGATTACCGTGCATTGTTGCCGCTCTTTCTACATCATGGCTCCCTATTTTGGGATTAAGATGGTTGTGTACTTTTAAACGAAAACGCTGGATTTCAAAAAACAACCGAAGTAAAGATCTTATATTTGGAGATGTAATAACCGTGATGTAATGAATTGAATGTGATAAAAATGAAAAGGAAGTTTCATTTTTTTAAAATGACACACATTTTAAAAAATATACACACGTACAGCTTCTAGAAACCAATAAACTTGGTAACATTGCCATTGCCATTGTCATCTATAAAGCGAGCGCCACGATTAAGTAACCCCTATACCTATGCAGTAAATTTCGTTTTTCTCTCTTCAGACATTTGCAAAATATAAGACTTGTCCGGTACTTTTACACTGTATACTTAATATCTCTCATCTAACGTGTATCTATATAATTCATACAATTATATTGTATTATATTTATCTTAAATTTGCCTATTTTCATCAGTTGCATTTTGTAAAAGTGAATACGTACACACCCATAAATGAATCAGAAAGTAAGTGTCATACCACGAATGATTTATTATTATAAAAAAACTCTCCCTATCGCCTAAGTTAAATTTACACCAAGAATTGCTTTGGTGCTCTTCTAAAGAAAAATGAAACGGTATTCGAATGATTACTATTTTCAGCGCACTTTCACGGTTATTTTTATCTCAAAATCATATTGTCTCACACAGTAAAAGGTTATCAACATCTAGAATCGTTTGAATTATCGTGATGAATGGATATAATATGTTTTCTTTTTTAACTGACACTAACAGCAAATTACACTGTCCTGTGACTCATTAATAATACTTGTTTAATTTTACAAGCTTAAACTCTAATAATTTATCAAGTTAATGTAGTTTTGTGATAACTGCTGTTTCCCGATAGTAATTACAGTTGCTTTAAGAACTAAAAGTTTAAATGTCTTTAATATGTGTCAATTCTTGCAAAAATTTGATCTAGTTGATTCAGTAAGATTTCTTTAGTTTTACCGTCAGCCATTCCTTTGCAATTTTTTGGATTATCAACTGAATCACACTAATTTGAAGAGTTACTTGATTCTCTTATAACTATTTTACAGAAATAAGGCTCGCGTGCTGGTGATGCGATTTAAGGTAGAGGCATCTAACTTCGCAGATAAAAATGTATACTTAATTTCAATTATCTTGGAATATAAAGATTTATGATAGCTTTTAAGACGCAACAAACCGGAAAACATCAGTCTAATATTCCCCTTCATTCAATTATGCAACTTTTACCAAATGAGAGAGGGAACGCGCGTTTTGCTCTCAAATAATGTTGAACGCAAAAAGATGAGGAGATAAACCATGAAAAATGAATATTAGTGATGTAAACAGTCACGCAACTGAAACAATGGGACCCTAATTATCATGAATTGCGTTATTTGACACATAATTATAAAATTTGTCGTTTCAAATTGCATGTTTCATCAACAGTTAAAACCGTTTGTTTTCCTTTAATTCAATTTTATATAAATAAAATATTTAAAGTGGTTTATTAATGATATTTTAAAGTAGTTTCAAATACTTGTAGCATCAACTAAACCCGTCAACAAATGAACTTGGGCATCCTGCTCCCTACCAAAATTTCAATAGCCTGTAACTCTAACTATTTTCCGTCCGCTTATCGAAAGCTTTCTTCCCCTGAATATGAAATTTTATTGACTACAAGCTACTGACAGTCCAATTTTTAAAGGTTACTATGACTACCTTATAATAATTAACTTAATAAACTAGTCACAAATTTGACAAAAATTAAACATAGTCCAAATGTTCAAAAAAAAAAAGATTAATTTGTTTTTTGACAGCCAAGATGTAATACTTGCACTATTATCTGACGACGTTTTTGCCATATTTATTAGAAGAGTTTGCGAATATAAAAACCGTAATTCCATTCAGAAATTAAGCATTACTCTTAAATTATGTTCACTATTTTTTTTATGGGAGTGGCACCCACAGTAAAGGTAGATCCTATGGCACTCAACGAGCGGTGTGTGTGCGAAGTTGTCGATTGACACGCTTCTTGAATAATTGTAGGTTGTAAACAATGGGAAACAAATGTCTTGGGAGTGAATTCCATAGCGATGCAGTGCGGCAGACAAAGAAGTTCTTGTAAAGCAACGATCCCGGGTCAACGCCGCCGACGAGACACATAGCTCTCGTTTGAATGAAATGCAACAGCTTTGGGGTGTACGTAGCTGCGGCACCCAGATGTGTGGCAATATTCTAAGCACGGTCTTATTTGCACTTTGTAGAACAAGAGCATCTGATGCGCTGTATACAATTTTTTGTTGCAACATAGCGCACCAAGCTTCTGCGAGCCTGATTTTGCGATGTAAGCAACGTGGTCACGCCAGGAGATATTGCTGTTGACCGAGACACCCAGTAGTCCGATTGACGAGGATAAAGGAATGGTCGCTCCTGCGAATTCAAATTCAAAATCTTTTATTACCATACAAACAATATTAATTACTTACATAAATCGATTAAAAATAAAAAGAAATAAGATGTTCATAAGGTAATCGGACTGCACTGAGAACCGATAACACAAGTGGACTCACCGAATCGAGGCGTTAACCGCTGACTAGAATTTGTACACTAAAATACCATATTTGACAAATAATACCAAAAATACCAAAACAAAATACCAAAAATACCAGAAAATACCAATAATATATAAAAAAATACCAAATATCATAAAAATTGCCAAATAATACCAAAAAATACCAAATAATACCTAATAATACCAAATATTACCTAATAATACCTAAATAATTTAATTACGCGGGCGTGCCTCAGGGCGCAATTGCTTCACCAACTCTGTTCCTCATCTATATTAACGACCTGCTGACCGAAACGAAAAAACCTGTTTACAGTTTTGCAGATGACAGTACCCTTGTCTCCCAATTTAGATCAGAAAAACCTTTACCAGCGACTGAGACTTAGCACCACAGACAGGAGCAGATTACAGCAATTAATCAAGACCTGGAGAAAGTTCAAATTTGGGGCGACAGAAATTTGTTTCAGTTCAATGCAGCAAAGACCCAAGCAGCCACGTTATCCAAGAGGGCCAATACGGCGGGCTCTGACATCATTATGGCAGGATCGACCATTCCTTCATCCTCGTCAATCGGACTGCTGGGTGTCTCGGTCAACAGCAATATGTCCTGGCATGGCCACGTTGCTAACAACGCAAAATCAACCTCCCAGAAGCTTGGTGCGCCATTTCGGAACAAAAAACTGTATACACCGCAGCAGTTGCTCTTGCTCTACAAAGCGCAAATAAGACCGTGCTGAAAATATTGCTCACACATCTGGGGTGAAGCACCAAAGCACACCCTAAAGCTGCTGGATTCCATTCAGAAGAGAGCTGTGCGTAATGTCAGCGACTCGGAGTTGGCCCGGAATCTGGATAGTCTAGAACACCGCAGACATGTGGCCAAGATGTCCCTGTTTTACAGATACTTTCACGGCAGATGTTCACAAGATTTGGCCCGCCCCTGACAACGCCTGTCAGGCAGTCACGACAGACGACAAGAGCGCACCAGTACGTCCTACAACTGGAAATGCCTAGAACATCGCTTTACAAGAACTCCTTTGTCTGGCGCCCTGCATCACAGTGGAACTCACTCCCAGGACATCTGTTTCCCCCTAATTACAACCTACAACGATTCAAGAACCGTGTCAATCAACACCTTCGCACACACAGCGCTCGTCGAGCGCCATAGTATCTCCCTTTAGTGTGTGTATCACTACCATAAAAAAATTTTTAGAAACTCAGCTTAATAATCGAAAGTGGATAAAATTTATTTGTTTATTGTCCTGTTATCTTTGTAACGGTATTTCTTAGTTAAAAATTATACTAATATTCTAAACAAAACATATAAACATTAATATAAACAAATACGTACACGGTAGTTATTATTAGATTTCCTAAACAGATACCACGAGAGATACCTAAACTATTAATCCCTAATTCTTTTATTTTTGCATGCACCATGCACTAACTTCTACCTACTTTTATAAAATATTGACTTTTGGTAGTAATTCCTTCTGTGCTTCTCCCAATGACGTCACATGCTGTTACCAGAATGTACGCGGCCTCCGTAGCGAAGCAAACGATTTTTATAGTGCCGTTGCCGCTTGTACCTACGATATCGTTGCTGTTACAGAATCAGGACTCCAACCCGATATTTTGAACTCTGAACTCTTTCCCGAATCATATGTGGTCTACCGTTCTCCGACAAATTTGCTTCCGAACAGCTGGATCCTTCGAATGTATGCGAAGGAGCGCGACTCATTGACATTTTAGGTTGTAAGCTAACTATTAATTATTTTATATTATATATATTTATTGTTTACACACCTCCTTATACTAACGATATCCAGGTAGAAATTTTCCTGGAGGCTCTTTCTTCAATAGATATATTGTTGAGCAAAATTTAATAATTCTGGGAGACTTTAATATTCCTTCTTATACTACAAACCTTCGTTCCAATGCTAAACACAGACTTTTGACTGGATTCAGTGAAATACTTAACCTTCGCCAATATAATAATACACCTAATATTAGCCACCGCTGTTGGGATCTAGTTTTTGCCAACTTTAAAACTTTCCTGCAAAAAAACGACGTACCACTTGTTAATGAAGATCCGTATCATCCATCCTTACTGATCAATTTTCAAGCGGCCCTCTCTCACATAGGCAACTTTCCTGTAAACAATGATGATCTACCCCTTAATAATTTTAGAAAAGTCAATTTCATAGCTATTATGAGCTAATGTCGAACACTGACTGGTCGCCTGTTCTCAATGGCACATATGTCGGTAACTCATGTCAGAATCTTTATGAGATTCTAAATATCATATTCGCTACCTGTGCACTTCCGTGGCGTAGGCACTTTCCTCCATGGTTTACCAAGGAACTCATTGACAATATATTCAAAAAAGAAAAGGCCTATCGTGACTTTAAAACTCATTAAATCTCCATTTTACCTCGCCAGATACACATCTTTCCGCAGCTTAATTAAATCGAGCTCCGACAAGATATAGGGAATATATCCAGCATACCGAAACAAGCATAACTTCTGATCCATCAAACTTCTGCCACTGTGAAAGACACTAATCACTCTTACCACGGACCCCAATGTGTCGTTTCGGCTTTTTCCAACTATTTTCAAAGTGTGTACAAAGATTCCCACCAGCCTGCAAATATTGATCCGTTAATGCAGTCAGTATTCCGATAGCATCGACGTTCCGCCAATAACTACTGATGATATAGTTGAAGCAAACTTTAAAACAAGATCACCCCTGGCCCAGACGGCATCCCACTTCATTGTTAGAGACTGATCCATGATTTTGTGCGAGCCCCTGTCATATATTCAATCTGATGCTGCAACTGGGCATGTTTCCCGAAACCTGGAAGGTTGCAATAGTCTGTCCCATGTTATTGAGTTATCGTCCTATCTCCATGTAACTTCTCTAAAACATTCGAGATTATCCTGCACAAATTTTACCAACATCTTTGTTATTAAACTGCTTTATTACTCCTTCTTTAGACCAAGGCTGGATTATGAGTCACTTGTTATGGTGTCCGTGGTATGATTGCCACATTGATTCGCTGGAGGCTGTGCAGAGATGATTTCTCACGTATCTTATGTTCAGAGAGGACGGTATTTACCCAGACCGAGGGTCTGATCATAACCTTTTCTTGTGTAAAGGGTACAACAATAGGGCCCTGTAACGAATTTCGTTCATTGACATACTTCATTGACATACTATCATTTCACGCCTGAATCACTCGTCCACTTGACTCTGCACAAGGGTACGTAAGGACGAAACTATGAGATCTGTATTCATCAATTTAGGTGTTCTTGCGTCCACTCTCTCTGAGTTGCTCGGTGTTATCTGTAAAGAAGCCGTACGTTTCCTTGTCCTAAGGTTGTATTCGTGAAGACATTTTCTTACCGCTTGATTATAAATTATTATCTTTATGGACGGCAATGACGTCAATAAATCTATCTGAACTTTCGTCATCTACCACAGCCGTGCCGGTACTGAACTTGGCTTGTCTCCCTATATCTTGAAATTACAATATCAATATCTCTAAGTAGTCTATTATACATGTTTTCTATAGTCCGATTTGACATCCCGTAACCCAAAAATAATTCTTAATTCATTTCCTACCTAAACTTCGGTCCCCATTGATTTAAAAAATAGGTGTTGTTCCAATTACCAATTTATTGTACATTTTTAAAATAACTGTGCCTTATATTTTTTATATCTTATATCTATCTTTTTTTTAGATAATAAATTCCCGTGTACGGAGTCAAAAGATATAGTGTTGTTAAATAAATTACTCATAAACAGGATGAATGTTAAAAATCTCTTTTAAGTAAGACAGTGGAAAGTATGAAGTACCGTATGTTAAGGAGCACGGGTGTAAATATGTTTTTAAAACTTCTAAACATTATTTCATTATTTTTAATGCGATACATTACATATTATGAGATAATGGTATAATAATTAGATTTCGGAAATCAAAGAAAAAAGTATTCCTTTCTCTTGGAAATTTCGGATAAGTTTGATTTTTGTCACATTTGGTGGTATCCATTGGCGGACTTTGAACATCTTGTCTAATCAATCATCCTGTATAATGCATTATTTGTTACCATTACTTTTATTCAGCATAGTAAAGAAAATTTAAGAGTTTTTGCATATAAGTTTTGAATGAAATTACGGTATTTATAACTGCAAACACGGCAAAAATACACTACTCTTGAAATATGCCCTGTAAGATGTAATGAACTTCCAATGAATGTTGCGAAATTGTCCCGTAGCAATGGTCCAAACATTAAATTATAGTAGCCAAAAAAATTAATTAACTTTTTTGAAGATATCCGGTGTTTAATTATTTGGTGATGTCCATTGGCACCATTCGTACTTTGAATCAATCACCCTGTGTAATGCCTTTATTACTTTTATTTGGCAGTTTTCGTATAAATTCTAAATGGAATTACTATTATTTATATCTAAAAACTTGGCAAAAAGGCACTACTTTTGAAATACACCCGTTCAGTCTTCTAATAATATAATGAACTTACAATAAAAAATGCGAAAATGTCACGAGTCATAAGTTCAAATATTAGTGTGTCTTAGAAGCCAAAAATAATAAATCCTCTCTTTTGGGATACGTTTGATTTTTGCCAAATTTCTAACTAGTTTAATAATAAACTTAATTAGTAGACAAATAATATAACGTCAAATTATTTATTTTCCATTTTACATAATAATCTATAATAGAAGGATTATGGTATAAATATATGTTGGGTTAGTTTGGGTTAGGTAAAGTATAACATATTTATAAGAACAGTTCCGAAACTATAACTTCAGAAAAATATATAGATTTTTTTATAAAGCTAGAAGCTTGACTGTTTCAAGTATTAGAAGACTTCATAAGATGATAATCAAAATAATCCGATGCAATCTAGTTATCCAATATGAATTGAGGCTTTTTATTTCATCACCGTATTTATGCTTTTGCGACTTCGATCGCGTTAAGAGTTATGATCGCCTCCATACCATTACCCGTTACCCTCTCAATACACAAAAAAAAAATTTAAAATAAAACTAACGTGTTTCGAAGTTGTTTAAAATAGCAAATACTTCTTGAGATAAAAAACTTTTAAAATTTTAGAGGGTTCTTTCCACTCCTTGGAATTTGACTATTAAAACATTCCTACTTGTCGAACTTCGATATTTTAAAATCAACCTGTATACTAACATTCAACTTTCTATAAAAAAAATATAAATATATATTTCTCATTTTAGAAGGTTGTCTGAACCGTTTGGTATAGAGATCACAATGAACAATATCATCTTTATGTTTTTCCACTGCCTAAAAACAATACATATTCCAAGTATAATCATATAGAGTAAAAAATTCCAACGAATTTTTAATACGGGGTAACACAAATTGTCGGGCCGCTTTTTCACCATCAATAACACTCCCCTTACAGCGAGTCACTATTGTATATATGTAACTTATTAAAAAAAAAAGCGTGACGTATGCGAAGAATAATTAATATTCGTTCAAAAATTATATTAAATTCGATTTTTAGTTTTTTTTTGTGCAATATGCGCACTAGCAGTTAACCTAAAAAATTATTTGCAATCTCGTCATAATCTTTGCAATGTCTCATCAAATTATTGTAATAGTTTATGAAATCTGTGAAATCTTCCTCTTCTGAAACCAGTGGTACATATTTTTGTACCGCGGTTTGACCCTCGTTAAAACCCATTTAAAAATGCTTTCTACAATATAATTATAAATATTAGGTATTTTATCCATTTATAGGAGAAACTGTTTAATCGAAAGGGCCCGATAATATTAAATTACACAAAGGGTGAATGAACAACATTTAAATTTCGAAATGAGCATATCTGAAATTTTGTTAATATCCTCATAAATAAATTATATTTAAAATGAGCTTGGTCGAGTCCAATAATTATTATTGGAATTTCAAATGTGTTAATGTTATTAATAACTATTCCAACCTGATCAGTTTTAAATTACTGCAATTTAGATCAATCGATGGATTAATTTTATGCAGAAATGCGTAATAAAGGCTCTTTTGCAGCACATTTTTTTACTGAAAATTATGCATCAGAGAACAAACCTTTTTAAATCATTTTTTTTTAAGAGAAAATTTCTTTAGCGCCTTGAAGTAATTTGAGACGCAATGAAACGGGAAAAGCGAGACCAATAAGAAGATTTAGATCTATATGATGTAGCCTGCCAGAGAATGAGATAGAACACAGTTCCGGTCACACATTTTGAGGCTCAAAAATTAAATGTTATTTTCACTTAATAAGTAAATTTAACTGCTAGTTATTATGCATGCTAAACCCCATAACTTTTATTCGGAAATTTCCGAATTCAAGTGTTAGTACGCGGCTTATCGTTTAAACGGTAACTTAAAATAATAGCATTATTAGATTTAGATACTACACAAATATTAATTTATATTCCGATGACAGTCGGCCTAAATACCTTCAAATATCTATTTGTAAACGTGAATACATCTTCACGTGCCCGTCAGCTTACATATTTCGATGATGATCATAAACCAAAACAAATTCAAGGATCTTTTGAAGTGAAAACTTCTTTAGCGCCGTTCTGAGAACGGCAGTGATTTGAGACTCAATGAAATGAAAAGAACGGCACCAATAAAGATATATAGATATATAGGATGTAGCCTCCAAGAGAATGAGATGGAATACAGAATACAGTTGTTACATGTCGTCGTCTTACACACGAGGTGTATTTTAAAAATGCAAATTTTGCAGGACAACCGTTTTAGAGTTTTGAAACAATTAAAACTTCTCCCATAGAAATGCTATAAGGTTTTTGTGGCTGCTGTTAGATTTCTTAAGTCAACACAAGTTCTCAGCACTAAACATATTTAAAGCATTTTTAAAAGGTGCAAAATAAATAATTAATTAAATAAAATTGAGATACGCCCTTTCGCTTTCGTGTGCTGTATCAATTTTGGGTTGGTAAAAAAGATACGCCCTGTTTGTTAATGTAACGCAAAAACATATTAATTTTCAGTAAATTTAAAAAAATCCTAACCCAAACTATGAAACTTGAAATGTCTCTACACTAACAAAAATCGTTTTTTTTTTCATTTGCGGTAGAAAACATTACCATAAACTTTCAAAACGTTTTTTAAGAGAATGTTGCTACACTGAAAAAAGTCGATTTTTTTTCATTTTTGGTAGAAATAATAACATAAGCTTGTTTTTTGCACCTCTGCATAGAACACAAGTCTATGTAGGTGTGATCTCTACCTCGATCATTATCGCTTTCATAATCACTTAATTGGTCCTTGTCTACCTCCTGATTATTCTCTAATAAATCTAAATTATTTACACTGTCATTTCCTTAGTTTGAATGCATCACACACTATTCAGTTGATACAGTATCATTTTCTGTAAGGAGAACTGGGAACTGGGATATTTGCTGCAGTTTAAGATGATGGGGTTTCTTGATTAATTTTTGGCTTCTTTAAAAAGTGAGATTGTCTGCTAAAGTGCAATCCGAATCTGAATTACTCTCCTGTTCGCACATTATCACTTTCCCAAAATACCACTTTTTTCGAATAATATTTCCACTTTCACACCTGGTCTAAGTTTGCATTGTTTTTTGCTAACAATAATACGTTCATCAGAGCACACGACATTTTGGGTTTGGTCGTCCCAACGTACTAACACATGCATTTTTCAAGTTCAGTATACTAATATTGTTAGGGTCGGTATTTTCATTTCCATATGTTTATCCACGGAATATTTTTCTTGAAAACCATTGAAACAATTATTGTATTTGTGAAAAATATTCATAGGATGAAAATACCAGCGCTAAACAATATAAGTAAACACATAAGAATTATAAAATTAAAAGGGCAACAATAATAAATAAAATGTAGCAGACAAAAAGGAGTAATTGAGATACGTCCTTTTGACAGCAACTAAATATCGACTAACCACATAAACGGCGAGCATATCTAAAAAGAGCCAATTTTTTAGATACGCCTTTTCGGGTGCGAGGCAACGATGTTTGTCAAGAGTAAAACGCAAAAAGTAGTTGTCGTCACTGAAGTTAAGCAACGTCGGGCGTGGTTAGTATTTGGATGGGTGACCGCTTGGTTTACTTTTATGAAGGTTTCACATCTACCGCGTGTGAACTGCACGCATGCATTTTTTTATTCCTTCCAGTATAATACTGAATGTATAATTTTGTTGAAAAAAACTTTGGAGAATAAGCGACTTTTCTGTCCAAACTGCATTCCAATATCTATAACCATTTTTGAGCTAGATGCGTTCAAAATGTGCCAAACTACCCTGGGACACCCTGTATTTTGGGGAGGACTATTCCACTGACGCCTAATAGTTATAAAACTCGCCTTATCACCCATTATTTAGTATTTGCGAATTGTAGACAGAATCTTGTTTTTTCTTTGGGGGGGGCAGTTGGGGCAAATCTAAATTTAGAGGGGGCCGCTGAAACAGCTCGTCGCAGGCGCCGCCGCCGGAAGTCATTCCGCCGAAAATGTTGAGAGTGCCACGCCCAAATTTTACACAAAAATCGTTAAAATCGTTAAAAAAATACGCCTCAATGAAACAAATCAATCAAATTCTAGATTCTTCTGGACAAACAAACACCTTACACATGAGTATAAATAAAATACTGCTCTTTTATAACTTAGAGAAGTAGATAACAGAGCAACTTCTAGCCATTAAACCGTAAACAGCTATGGTCACAAAATATAAATCAACTAGGAGGGAGCACAACGTTGCACGGCCTTCCTGGTTCCTCCTGTCCGCGTCCCTTTGCACTATAAGTATTATTTTCACATTATTTTAATTTAATATAAATTGTAATAAGGCCTTTAAAAATATCAATAGTTTTAGAAAAATCTTCACGAATGCAAATTGAAGTAGAAAATGCACACAAGTAATTTAATAGTGCACAGTGCATGGGTAGGTACCACACTGAATTATATTGAAAAAGATCTCACATCATTTAAAATAGAGAAAACTCAGGAGGAAGGAAAACTTTGCCTATCCCCGAAGTTAGGAGGCCTATGGGACTTTGAAATAA
>MU182534.1:166605-177669 GCA_016904865.1 Pissodes strobi | reverse complement strand
AAGTAAAGCTCCGGCGGAGGAAAAACGAAACTTCACGGCCGCCTACACAGTCGAGTAATGACGGATTTACTGACGTTTGAAGAAAAAACAATTTATTTGTCACGGCATAACCACCCATCCATTGATATTTCTCGTATATGTTTTAAAGACTCTCTTATACGCTCTAGTTTTATTTGTAGATTCGAAGTGAATATGTAAATCAGGAGTAGGTCGACCTTTTTGTTTAATGAAACGTTTTTACTCTAACAGAATTGGGTTCTTTTAACGGATACATGGGCAGAATTTATGTAGGGCTACAGAATTAGTTTTATTGTGATTATGGTGTGTTTGTTTATTAGCAGAAATTCACCCGGATCCACAAATAAATTCTATCCAGAATATGATAAAAAAAACAATCTACTCCTGCTTGAGAAAAAACGTTAAATTATACCAAAAAGCAGACCTACTCCTGGTTTACATATTAATTACGAATCTACAAGGAAAATTAGAGCGTACAACAAAGTCTTTAATAAAAACATGTACGAGAAATATTAATGAATGTGTGGGAGCAAAGAAATGCGAAGATTTCAGAACGATTAGTCTCATGAGTCATCTATTAATAGTATATTTCATTACCAGTCCGGAAACTAGGCTTTTCCGGGGAGCGCACGACAGTTTCTGGCGTGAGGCGTAGCCGAACACCGGAAGTCGTGCAAGCACAGGAAAACCTGTTTCTGGAGTTGTAATGAACGATATTTTTCATAATACCTCTCTGAAATCAAGACATAAACATAAAATTACAAGATCAATCGACTTACCTGTAAGGAAGATCGATCGGAATTATCCGAGCATCTCCGCCATCCCTCATTACACTTTGTAGTATACAACTTTTTCCCAATCGGTACAATTTTTAAAGAAGTTATCTAAAAACATGTGATTCAGCCGACCCTGGCTAGCCGCTCGAGCTCATGCATCGCCTTGATGCGTCATTACAATTTTGGTTCGTGAGATTTTTGATTACATTGCATTTGGGGTGAAAGGGAGAAGGTAAAGACTGGGTGGGTTTGCAATGAGGGATGGCGGAGATGCTCGGATAATTCCGATCGATCTTCCTTACAGGTAAGTCGATTGATCTTGTAATTATCCTTCGCATCTCCGCCATCCCTCATTACACTTTGTAGATGTTTAAAGTATTTGCGATGTAATCTACATTAACTTTTTTTTTATAAACTAAAATTCAAATTTATAACCATTAGATTTAATAACACACATCATGAAGGTACGTATATCATGTTTAACGCTTAACTGATATTAACCTTTAACTTATTTTTAATACTATACCAATATTCTTATGTAATATGATAACAAGTTGGTAAGTAAGTTATAATAATTGTAGCTTAATATTTATATGATTCCTTAGAGTTTATGGTTCAATAAACAAGATGCCAATCCAGTGGGATTACCCACGTTAAGTTTTTTATAGAATTTCGAGAATACTTTTGATTTTTCTGTCGAGCCAGCTGTCTTCTGAACGGTTTGTAATGTAACTCCCATTCTTTGAGCTGCTGAAGTTGCCCCGTGTCGCGTGCTGTGTGCCCCAAAGATTTCCGTGTTTATACTGCTGGCTTTTAGTATTAACTTGACCCATCTGCTAATGGTTTGACTGTTGTCTGGGTGATAGGGCTTTTTGTGAGTGAGTATTACATTTTGTTTGGTTTTGCTACTTGTGGTATCGATTGCATCTACAAATGCAACGATCTATTAGCATATTTACAGTATCTGCAAATGCCGTAATTTCTGTTTTTGAACAAAAAAATACGTATGTTCACTAGCTGCAACTGCAATTGCAGACAGTGGAGGGTACGATCGATTGTATCTGCTAATACAACGAACTATTCACCTTTTATTGACTGGTAGCACCCTTTTTCCTTTTATGCGTTCTATGTAAGTCTCTAATAGTGTGACTATACATAGTTCAGGTTGATTAATAAAATAAGGTAATATCAAACTAGGTTGAAGCCTGTTTAAGCCACTTGCTTTTATTTTATCCGGGAATCTGATTTCAATTATGTATTCATATTTAAAAATATTGTCTATTTTTACTTCCGGGTTGTCCGTGATTTGTGTGCCGTTATTAGTATTAAGAGTGTTACTAGCTTTAAAGTTAGATTTGTAGATTTAAGAATTCGTGAGGGTACATGCTCTTTAAGCGCTGTAGAACTGGGTAGGAATCCCAAGTAATTGAGTATTTTGATTTTGGGGGTCTTATGTTAAATGTTCCATTGAGAAAACTTTTTATAACCGCTTCGTCTTTTGTTTGAGTAGGATGACTCCGAAGACAATTAAATATTTAGGAGCTCAAGAATAAGTTTACGGTTTTATTATATATTTGTTGGCGCTTAGAAAAACAGAAATTCCCTATTTATTGTAAGTATTTCCATATTGTTTGAGGGCGCTATCTGTCAATGAAGAAATAATCAGTTTTATCGCTTCATTAGGTACGCTTTGTTATAGAATAGCTCTCCTGACAATGAGGAAGTTTCATCAATTTTTTTTTTTTATTTTATTTTTTTTTTATTTTTTTTTTTATTACTGCTGATTTCGATAGCCCATGAAAAATAAGTAAACATATGTTTTTTCTTTTTTCCCTAAGCCGAAAAATGAGGCAGATACAACGCCTTGAGATGTGCTTATGACGTCATAATACACATGAATTGTTACGTCACACCATGCATGGTATATCTATATATACAAAACTAAAAACTGGTATAGCTTAGCTCTTGTAATATTCATCTTTAGCGGAAATAAAAAAATACGTATCGATCTTTTTTTTTTTTTTTTTTTTTTTTTTACGGTGCTATAGTTTGCAATAAAAAATAATCAGTTTAATTTCTCAGGAAACTTCGTAATTTCCCTACAGCCAAAGAAATTTTCTTCCACAATGGTTGTTTCTCTCCGCAAGGAGGTGTGAGTAAGTATTTTTCAGGGTAAAGATAATAGACTGTTCTGCCAGTAGGTCCCTTTTCTCTTGTATAAACCCCAAAAGTGAGCATGGTTGAGGGGGAATAACTACGCTTTTTTTATATAAAACCTAAATCTTGTAATGTTTATGTAATTTTATTTATACTTTTAAGCAATTATCTTTTGAATTACCAATAACTAGCCAATTGTCTAAGTAGAGTACAGTTTTTATACCCTTTAATTTTACATATCTTACAACTGGTTTCAGTTTTGTGAAAAGATATGGAGCTGTACATAAACCAAATGAAACACAATTAAATTGGTATAGTACGTTGCAAAAAACGAATCTTAACAACTTTTTTTTGACTACTGTGCATAGGGATAAGGAAACATGCATCTTTAAGAGATCAGTTTTCTCCAAGAATGCGTATTTTGAAATTAAATTTTTTGCCGTCCTATGTAGTCTTCTACTTTGCTAACCGGAGTGGTGTCCTATTGAAAGGGATTTTATAATCCTGTACCCACTCTACTATTGAACTGTTTACCTTTTTTCTCTGCTAATTTTGAACGTATAATTCTAGTTCAGACGGTTGGCTAATTAAATTATTGAAAGGGAGGGCTAAGGCACTAATCCCACGGACTATAGTTGTTTCTGTAATTGATACAGTAGTTGTCTTGGCAGGATTTTGTACTCTCTTCGAGATTTAATTTTGATGGTGAGGACATTGCAGTTAGCAGCTGGTGGATACTTCTCTATCATACTGTTTTTTTTTTTATCTTTAGTCCTTTTAATAAGTAATTGTCCCGTCTAAACTATCTGAGTATGTAGTTCTGGCCTCGCAGGTGTCATTTCGTCGGTTTTTTTTTTTTTTTTTTTTTTATCCTACACAGCTAGGTGGTCGTTACTTTATTCAGGACCATCTGGTGCTTCTGATGTTGGTAAGTCTTGATAGTCTTGATTTGGTTAAGTTATTTCCTCAGCTAGCGTGAGAGGATCTTCTAATGCATTTGCAAATGCAAAAGAGTTTCCTTGGTTTTGCTACTTATGATATCGATTGCATCTGCAAATGCAACGATCTGTTAGCCTATTTACAGCATCTGCAAATGCTGCAATTTCTGTTTTTGAACAGAAAAATAGGTTCATGAATATGTTCACTATCTGCAACTGTAATTGCAGACAGTGGGTACGATCGATTGTATCTGCTAATACAACGAACTATTCACTTTTTTGCTTGCTGCTTAACCCTGGTTATGCTTTCGACTGCATCTGCAAATGCAACGATTTTTTAGCATATTTACAGTATCTGCAAATACTGTAATTTCTGTTTTGAATAGAAACCAAGAGTGTAATAATTCGCTACCTCCAATGCAATGATTTTATGTAAGAGGGTTGCAATAGTATGGTGGTTATTTGTTTTTGGTAGTTATTTGTGTTTGTATCTGCAAATACATAGCACTATACCGTTTTATTTTTGTCAGTACATATATCCTTTACATCGGCAAATGTAGGGATATAGTGTGCCTCTAACTACTTTTACATAATATACCTACTGGGGTGGAGGCTGTTGGAGGCCCTTCACATCTGCAAATATGAAGGCCAATTTTAGTTAAAGTTATTCGCATCTGCAAATGCGAATTTGTAAATACGTATTATTATTAGTTATTAACATCTCCTGCAAGCAATGTTTACTCCAAATTTTTCCCTCACCGGACGGCTCATGTCAACACGAATTGTTTAAAAATGATGCGTTCCGGTATTACATTGCTTCGACAAAGCCGAACGATAACATTCCGCCTTTTTCCCTTAATTTTGGGTTAGTTTTGGTTAGCACTTTTAGTTCTTGTTGATTGAGCCTCCGTTGCGAGCAAAGCCAACGGAGGGCCATGCAAGCTATAATAATACCCAACTTGGGATTTAGTCGCTCGTAAATTATGCGTCAGCTTGCCTTTGTGGCTAGTTTTTAGAGGTTAATTTCGTGAGAAAAGGACACTCTTCGACTTACTCAAAATTTTAATTTTTTAATTTATTTTTATTTTTTTGAAAAGTATTTGTTAATACAGTAATAGCAATAATTACAATATACATAGTCCTTATTCCTCTAGACAGTGTTTTTGAACACTGGTATCGAGGATAATTGCATTTTAGTAATAATAACAGTATGATTTTCTATAAACTCTCTAGTATTGTGGCTATGAATATCCTTTGAAAATATTATGATAATATTTTAATTTTGAGTTTTATTTATTATCCTGTAAATAAGTTTATTCTGTTCAAATTTTAATACCTTATGTAATTGCCATACTCTTAAATTTTCATATAGATCTGCAGTATGAGTCAGTGGATCATAATTAAATATAACTTTGTTTTTTGTTTTGCAATATTTGCATCGAATCGAATTGTAGCTTATAGTCCCACATGTGCCCCATACGGGGATCAAATATCGAAAAACGAATGATACGAAGGCATTATAACCATTTGTTTCTATTTTTATATTCCTTTATATGGTATAAACGTTTTATTCTATGTAAAACATTAATAAATATGCAGGCCGACCGGTATATATTTCCTCCCTTTGATTGTGTTATGTAAACACTTTTTGTGATTGAATAGTATATTTCTTTGGTAGGATGTACGATTAGACGAGATTACTAGAGAACGGTTCGAATAGCTCGTATCGTTAACTGTTGCTTATTACTTATATTCATTTCGATATAATATATTTCAATTCCGAATATATTGTTTGATTCTGTGTAATTGTGCAAAGACGACAAATAAATGTAACAATGTTTTGTCATGCCCTCGTATATAAATAACAGTTTGTTAGTATAATTCAAATCGCAGTGAGCACATTTAATTTTTGTTTACTGCTTCATTCGCATTTTTGACTGTAACCCGTTCGCACTCTATTTTATTCTAATAAGTATAGTTAGTTTTAGAAGTTTGAGAGTATTTTCCATTTCAATTTTATTAAGTAAAAAAATAAGGGTTACAAGTGTCATATTTATTCATAATACTCAGTTTAGTATTAACACATTTAGTTTGCTTTTATACAAGAGATTCTGTTTTTATATATTTAAGATAACCAGGTATTTATGTATATTTGAAATTTTGGCATATAATCTAATATGGACTCACCCCCTGATTCGCTTCTTCCGATGCATATTGCCCCCTTTTTTCGCCTCCTTTGCGAGCAAGACGTATCACTAACACTTCACTATACTAGAAATACGATTTCTAGGCATTTTTCTTCTTAAAACCAAAAGAAAGAACCGATTTACGGATTCTTGCTTGTCACCGACCGGTACAAAATTGTAATGACGCATCAAGGCGATGCATGAGCTCGAGCGGCTAGCCAGGGTCGGCTGAATCACATGTTTTTAGATAACTTCTTTAAAAATTGTACCGATTGGGAAAAAGTTGTATACTACAAAGTGTAATGAGGGATGGCGGAGATGCGAAGGATAATTATTATAATTTTGCCTATCCAAAATCATGTCATAATACATTTTGTATTCAAATGACAGCAAACGTCAAACTTGCAAGACAGGTATTTATCTAATATTCATCAAGCGTTGCTATGGAAATGTGTTTGTATGCTTTGTTGTAATTGAATAGGCAGCTAATTTTGAAGTATTTGTGACAAGTAATGTCAGAATAAATACAATAATTTTACTTAAAATTAGACTATTGACTCTAAAATGTACTAGATTAATCTTGTAGACTGCATCGATGTATAATTTTAACCCAATTTATTATACTTTATGCTTATTCTGTGACTAAATAACTGCAAATTTAGCACTTAAAATCAGGGAGCGGGAAAAGTTTTCCCGCTCCCTAATTAGGGACCGGGAAAATTTTTCCCGTGCCCGGACCGAAAAGACTTACTTTCTTTGCACTACAGAGACGTCGAAAATGATAGTTTTCCGAGAGGTATTATGAAAAGGCATTTTTAAAATCATACCCAGAAGAATCTTGCAAAATATGTGAAGAGCACGTTTCAGACACAAAGTTCGGATTTCGGGATGCAGTGGATACAAGAGAAGCGCGATTTAGTATCCAAGTGTTAATTCAGAGATGTCGGGATGTTAAATGAGATGTGTATGCCTGTTTTGTGGGTTATAGTAAGGCTTTTGATAGAGTGCAACACTAAACTTATGGAAATATTAAAACAGGTGGGGATTGGTGACCGAGACTTGAGGATAATCGCCCATCTATACTGGAATCAAACTGCCTGCATAAACGTAGATGGAGACAGATCTGAAGCAATAAAGATATTACGAGGAGTTAGACAGGGGTGCGTTCTGTCACCGTTATTGTTTAATATCTACTCCGAATATATATTAATAAAGCCCTAGAAAACAATAACGCAGGAATACTTGTAAATGGAAAATGTCTAAATAACTTAAGGTATGCGGACGACACCGTAATAATCGCAGATAGTCTAGTATATCTACAAGAGACTATGACAAGAGTGAGAGAGGTAAGCCAGGAGTACGGGCTATATATAAACTTAAATAAAACCAAATATACCACGAGAAGATCTAATAACCAACACATTAAACGAGTCAATATCCTGGGAACTATACTAAATGACCAATAGGACCACTCACAGGAAATAAGATGCCGCGTAGAAAAGGCAAGGGCTGTATTTGTTAAAATGTCATCAATTTTTAAATGTCGTTCCTTGTCGATGGCGACCAAGCTGCGACTCCTCCGCTGCTATGTCTTATCCGTCTTGCTCTATGGAACAGAGTCCTGGACTCGGACTGAGGCCACCATGAAGAAGCTGACTGCATTTGAAATGTGGCTGTATCGCAGAGTCTCGAGGATTTCTCGGGTGAACCACGTGACCAACGAAGATGTTCTTCGAAGAATGAAGAAATCGACGGAAATAATAACCACCATAAAAGCACGCAAGTTAGAGTACCTAGGCCATAATGCGGAATGAAAAGAGATATGGTTTACTACAACAAATACTGCAAGGGAAAATCCCGAGTAAACGTGGCCCAGGCAGCAGGATTTCTTGGCTGAAAAATCTAAGAACATGGTTCTCTCTGACATCCACCGGGCTTTTTAGAGCAGCCGTCAATAAGATCACGGTAGCCAGAATGATCGCCAACATCAGGACCGGATAGACACCGAAAGAAGAAGGTTATTCCTTGACAAATAAATTGTTTTGTTTACTATGTCACAAATTAAACTTAATACGCTAGCTTCCGCTTCTAATCCAAATCCATTCCAATAGCACTTAATAACATGAATTTAAATAAAAATATGTGGGTATAAGTACTGAATTTATTAAGCCAAAGGTCAAAATTGTAGTTATTTAGAAACAACGCGTGTTTTGAAGGTTTTTTTTTCATTTCATCTCACCTTTCATTTGGGTATTGCTACGCCACTGGCTTGAAATTCCCCTTTTTCAGGGTATCTTGCTGCGGTTATTTAGCTTCTAAAGTTCGAAAATATTTGCTAAAATGCCTCTTTTCCGGCCAGCTTGCGAAATTAGAATATCTGAAGATAGTAAGATATTTTTATGAAAATTCTACTGGTATAATTAAATTTAGATATATTTTTTATATTTCAAAGTAAACACAAGGCTACTCAATAAGTGCGCCCGTGCGCGGGCACTGCCACCGAAAACAAAGAGAAAAATAAAATTTCCTTCACTACATACAGTTTAACGTAAATTAACTACAATTTGCACAAAAAAAACAAATTTTTGAATCTCCACTGTTTATAAGAGCGAAATCGAGGCTTCGACGGCGACGATCGAAACGCTGAGCGTCCGACGGCAGCTTCCGCCCATAATCACAACTAAGTCGTCTAAATCTGCCGTGCGCTAGGGTTCGGCGCTCTGGTTAAATGCATTTTCGTCATGCAAAAAGGTCGGTCATCCGTGCGCTATTCAGATCCACACTTTCTAGCTTAATTTAATAATAATTTGCAATTCTTGCATTTATAATATGGTATCACAAGCTGAATTTTTCAGGGATGAAAGTACATGATAATATAACCCTTATTACGGAGGTAATACAAAATTAGACTGCGCAAAAGGGCACTATCATCAAAAATCGAGATATTCGTACCACCGTATAGAGAAAAAGATGCCTGTTTTTTGGTCCAATGCACAATAAGTTCTTTTTTTTATTATTTTATAATTATTTTTAAAAAATCACTTATATTAGCCCATTGGGCCGAAAAAACGTATATATATATATATATCGGTTTCAACCGTGCAAAAATTTGATTAGAAACTCGTCGTTTTTAAATATACCGTTCATTTAACAAAAAGAATCAGTTATGCATAAACCGTGTTGTGACGTTCACTAAAGTTTTCTGTGTCGTGATGCGGCCTTGGAAACTCACTGTCAAGAAAGCAAAGTATTTATCTGAACCGGCTTCGCTCACCGATTTCCATATATGGATAAGCACAAACCGTCTGCATGCGACGAAAAATCGTACCAATCATGGGGAAAAAACCGGGTTCTGCGTCGGACAGAACTGAAAATAGGATAATTTTACTCATGCGCACAAACACCGAGAAGCGACAGAACGAAATCAGCTCATAAAGCTTTTACAGTTCGGTAATCAAAAATATTATCAAATTTCTCTGACCTTGCTTGTTGCTTGCGCTTGAAATAATTCTTTTTTCTGTGTTTGCCGTAATGGGTTTCGGCGTTTCGTTTCGTTCACTTATTGAAGTACGTACGTGCGTCTGAGTGGTTTATATTATCGTTTTCGTTGAAAATAACTAATTTACTCCTGGACATCTAGTTTAGTTTATTATTATAATAGTTTGTTATTAGTGTATTTTGTTAGTGTATAATTTGGTGTAGACGTTAGGAATAGGATTTAAAGACAAAAGACCTTAAAAGACAATGGCGTCAACTGTGAAGGTCAAAGAAAATACTCAACGGTGTTTGATTTGGTGTTGCCAAAATAAGGGTAGAATACCAGGGATTTCTTATTTTAAGTAAGTATCATTTTCTTTTAAGGATAACTGCAGCATTACATACAAAATATGGGAATAATATCTTAAAAAGGGTTTATTTATTGTCACGATGCATAAATAGCAGTGAGTTTATTCAGTTTTATCATTTTGTATTAAAGAGTCTTCTTATAGGTAGGATGGATTTTAATTTACTTTGCTGAGGAGCTTTGATGCTCTAAACAGTTTTTTTTAGATCCTTAAATGGGTAATTGTTCCCCATACTTGTTTCTGCTACTTTAAAAGATTTTTAAAAATTGTTTTACATACTACATTATATGGGTTCAATAATATAGAAATGATCCGTGGGGGGAGCTTTAATTTTTTTCCAATATTTACCCCCTTCTTTTAAAAATTTAGGACCGAAAGGTGTAGTGAGTGACGTAAAGAACAATTTGTATGTCTATTATATCTGCAGAGGTAAAGAAAAAATAAAAGAAGGGAGTAAAAATTGGAAAAAATGTTAAAGCTTCCCCCACGGATTATTTCTATATAGAACAGTCTGTAAAATATTTTTAAAAAAGTCGATTAAAATAGCAGAAACAGGTATACGGAACAATGAGGAAGTTTCACTAATTTTTCGATAGCCCATGAAAAATAAGTGGACACGTGTTTTTTCTTTTTTTCATAAGGCGAAAAATGAGGCAGATACGCCTTGAAATGTGCTTGTGACGTCACAATACACATGAATTATTACGTCACACCATGCATAGTATATCTATATATACAAAACTAAAAACTGGCATAGCTCTCGTGAAATAAAAAAATACTTCGAATCGATTTTTTTTGACTGTTGTAATAAAAAATAATCAGTTTAATTTCTCAGGAAACTTCCTAATTACCCTTAAATGGTTTAAGGTTTTCATGACCATTTAGATTTAGACATGTGTATAGTCTTAAGAATTTTGTATCTTGGTACATACTACCTACATATTTTGTATTATTGGCTTTTTCCAAGTAGACTACTACTACTACCTAATGTAAGTTAATGTAAATAAAACGTTTATATCATGATGTTTTGTTTTAATAAACCTTTCTTTGTCCCAAAGTTATTTTAGCTATTCAATGCAACAAAAATTCATATTTTAAAAAACTAAAAAAAGGTGTATTTCTTGCCTACAGATTGTGGTATGTA
>MU182534.1:118077-151817 GCA_016904865.1 Pissodes strobi | reverse complement strand
CTAATTATTTTACAAAACGTCTTTAGATAATGCTGCTCCTTTTCTTATCCAAGTCCAAAACGTGGCCGCCCAAAAAACTAGGACAATCTAACATTCACTATGCTGTACACAAATCCAATACCAGTAACTGCGGCCAAGTACAAAGACATGATGGACTTACTACCGTATATTCCTCCGATCCACCATGAATACTTTCAAAGCTTAACACATTGACTGCCCGTACCCAAAGGCGTGTTGTGTCAGGTGCCACAAATGTTTTTTTATATAATAATATGAAATATGGGAAAATTAGGGTTTCAAATCAGTCCTACTATGGCTTTTTATAATTTTTTCTTTAAAAAAAAACAAAAACGCACCTAGCGCGTTGTAAGGTCATCAGTCAAACCATAGTCGGTGCCCATGACCGCGCTAGGGGCGTTGATCTCACCACTATAGGTAAATGAAACAAAATTGACAAACTTTTATTTATTTATGTTCAAAATATAATATACAATGAATAAAATAAAAAATATTATGTTTTTGCATGAAATACCCTAAAACATGGTGTAAGACAAAGCCCAGGGCAACCATGACACTGATGACAATAATGGACGCAATCCTTTCTCCGACCATCGTTCCAACAAACATTGCACCTTCTCCTTTAACTTTTCCATTTTCTCCTTTTGGGCAGTACTCTGGAAGGTGCTGTAGGTTAACCTTAGGTAGGGGATCTGGTGGTAGCGGACCAAGCAATTTTCTAATAACATCCAATCTGAAGTCGTACAAACCTTTAAGACTTCCAGTGTCTTTCTTGTACAAATGGAAAGAATTCTGTAACATTATCTGGAATATGTGAATGGCCAATTTCTTGTACTAGATAAGGGTATTGTGCTCACAAGAATAATATGACAACATTTGATCGCAATGATCAACACCTGTCATAAACTTGTTGTATTCGTTTATCATCTTCGGCTTCATCACCATTTGACCACGTTGTGTAGTTACTTCCTCCAGTTGTCCACTAAATTTATTGGAAATAGCTAAAATTTCTCTGCAGTCCTTCCACTTCATAACACAAATTCCCTCGCTACCGAATTGAAAAACTAGCTCGCCCTTCTTTAACTTTTTGGCTACAACTTCCGGAGGGTTTCCTCTTCTAGTTGATCTCAGAGTTCCCGTGACATTTGATTTAACAAATCCTTGGTCAATTTGACGCTGTTATAAACATTATCCATGAACACCGAATGTCCAGCTCCTAGGCATTCTTCTAGAAGGGATAGTACCACTTTTTCTGTGTGCAGAGTTCCAGATAATTGAGGATCAGCAGCTCCTGAATACACGATCAATTTCAGTGTTAATCCATTAGGTTCACACAAGACGTACAACTTTATGCCGAACTTGTGGCGTTTTCCTTTAATATACTGGCGAAATCAAATTTTAACCTCCCACAGCATAACAACATAGACTCATCAATCGATAATTCCCTGTTGGGAAAATAAATAATCTTCATTCTGTTGTTGAAGAAGTTGACAAGTGGGAGAATTTTCCCCATTTGTGTGCGCGGCATATTGTTATCCATGTCTTCAAAATGCAACGACCTCAATATTAGTAAGAATCGATTACGGCTCATAAATGTTGAAAATACTTGGAAAACGAACAAATAGTCTTTTTTTCAGTAGTCGTTGATTCTATTCACCCGAATGGTTCCCATGTGAAATAAGAGCCCAATGAACGTTTTTATTTCGCCTGGTGTCACGTCCTTCCAACGACTAACTCTCGATTGATCTCCTTCGCTTCTGCCAAGTAGTTCCACAGCATGTGCGTTAGCTTTGTTAGAAAGAGAGTCAAAAACACTTCGGTGGCTAGCAAATTAAAATAATCAATTGGCTCTGTTCCTTCTGAATTGACAAGAATACCTGAGACGCCTGTGAACGGAATGACCACTTGGGAGAAGTAACAACAGGGCTATCCGGAGCAACTGGCAAATCTGGCGTGACGGGAGTACCCGCCCGGGAAGGTTGATCAATCTCCTCTTTCGAATCGCTGACGGTGCTAGGATTATATTCGGGATCGTCGTCACTGTCGTTTAGAAAAGGATCTTCTTCTATATCTGATTCTTCCAAAATTGCACGAAGTTCATCATCCGTTAGAGCCTTTTTTTATATGGGTTGTTTTCCGTTTTTTCATAGGTGATTCATGGTCTTTTGATGGCCCAGGCATCTGATCCATGGCAATCTGTAATAAAACGGTAGTATATTATGTCGTTTCCAAATGTATCCACCATGTGCCCAACAACGTGCCTGGCGCGGTCAGCCGGTCCGAAAATGCATATACTCAAGGTATATTTATCATCGTCAACACCTAAACATCATTTTAAATAATTATAATATACGACTCACCTCTTAAAATGCCACAACACAACTATTTCTATAAAATAGGCGAAATTTAAATAAGAACACGTGGTGTCTTCGAACCAACCACTTTGTATGGAAACAACAACAGCACTGAGTAAGCTACCCGAATATTCAGACGATCGCAGCTTTGCCCCTCTCCTCAAGTTACATTGAATCTGAACGAGAACGGAACGCGTTAAGCGCGGTGAGCGCACCTGACGGCAAAACAGGAGAACGCGCTAGGCGCGATCTGGGCAGTCAATGTGTTAAGACAGATAACAACCAGTAGGCCAGATAAAGTTACCCCAGTGTCAGACCACGACGACGAGGAAGACGACGACGACGAGGATTTGTAAAATTTTACTTTTGTATGTTACTTAAATGTTTTTTTTTAAACTTTATTCTAAACAGTAGGTAATCTAATGTTCTTAGCCTAATAAGAATTAATAATAAAAAAAAGTTGACTAATTCCATATTACTTTATTTTGAAAGTGGTATAAGTCAATTTAGTTTCAAAGACAAGTAGGCGAAAATTATTTCTTTCCCATATTATACTAGGACATAAGAACTCGTCCAAATGTTAATCTGAAACTAGCAAAAAAGAAAGAGATTAATTTACTTATATTTTTAGATACACATTTTAGGAAAACGCTAATTTACTCAAAATAATAGTAATGCTAGTTGTACCACTTTCCAAATAAGGGGCTCAATTTAGTGTTGGAAAACATATTTAATAAATAACTTGGAGTTATACATTCACTGCAAAATAAGAATTAAATACTTTAGTTTTTTTACTTTATAATTTAGTTTTGTAAAACATATTTAATAAATAACTTCGAGTTATACATTCACTACAAAATAAGAATTAAATACTTTAGTTCTTTTACATATTTGTTTCGTTTTAACTTACCTGTATGAATTCTTTCAATGCCTCGTATATTTCTTCACAAACTGGTTTTAGAAAGGCTGATGTGGTATTTTTAGGGACACGATACCTTAAAGCCAATGTGCTAAATGAATCTCCGGTTGCCAAATATCGTAAGGTTATTTGTAACTTTAAACTTGCACTAATAGATCTTCTCATAACGATATCTTGTTTTTGTATTTTGCTTTTTATCTTTAAAAGAAGTTCTTCAAATTGTTCTTCAGACATTCTCAAATGATTTTTGTAGGCATCCTTATCCTCTAATGCCGGCTACTTCAGTAGGGCTCCTGAAACACTCAGTTTATTTCTCCGCAGTATCCAGTTCCTGACCCAAAACCGATGTTTTCTAGGTTTTTTGCTAAATTTTGATAAAACGTCTCTGATTTCTTCATTTAATAATTCAAAAATGACTGTTATGCCCGCTTGAACAACCTCGTTCCCAGCCATTTTTAAAAACCACTACCGAATCAATTTTTATTTATGCTTGTGAACAAAAACTTGTTTCGATTTTTATTGGTCAACTTAAGTTGATTCGAAATCGATTAGTGAGGACTCGCCTTTGTTGGCGAAAGTAACTTAACGACCGACTCGGGGAGGAAAAATTCATTACGAAAAGGAGCACAGAATAATTCATTCTTCTGAAACATCAGAATCCGTGATATTCTGTGGCAAGAAAAAAGATTTCGTGAAGGATCTCTGGAATCAAAGTCAAAGAAAACAAAGGTAAACGTAACTCCTGGAAAAAGCCTTCAAAATATATCAACATCGATTTTACGGAGCAAGAAGTCCTAGGGACCAGAGGAGGCGTAAAGTGCGCTAGCACCCAAGAAATACCAACGAAATCAATAGGACTTGAAGCCAATAAGGGGCCAAAAAAATCAAATAATACTAGGTTCAAGACCGAGAAAACCAGGGCTGACTTAGAAGAAACTGATGTCTCTTCTGGAGGTTATCAATATCTGAAGGTGAAAGCAATGACTAGGGGACGCCAGATCCCAGAGCAGTAGTGGTGAGGTGGGAAAGTTACCAAGGGACAACAAACCTTGCCCTTGTATAAGTAAATTTAAGCCTGACCATTTTGTCATTTTTCAATACGACAAGAAATATTAACCCGGCAAAGCCATTTGCGTTAAAAAATGGAACTCAAATTTCTACCATGTCTGACTGGGCCAAAGGAATGGCCGCAACGACCAGATATTTTATAGTACAAAAATGCTGAGATCATGGAAAACTGCACCAGCGGCCAATACGTCAAGGGCTATAGTTTTGTTGTCCCTGAGATGCTCAAGAACTTCCTTTATTTTAAATAATAGGTTTTTAGGTTTTAAGTTTTTATAGTTCTTATTTTTTCGTTCAAAAACTATACCGAGTATAATGTTTTTTTGACTAGCCCCGTCTCCAGACTTTAGGCCGCCCGAGGCGAGCAGGATTTGGCAGCCCCTTACAACAGAACAATTAAGGAGTCAATAATGACATACCCAGCAAATAGGCGACCGCGCGGTTTTTTGACCGGTAGGTTCCGATATAGAGAGATGACCTGCAGGGTCTATAATATTGTCATGGTAGATGTACCACGTGGAAGCTATCTGGAATTAAATCGGGGATGCCGGGCTCGATTTTAAGGGAGGGTTTTGGGGGGTATGGAAATTGCGTGCTTTTCGTGATGTCAGGCTAAACGGGAGCTTGGAGCACCAATCTCAGCACGGCGGAGTCGGGGTTGGCTGGTTAATGGGTACCCCCCATCACGCCCATTTCCCGAATTTTTATCGAGAAGTGGGGGAAACCACGAAACACGTTTTCTCAAATTCAAAATGTCTACATTAATAAAAAATTGCACAACACAGAGGAACATATATAGTACAATTGATAATAATAGCGTCACAGGAAGTATACATAAATGATTAAAATGAACATTAAAAGTACAAAAATAACACAATTTGTTTAAAACCTATAATTTAGAAATTCTTGAACTCTATAGGGTTCAATTCTCAATATAATACTACTCTTAAAACTATTGAAATTCTTGTCCAGCTTAATACAAACAGGCAGAGCATTAAAAAACTTCATACAGGAATAGGTTGGTCCCTTTTCAGTAGCTGTCAATCGATGTGGAGGGAAATTTATTCCCACATACCTAGTGGGTATATGGGTTTGTGCCTCAAACTTTTTCCTGTGTTTGAAGAAAAACAGCAGACACTCACATATATACAGACCGGCAAGCGTTAAGAAGCCCAAGTTCCTGAAACTTCCCCTACATGAATCCTTAGTTGAGCAGTGCCACAAAGGCCCTTTCAGCATCTCTGCTTCCCCCCAAAAGATATTTGAGAGTGGAGTAAATGTTGGCATAGTACACCGTTTTAAGGTGGTCAATATTAAGACATCTTGACAGTATCCTTAGGGAGTAGCATGCCGAACTGACCTTTCGACACACATTGTTGACCTGTACCACCCAGTCCAAATTTTGGTCTATATGTATGCCCAGAAACTTTGTGTGCGTCGACAAAACGTGACGAACATTATTTGTCAGGGAGATTATATCTGGGATGTCATTGTTCTTCCTTTTGGTGCGAAAACAGACAATGTTAGTCTTGTTGGAATTTAGAACCAACCTATTTCTAGTGAACCAGGCCTGGGCTGCTTTTAATCGTGCAGAGGAGATATTCAGAAGCTCGGAAAGCTGAGAAGCAATTGTCAACAAGTTCGTGTCGTCCGCATAGTTTACCAGGTGTGATTCATCATCAAGAATTTCGTTTGCTAAGTCATTTACATATATAATGAAAATTAGAGGACCCGGGACTCCGCCCTGAGCAATGCCGAGGAGAAGCCGAAACCCCTCAGAAAGGTGTTTCTGGCCTTTGGACTCAATGAGGACCCTCTGTTTCCGGTCTGAAAGATATGAGCGGATCCAGTCTAAGGCTGGTCCTCGGATCCCATACTTCTCCAAGTCATCAGCCAGAACTGTATGGTCAAGGCTGCCAAATGCCTTGGACAAGTCCAAGAACAAGCCAAGAGACAACCTTCCCTTCTCAAACCCCTCCAGAAGTCTTTCAATAAAGTCATAAATTGCCGTTTCGACCGACCTGCCCCTCAGAAATCCATGTTGTGTATCACTTATCAGCCCTTCCGAACAGAGGAAGCCCAGAAGCCTAGTGCACATGGCCACCTCAAACACCTTTGAAAATGTAGACAACAGGCTTATTGGTCTGTAATTACCAAGCTGCTCTTGTCTCCTTTTTTCTATAGATTTTACAATTGCCAGCTTGAGTTTATTGGGAAAGATTCCATATGCAAATGAGTTGTTAATCACGTGGCACAGTAGCTCAGACACCTCCTCTGCACAGTGTCTCAACAAATGGGCGGATATATCATCAAATCCAGCGCCCTTTTTGATTTTTAATTTAGAGATTATTTGGGAAATTTCTGTGTGGTCGGGGGTTAAAAACAAGGATTGTGCAATGGGATGTTGCATGAGAAGGGAACGTCACGTTGGCTCTCGATGAGTGTCGGAGTAGTCTCAACCACCAACCTGTTAAACCTGTTCGCCAGTTCAGAAGGCTCTCCCGGAATGTCGAGATTCTCTAACCTTCCTAACCACCTGCCAAACACACCTCGACCTATTGGCACTAGCATTTATGGGGGAGGCATAATGCTCTCCACGAGCCTTATTTGCCTCCTGATTGGGTAGATATTAATGCCACAAGAGCAACCGAACTGACAAATAATCGCGAAAGATGTCGAAATATAATTTTCAAAGCAATTGACAATCTTCGTGTCTGCAATCCTCCAGTTCTGACCTAGTACATTTTACGAGTTCACATGTCTGGCAAGAAATATTTCGAAAATAGGGGATATTTTGGGGAAATTTCTATTTTTAAAACCTTGTATGTGATATAAAAACTTTTATTTGTACGTGGGTGCTACGTACGTTGATCCCTCTGACCGTTTCTGTAATGAAAGCAAAAAAAAAAATTCAAAAATAATTTTCGAAAAAATTTAATTTTGATGTGGGTACTCTAGAGAGGGGTATTTGGGGGCGTGGAGTTCGAAGTTTTGGTCCAAAAAATCGCACGAGTTTGTTGTACCGAAATATTTCGAATATAAGGGATTTTTGGGAACAAAATAATAATTGTGGTTTTAACACCCTGTATGTGATTTAAAAAATATATTTGTACGTGGGTGACATATACGTGGATCCCTCTAACAGTTTCGGTAATGTAAGCAAAAAAAAATCAAAAATAATTTTCGAAAAAAAAATTATTTTTAGGTGGGTACTCTAGAGAGGGGCATTTGAGGGCGCGGAGTTCGCACGAGTACGTATATGTAACATGCGCTCGCTCCACGCTAAATATGAGCTACATGCTGTTCAGTAATCGATCAATCAATCGGGTTGCGTTTGGGTCACTTCCGTAAAAATTGCCCTGAGTCGCTTTAGGGCGATGTCGCCCGTCCCTAAAGATGTGCTAAGTCGCGATTTTTCGTTAGCAGTTGCGACTGTTTATGCGATTTTTCATTCACTGCGAATTTAAACTATTAATGCTAATTGCGAATAGACCGTTATGTTATATAGTGGGGTTTAATTATTTAAGGCGTTGGTTATTATTGCATACAACGCGCGATGAGCTGCTGATAGTACAAATGAAGCGTTTTACGTATTCATTGCGAGAGTGTTTACCGTATTACATACAATCACATTAAAACTTTATAGAAAAAATAAAAACGGCAGCCCCTAAAAATCGGCCGCCCGATGCGGCTGCCTTGCTGCCTCAGCCCTGGAGACTGGGCTGTTTTGAGTTTAACTACTATTAGTTTCCTAGATAAACCAAAGCATTTATTTGAAGTTTATTTAGGTGTTTTCAATGTTGTGATGTTTATTTAATGAAAGGTACCACCAAAAAAATACATTTTTTGAAATATTAAATAATAAATATAGTTTAAGTATTGTCTAAACTTTTTAGTAGCCTATCACCTTTTACACGGCTTTAAATGGGCCTAAGGCAGTAATTTAATATGAGGCCCCATTCACCCGAAATTGCGGAGTGAAAATGTTTTTTTTTTAATATATTTATTCAAATTTAAAAAATATATAGGTAAGAATTGAAAATATAGACCCTCATCTACAAAAGTAAAAACACGTACTGTGCGATAGGTGTGACTATTTGAAGTTGAAAAGTGGACCCTACTCACACGCACTTGCGTCTAGCCCCTGCGTTATAGGTACTTATTCACAATCAAATGCAGTTGCGTTTTGTGATCAGCTGTTTGCGACGTATCAAGGGAGGGCGAGAATCTAAAGGAGTACTGTTAACTTCACGCATGGCCCTCCGCTCGCGTCGGGGCGCATTCAAACAAAACTAACCCACACTAATCCAAATTTTCAAAAAAGAAGGAAACATAACCATAAAAAATAAGTATAAAACATCTCTTACCACCGACGGGAATCGAACCCGGGCCCCCGTCGATCAGAAGCGCAGCATCTGACCACTGCACTACGATGTCCCTTGACAGCAATTCGCTGGATCGTCTAGAAATGGGCACAGCCGACTTTAAGTTCCAGCCGCGCAGTGACATGTGGCAACGCCGCTTTAGCGTGGAGATGGCGCGGAGACTGCCGACGAAAGCAATCAGCGGACGCTTTCTATTTGTTGTTGAGAACGTTTTTAGTGTTTTTTTGCGCTGTGGCGGCTATTTGTATTGAAAAATTTATAAATCACTAAGTAACAAATAAGTAGTTTTATTTTGGCTAACAAAAACAAATTAATTATTGAAAATTAAACAATATGATCCTCTTATGTAGAGTAGAAACACGGCTTAAAATACGCTTTCCATGTGTATTTCTTTAAAACAAAAAATTGCACCTAGTTAAGTTCCTACGGAAATACAACATTATAAAAACTAAAAATTAATACATACTTTTTATATTTTCAGTGTCATTAATATATATTTTTTTAAATAGCCCCTTATTTTTGCCTGTAAAAATGTATATAATCTTTGATGAGTATTTAACTTATAAGTTAAATTTGTTTTTGTATTTCTCATCTCTAAAGACTGTTGCCATCAGATCATACATTGACTTATATTGCATATAATTTCAAAGTTCATTATAAAGTCTAGAGTTCCCTTTATCACTTATATATAACTAGGTATTTCTATGAATTTGAACGATTATGTTAACATTCTCAAATATTCCCAGTGACTTGGTCAATTCAAATTCATATCATATTTAAGTGAAATGCTTTATTAGATGAATGAATAAATTGTAGAAAGGGTACCGACTTACTACCTTTCCAAACCAATATTGTTCGCCTTTACTTTTACAAACTATATATATTTTTCACCAATTTTAAATCTAATTCACTTACTTATACCTACAAATCGGGTATAAGCAAAAATAAACAACACTATCAATAAAATTGAACTGGACGTCTCTGTCGGCATTAGACAAACGTAAACGACACACATAGCTTGATTTTTTACCACTTTTTTTCGCACCAAAAATAGTAACTAACACTTCGTAGAGGTTCTAGGCATTCACTGCACCAAAGGTTTTTGTAAAATATCAACGAAAAACCGCTAAAAATGCAATATAATTAGGACACACCGAAGACAAGCGACCTATTTCCATTAAAACTGCATACTAACTTGCCAGATGTCACTTGACTAACAGATCTCCTAGCAGCGTTGCCCGTGTTTGTACTTCGCGGCTAGGGGTGAAGGTGACTGTGACATGGGTAGAGAACGCAACGTCGCAAACAGCTGATCATAAAACGCAACTGCACATGATTGCGAATAGTTATACCGCAGAGGCTAGATACTAGTGTTTTACGGTACTTCCCTATATATTCTCAATGACAAGGAAAATAAACGTCTGATGATTTATTTAATAAAAAAAAAAACGTGTGGGCCCTCACGCATTGTCATTGAGTATTATAATACAAATCAGTAGAGGACTTTAGCCTTGACTATTTATATGTTTTATGTTATACATAAGTTATGTTGAATTGATCCATATTCTTGTAACTGTTAAATACGGCTTCTGCTTCCGGGCTTCGGTCCAGATGTTTTGGTTAAAGTAGACTTTTCCCGTACCACATTAGAAGGCTTCAGTTGCGCGCGCATTACATTGTTTACAAATACGATATCTTTAGGATCTAGCAAAGTGCTGTCAACTGGCCTCATAGCTCAACGGTTGGATGCTGCGATACTGCGGCCCGCTGGTTCGATTACAGTGGCAAGACATGCTTTTTTATTTTTAATATTATCTGTAAAAAGTTTTTTCTTCATTTTGTGCATGCACTGAGTTAGTTTCTGTTGGTTGTGCCCCCGCAACGAGCGGGCCATGCGTGAAGCGTAATATTAAACATTTTTGTCAACAGTGTGATGTGCGCGCAACTCTTACGCCCCCTTACGTTTGGGTTAGCCTTCGAAATAGATGCTTATGCCTAAATTTTACAGAGCAAGAAAGAGCCATGATCGGCAATATATTTTCTTAGATACAAAATATTTCTTTCACTCCCATTCTGATAAAATATAAACGGACATTTTTCTAAGCACTGAGCCACTTTATAGCCAAGCAGTGAAGTATGATCTATAAAATGTCTTTAGTGGGTTTAACTAAATATATGTATTTAATTACTAGAACTAAACGGCAATATTATTCGAAAAATATAATAATGAAGAATGAAGCATTTGACGGAAATGTAGCTCTTGTGACAATAGGTCCTTAATTTTCTGTGGAAGTATTTTAAGAATAATGCCAGACCAAAGGAAAATTAAAACAAAATACTTACAAAAATTTTTAAATTTTATTTACAAAACAAAATTTTAAAAATTAACATAAACTTTTACGACCCATCTTTTAAGCAATTAAAAGATCACCGATAATAACTAAATCTATACAGTATAAGTGAATAATAAGAATTTAAAATGTGTTTAAAACGCACGCTTATATTAAACTAAAATGTACTGAAATGGAAGATTCTAATCATTTATTAATATTTACAAGAGTGTTCCATGAAGATTGTATGTACTTGATAAATGTCATGATGGAACATAGGAAAAATTGAGAATAGTAAAAATATCCTGTTGTAAAGAAACCTATACCTTATTTTCTGTAAAATATTAATAGCCTAAATTAAAAATAAATTAGAAAAAAATGTTTTGGCCAAGGTACGCACTAAAAAGATAAAATATACGATTAAAAAAAGTTTGTGAAGTAGGTTTACATCTAAGTACAGATGTAAGAATAAATTCGAAATAATGACTATCAGGTATTTGTGTTTGTACATCTAATGCTGATTCAAGTTGGTCCACACATACACATGATACAATGAACCAATAATAATTTTTTCAACTAAAAAAATATATATTATAATTGTACTAAGTACATGATAAGACGGTCAATAATTATTACCTGCCTGATAATTCACTAAATATAGTAAAATAGTTAGTAAAAACGGAAACAAAACGTCTTAAAAATCAATTAAATTTTGTATACGTATCGTTATAAAAGAGGAATCGTATATCAAAAAAGCTTATTGCTTTAAAAAAAAGGACAGTAATTCTGGAAAATACCACCTTTTGACCAATAAATTCATGATTTTTTTATTAGAATGTTGTCGACTAAATAATTTAAAACACGAATAAAAAACCTGTTTTAATTGTCTGTATCAGTAAAGTAGTACAATTCTAATAGTACCTACGTAATAATTAGTACCAAAAAAACAAATTAATACTAAACAAATTTGCTGGTCATTTGTTTTTACACTTTCAAATGCAAAAGATTCAATCACGTGGAAGTGAATATACAATTCCGATTCCCAAACAGCATAAAACATATTTAAGCATAATAAATTGAAACGAAAGTACACTTAACTGAATAGTAAACATTTATGATAGAATTATGCCCCGCCTACAATGAAATTATATATTTTTTATGCGCGATTATCACTAATTTTAGACTTTTATACCCGATAAAAATATTTCGAACAGTGACGAACGAATCCAGACATATAAAGTTTTTAGATGAATGTGTAGTAACTAATAGCAAAGATCTGCGCCCCCTAAATCTGCTCTACTACTGTGAGAATAATGTCAAAAATAATTCTTGATAGCCGAATGGACTCATATGAAATGCCTTAACGAAATCTGAAAGCACTCGCACTCGTATAAATATTTAAAGCTAAGTATGGAAACTGCTTTTGCTTGCCTCTAGTGTAACTAGCATATCTCAAAGAAATTTAAAAATTATAAAATAATCCGGGAAAAATCGGTATAATTACAATAATAATTATGCATAGAATGCCTAGGGGCCGGTATTTCCATCTATAAAAAAAGACTTGCATAATGTTGAGTATAATCCTTAATATTACTACGAAATCCAAATGCATCGCAATTTACTTTTAAAATCAAAGAAAATTAAAATAAATCTGAAAATGGATTTTCGTATATTACAATATACATGGAAATATGAAAGAATCGAAGAGCTAATAAGGAGTAGAAGCCATAATAATCACTGGAAAAGATAAAAACATTGAAAAAAACACGAAAAAAGGGATTTGAACTTAGAACAAGACTACGACGGATATGAGTGCATAAGATAAAATCCCAACTATATGGAAATTCTTAAAAAGTATCGCCCCATTTACTCAAATACCTTTCAAAACTATAATTCATTCGCAGATTGGCATAAAGCTTACAAGTCGATGGAATAGAGAAATGCCATATCAGACAGCGAAGCGATGGAACTACTAAGGGAAAAAATGTATAAATAACCTGCAACTTTACTACCTTAATAGTACCTAGTAAAATCATTAAAGACTTAGAGGGAAAACATACCGATAGGACTAACCCAAACTACGATAAGATATGTTTAGGAAATAGGTCACTATAGAGGTATGCAAATCGTATTCGGATGGTGGATCGAGAATAATGTTCCTTTAGTAAAGATCTCTCAAACGGATTCCTACTATTCCTAGGGGACTTAAAGAGGAATTGTATGATAATTGAAATCGTCCCAGAATTCTATTCCAATATTGGTTGGATCCTAACGCCGATAGATTTCCAGGTTGCAATCAACTTCGTTTTCACATCCGTTGATTGCAAACTAACCCAAACTAACCCAAACGTTTCATATGGAAAGCTATAAATAGCAACAATTTACTGTCGTTTGTCGTTTTAATTTTTGTTTTACTTATTCCTGGCTTTATCTGAAGATCATCTCAAATAATTTTCACATTTCCATTGTCACTTTTTCTCGCCTATAAGGTGACATAACATGTCAAAGACAAGACGTTTCATTAAGGAGGGCTCATAAACACTTCCTTTTATTTTAAATACGGACCAGTATTTTTTATTTCATTTTTTAGAAGTTTCGTATTTCTAAGTTCAATAAATAAATATAAATAAATATTTAAATGTTCCAATGAGTTTAGTAGCAGTACGACGAAAGTTGAGGAAGCCTCGGATTTCAAACCCCTCATCAACGTTTTTATTAAATACGAACTTTAATTAATTTTAATTCACTTAACTATTCAAAATTACGCTAAATCAAAATAAGTAATTAAAAAAAAGAATAAATAAATAAAAAAAATACTCTAACATATTAATAACGCCAATATCATCTACAAAAACGATAAAAAAAATTTTAGTTCGTATTCAAAAAAAAAGAAAGTTGATGACCCCTTGAAGACGAAACGTCGGATTCCAAACTGGATACCACCGTTTAATAGGGCCGAAAAAGTGGCAATGCGAGAGTGCAATTCAATTTTAAATCCGTGTTTAAATAAACTCAGGAAAAAACAAGACAATTTTTCAAAATTTCGGTTTTATCCGGATATCTCCGGAAATATTCGGAATTTTAAAAAATTCTAAACGGCATATTATTGCGAACCTAATTGCGCAATTTTTCCCTGCTTTGACCGACACTGTAGCTCTTACGGTTTTCGAGATTCCCATACATAGATTCGAATTCGAGCCACCCTGTACGGCACTTTCAATTTTTATAGAAAGGTGCACCAAACGAGAGTGATTAAAATAAATGGCAGAAAGAAAATGCTGGATGCTGAGTATTCATCGAAACAGAACAAGGGGATTATAAAAATACAACCAACGTGTGAACGCTGTTGGCAGATTGCGCCAAGATTTTATGTGTACACAAAAACCGACAACATTCGGCTGACGGGCCAACGCTGGCCGCCAACGACCAAGTTAGTGGTTCTGTACTCGTTGGATCAACTCATTGGCCAAACGTGGAGAGGGGCCATTAACGAAAGCCATTACACAATACCCAGCAATACAAAATGGACCATAAACTACAGCTATATTTTCTCGGCATATTCCTAGTATTAAAATTTACTTGTTGCCAATACATTTACAAAATGAAGACATTTTGCTGATTATTAAAAATGGAAATAGCAGATTAAATACTAAGTACCCCTCCAACGTCGCTTCAGTTGCGTTCAACAGGCGTAAAAGGCAAATATTTGCCATCAAAAGATGAATCTGTCACAACATAGATGTCCCTTTTCTACTAGAAAAAAGTTAGGAATGCTTGAATATAGAAAATAAATAGGCATAAAAAATAGAAAATTGTAATAGCATAGACGAACATGACTTGAATTTTTATGATTGAACAATGAAATGAAAAGAAAAAGTAATCGACTTTTCAGAAACACACTGGAGACGTATGTTGAAAAAGGTCATGACGCTTAATTGGACAACGAAGAATGCAGTACAGTAAGTTCAGGCAAATTATAAATAACTAACGGATCAGTGTTCCAGAAGAAACAAGCAGCTGCCTATATTTGGAAGTGTATGACGCCTTTTCAAGCGATGATGTTGTCCTTTTAAAATTTGACTACATGTGCCCCAAAATCCAGTCACAGTACCTACTTCTACCAAAAAAAAAAAAAAAAACAGACAGCACACAGCCTCTACGCAAAAAATTGACAGTCGTCCAAAAACTGCCTCAACATTTATCTAAAAGTCTCCGGAGGGACTTTTCCCCTATCTCGACATTTCACGAGCGAAGACGCATGAAAGAAGATAAAAAAAAGATCCGCAATTTTCACATCAACACTTAACAAGGGATTAACAAAAGCTAAACTAGAAAACCAAAGAAAAGTTAAAGCAAGAGAAGAAACCGTTAGCAAATTAGATGATTAGAAACAGTTTAGTTTGTTCCTCCATCAAAAGATATTAAATTTCTTGTCCAGCGCGCGAGGCATTTTATTTAGAAGCTCTAGTAGTAGACTGGATTCAGTATTCAAGCTGCATGGAAATTGCCTTTGTAGGAATTTCAATTTATATATTGAATGAACAATGAAAACCTTCAATTTAGTTTTATTTCATTAGTAAAATGAAAAATGTAAAAGTAAAATACATACGGACTTTTACAGGCAATCGCGTACCCGTACAGTCAGGCAAAAATCCGATTTGACAATTATTGTCTAAAGCTTCTCAATCCTGATAGTAAAATTTCATAACAAAATAAAAAAAAATTACAAAACGTGTGTTAAATATTTCTCGCTAACGACCGTCAAATCAGAATAAGTAGTTCAGTTGTCTAGGACTTTCTTCTGATAAGAATGTGGGCCCATATTGTCAAAAAGGCAGTTAAAGGCATTCGAACAAGGGAATTTGCAGGCTGAAAATATATGGTATCCAAGTGAGTTTTCGAATTGCGAACAGTTAATTCCCTATATGGTAAGAAAACGTTCCATCGCGCCATTCAGACATTTGGCTGGGTCCCAACGAATTTAAGTATACAGTGACATTTTACTTCCATATAGTTACCCCTTTTTATTATTGGCATGGCATTTGATTTTGAACCATTCCACATTCAAACCACAAGCTATAATTTGGGAAATATTTACAGTAACCTAATTTCCCGTAGTATATAAATTTCATTGAAGATGTGGCATAATCGTCTACACATATATATGTTATAATCTGTATTTATTCCGCTACATTTATATACACAATATTAATATACATCTGCAACTATATATTTAGAATCTAAATATATGCCACTTTCTAAAGTGGATGTTTCATTATATAAGCAAAATTACTTTAAACTTAAGTAGGTAACAAGCAAGGTCCTTAACAACTATTTCACAAAAATAGGCATAAAACACTACTAACTCTAGTCCTTACAATGCCTAAACCACTGATTTGACAACACTAATACCTAGGTCATTCTTTGACGATTGAAATTTATTTATACTGAAGTAGTGATAATAGAGAGATGAAAAATCATACAACCCGTAATAATTAAGTGCCTCGTGACATACATGTCAGTCAGTGTTGCCATATCGTTGAATTAAACAGAGTGAAAGCACATTTAGATTCGGCAACACCACAAAGTGCATAGTCTTATTCTTGTCCCTCTGACTCAGGAGTCAGTGCGACCTCGATCATAGATAGATCGAGCATATGCCGTTGATATTTCTTAAAAAATGCGTGCGCCGAAGCGATACTTTTGAAAGTTATGGTTGCATGACGATCGTTTTTATCCCTGTGTAGCTTCTGAAAAGCAATTAAATCATACATGTATAAAACTAAACTAAACACTTCACTGTTAATAGCTAATTATTTCTAAAGGATTTCTTTCCCTGCACCGATGTTATTTGATGGATTTGCCTCTATCTACAGATTTTTGAAATGAGGCCAGATGAAAGAAATAAGTTTGTAGAGTAGATCCTTAAACGACTTGCGTTTATATATCGTAGGCTTGAATCGCGATTTAGACAAGAATCGGGACCTTTGCACCCCAACTGAGTTGGCACGTTTAATGGACAATCCATCTGACTTGGCAACGTTTCAAACTATTGCAGCATACTGAAGGCGAGTACGACTAATTTTGTAGCGATTTTTAAAATTTTAAATCCACTGATTGCTCTATATTACAGAGGGGAAAGCCCAGAATCGGCTCATGGCTTAAATATTTTTGCTAACAAAGGAAGTTTTGCAATATATTTTCAAAAGTTTGGATTTTCCTGCATACAGTATGTCCCCGTTAACTAGAAGGCAAAAGGACAACATCTCTCGACAAAAAGACACCCTTGATAGTGTTGCTTTATGAGAAAATAATAAGGTAATTAAAAAAAAAAATAAGTATCTTATACAGGGTGTCCGAACATCATGAAAATGTGCATCTCGTCCAACAGTAAACGATGCTTATTTTTAATCTTTAAAGTAAAAAGTTACTCATTTTTGTAGTTTTAAGACTGATTGCTGATAATGTTAACTAATTGTTGTGGATATAGCCTTAATGTATGTAAACTGCAGACCCTAACAAACGGAACAAGAAAACAAATTAAAAGGGAAATATTATAAAGCACTTGATAAAAACCAAAAGGAGTTTGAGTTGAGATTTTTAAAGAGTCAAGATATTACTACGCCGAAATCACGGCACAATTTTTTTTTTCGTTTTCCAGATGGTATTGGCGTTATTAGCACGAATATGTGTTTTTATTTTTTTTATTATTCGTTTTGCTTTTGCGTAATATTAAATAGTTTGTTACTTTTCAAATTTTTACATTCTACAAAAATATTTTATCTTATTTGCGTTAAGTAGAAAATTAAAACCTCTATTTTTAATAAAAATAAAATATAGTAAAATTAAATAAAAAGGTTAATTTATTTTTTACGCCAAAGCAAAATAAATAATAAAAAAAATCGATATAAAATTTAAAAAACAAAAAAAAATTTAAAACATTATTTATAACGCCAATATCTCGAAGAAAAAAGTTCGTATTTAAAAAAAGAAAGTTAATGATAATCCCTTGAAGATGAAACGTCGGATTCCAAACCGGATACCACCATTGTATAGAGCGGAAACAGTGGCAATGCAAAAGTACAATTCAATTTGAAATCCGGTTCTAAATAAGCTCAGAGAAAAAATAAAACGATTTTTCAATATTTCGGTTTTTTTCCGGATATCTCCGAATCTCCGGAAATACTCGGAATTTTAAAAGTTTCTAAACGGCTTATTATTAGGCATACCTAAATGCGCAATTTTGTCCTAATTTGACCGACACTGTGTCTCTTACGGGAGTTCCCCATACATAGACTTGAATTCGAGCCACCCTGTACATGTATGTGGCCTGAAAACTTAGCCAAAAGAGGTAGTGATGTGATAGCCAGCATAATATACAAGCATTTTAAACAAATTCCACCCAAAAAAAAAAACACAAAAAAACTGGTAGTTTATGCTGACAACTGCAGTGGCCAAAATAAAAATTAGTTATGTTTTTGTTCTGTTTATGGCAACAGTTAGTCAATGAAGAGTTTTTCCTATCAGTAGAACAGATATTCTTAGTTGTTGGTCATACGCACTTACCCTCCGGTCGTGACTACGCATTAACAGAGAAATACAAGAAAAGGATAAAGCAGGTTTATGAGGCAAATGATTGGTATAAGGGTGTACGAAAATCTAAACGAAGAAACCCTTTCATTGTAAATGTATTAAAGCAGAAAGATATTCTAAGTTTTAAAGATCTGCAGAATCAGATAGTAAAAAGGCCTTGACAGATGAGAAAGTAAAGCTTAGTTTTACTCGGATTATCAGTTTTAAATTTATTAAAGAAGAGCCAAAAGTACTTGTAAAACACAGAGTAAATGAACCATTTAAAAGTATTACAATAAGGAAAAAGGGTATTCGAAATGATGTTTTATTAACATTAAGGGAGACCAAAGAAAAGTGCCACAATCCCATTTCTTTGGACAAAAAAAAAATCGCCCAGCTCTTAAAATCTATACCTACTCCAGTGAGCCTGCAAATTTACGGAGAAATCGGAGCGTGCAATGTCGATATTGAAAATCAAAACATAAACGATAATGAACTAGAAGATGTAAATAATGTCAGTGATAATGAAAACGACGTAGTGTTAGCCTGTCTTTAAAATCAGATCAATAGATCAAATCGATGCATTTAATTTATCATTTTCGTTTTTGTTTATTATTAAAGTAAGCGAGAAAGACCCTAAAGTTACTTATTTAGATTTTAGCAAGTTATTTTGTGTGTTGATATTATTTTTATATTTCTTTTTGAACTACTAAAAATCAGTGTTAAGATGTAGTCAAAGCAGTATAGGTATTCATGGAAAATGGCACAAGTATTAGTGGTTTCTAAGAGGATTATCCTTCCGTTGTTATTAAAAAAAAAACGTATTTTAGGAAAAAGGGGACAAGCCGCACATTTTTCAAAAAACTGTTAATATTTTTTCCAATTTAAATCACTTGCTATTTTTTTCCTTATGTTTCCAATAATAAAAACATGATTTGAGGATTTGACTTGATATTTAAAACTCAAATATTTCAAAACTAATTTATGGTCGCATATCTTCGTCCACCAAGGTCTTCAATAATTGTTCATTATTGTTAACTGTTAAGAAGACACGATATTCTACCCTATGATATTTAAAAAAAAAATGTGTTAGGTTTGGAAATTGTCTAACTTTGTTAATATCAAACATAACTAAGTAAAACAAATATTCAGAAAAGATGGAGCTACATTTTGATTAGGATAGGTTGCCGCAAGTGCAGCTAAGGAATCCTACAGGCTGAGATAAAAATGATTGACCAAAGCGATATCTTTTCAACAGCACATTCCTAGAGAATCATGCTACAATTCAAAATTTGCGAGAAAACTCACAGTGAAATTGTGCCAAATTTTTGGTCGTGCATTAATTTTGCAGTTCAGTATATTAAAATTTACCCTCGAATTTAGCTGAAAATATTTAACATCACAAATTAGTGTAAAGTTAAATCGGGACAGCTTACAGGATTTCCAAAATATTTTTTACCAACCACTTTCGATAAAAATGAGGAATAAGGGAAATTTATCATAGGATGAGTTTCACGCTTTCATAATCTTCGAAGATGTAATTTATTTTTTATCTTGAGTAGCCTATTCATTCTCTTTATTACTAATAAATATGCTTTAAAGCTCAATCCTTGAAAATTATAACCCTATTATTCTAAATCTAAATATAATCATACAGCAATTTCAATTTATTTATTGTAAAAACGGTAAAATATGCAAATAAAATCTGACGTCTGAAATCTGCTGCCATTTTCAGAAGTTGAGAAAATATTAAATATGAAAATATGACCCTAAACAGTTTTTGCAATATTTAAGTGTTCATTGTCAGCTTAAGTCTTCAGCAAAGGTAACTAACTAGGTGTAGTTAAATACTGAAGCAACACGATTTTTCAGTAAAACGCAAATATTTACCTCCAAAGTCACTTCTCTTGTCATATCGTAAACCCCATCTGGGAACATACCGTTTACCTTAAGAGTATCAACATAAATGCAATCATCCTGATCCTTGTTGTGACCAGAGAGTAAAATTAGACCTAAATTGTGAAACGTTAGGATTAAAACGTCAGACCGGTAGAGCTAATAAGCCATTATAAGCCCATTTATGCCGAAATTTTAAAGAACTTAACTATACAACGGATTCAAGCCCACGATACGAACTACATGAATAGGTATTAGACTAACACAGGATTTATACAAAGGAACCAACTGACAATAATTGAAATGAAGAACGATACAAAAAAAAAATCTAGGAACTCTAGATGTATTTTTAAATGATATTGGATAATATTACCGCTGCATACAGTGACCAATATAGATCGACTTTTCACTTTGTTAAGGCCGGTGATATTTTAAATCTATTAATTATTTATTGGTACAATTTATTTATTTATTTGACGTATTATTTCATAACGAATGAGTCAAACAGATGGTTAATATAACCTGATAGATTTACTATAATAAAAATGTTTAAGCGGTTGCATTGGTCATGTGTTCTGAATATTTGCAATAGAACTATTATATGCGTTTAGATGCCATATGTGCAATGCATAATTTTTCTTCCTTTGTCCCTGATTCATATTTAGATGCTGTTAATATTTGTTATTTTAGACCATGGCGAACTATTTCAATCCATACTACGAAAAAAAAAATAAAAATAATTTCAAACTATAGTTTGGTTTAGTTTCCTTTTGCAACTAAAACTTGAAATTCATTTTATTAGTAAACGACTTAAAATCATTATAAAAAAGTTTTGGAACCAGCTGGGCAAGTTTTAAGCTAATTAGCTTAAATATTTTTTAATTTTAAATTGCATGTTTGGCAAGTTTTATATACAGCCAAAAAGGAAAAATTCAATTGTGATATATCAATATGCAGATATTTTATGTGCACATTTATAAAACAGGTAAATTAAAGAGCATAAAATTACGATCAAAAATACTTATCACGCTCCTTCATATGAATGATGACGTGAACGGTTATTGATTATAATTGATTGAAAATCGACCATTTACCAAGTTTGACAGCTTGTAAAATCTAAACGGCTAAAGATAGAACAAAACGGTTTCCACTTTCCTATATTGGTTTTTCATAAGCTATCGTACGACACTGACTTTATATTTAACCAGAGGTTAAATTTATCCGGGATTTTTTAAACTCGGGTTAAATCTAAAGTTAGTGTCATACGATAGTTTATGAAAAACCAATATAAGAAAGTGCATATCGTTTTGTTCTATCTTTAGCCGTTTAGATTTTACAAGCTGTAACTTGGTAAATGGTTGATTTTCAACTGTCAATATTTCAAAGACCGTTAGAGACAGGTATAGGATATGCCACATAGAAAATGTTTAGAATTTGAAGGACAATCGGAATATCAAATAAAAAGATAGGGTATCAATTTGAAATAAGAAAGTTGTACCACGCCCAGACTTTTGGAAACACCCTGTATATGTGAAAGTAGATTCTTCCAAAACTTCGTTTTCAACCATACACCTTTTATTTGGACACTTTTTTGTAAAACGTCAAATACAAAAGTTAGAGAAGGGGGGCATTTATAATCAATAACCCTGTACAGAAAAGCAAGCAACGAGAAGCATTTACGAAAAATTACGCATTGAACTGATCAAATGAAATAAATCGTGTAAAAATGTTAAATTTATACAAATCATACAACATAGTTAATTGAAAATTAAAAAAATAGAAATTGAATTAAGATTTAATGGAGAAGAGTTACAGAAAGTTAATCATCCACTAACAATGTCTGCAAGGCCTCATCATTCGAATATTTCCAAATCAATCACCATGCGTTGCCTTCTTTACTCGAGCTCCTTTAGTTAGCATCCATTAATCAGTCTTTGGTGTGCGACCTGTTCAAAGTCATTATTACAGTCTGTTTTAGACGGATAGTAGTTACGAAGTGAGTGATTGTCACAAAAATAAAAAAATAAGTTGAAAATTCTTAATGCGCTATTTAACGTTTAGCAGGATTGCCGCAGGTAGGTATGAAGAACAGAGAAGACTTCTGCAACTTTTCGATGATATTGAAACGGACGTAGAAGAAGCTGGGGATAGTGATGCTAGTATAGAAGAAAATGAATTAGAAATTTAACCTGAGAACTCAGATACAGAGCAAGATATGTCACCCAGAGAGATAGAACAAGCTGCGCAACTAAATAGGAGATTTCGTCAACTTTGTTGGAACTAGGTGGAAAAAACGTTTGGCAAAAAGTCAAATACAACAATATTCTGAGAAGTATAGAACAGCAAGGTCAACTGATATTGATGAGCTGAAAGCTCTACTTGGACTGCTTTACATTCCCGGGAAAAGAAAGCGGAATCATGAAAATATTATTGGTCTCTTCAAAGGTCAAAATTTTTGTTTTAAAATACTCGTTTCGACAATAACAAGGCTAGAAAGACAAACACATGATAAGTTAGCAGTAGTAAAATGAATGTGTAATTAATTTTAGAAAAATATTCCTAAATATTTTTAATTCTCACAGTATGCCACGCTTTTATAAAAATGGGTACCGTTCTCAGAAGTCGTGATCTGCCGCTAAAAACCAAGATCTTCATACTGCAATGCTATACTTTTTCGGTTCTGCTCTACGGAGCAGAGGCTTGGATGCTCTCTGAAGAAAACTTGAAGCGTTCGTGGTGCTATAGACGCATCCTAAGTATCCCCTAAGTCGACCGAGTCACAAATAATGAAATCCTGCCTAGAATGGGCAAGGAACGTGAGGTCATCATAATTAAAAAAACGTAAATTAGAATACCTAGGCCATATTATGAGAAATGATCAGCGCTATGGCCTCCTCCACTTAATACTGCAAGGGAAAGTATACCGCAAGAGGGACAGGGACGAAGTCGAATCTCCTTGCTTCAAAACTTAAGAAAATGGTTCAACATGACCACGACTGGGCTGTTCCGCACAGCTGTCAAAAAAAAAATAGCCATACTATAATAGTCGCCAACATTCAGAACGAATACGAATAGGCACCGCAAGAAGATCACTGTTTTAATCTTAATTTCCTTATAATTTATAAATAGAAAACACTTGTATACGGCTTTTTATTTTGTATTTTCATGCTTCCTAATCCCCTTATTAACAAAATAACTGTTTTAAATGTTTGCATCTTATAAAATTACATTTTTATTTTTTTTCGTCATCCATCTACATTTTACCCAAAATTTGGCGATGCCAGTCTTAATTGCTACTCATGGACCGACTCCGGTCCAGAAAAAAAATTGTTGGAGAATCACTGATAGAAAATTGAACCATTTTGGCACACATTGTGTAATAACCTTTAAAAAGAAACCTAATTCTAAGGGTCGATTTACATGCGCCAGCATTGCTATGCTGGCGCATGTAAATCGAATCGAAATCGCTGGGTTGAACTAAACGTCAAAGACTTGATCGTAAATTGTCATTACATTGAAAATGAAGGCACAGTGGCCCAAACTCAACACGAATTATGCTTCGGAAAAGTTGTCAGATTGTTTCGAAAATATTGGTTTCGTTGTCTTTGGGTCGCTTTTCCAATTTTAAAAAGTGCTTAAGTTAAACGATATTTTCGTTAAATACACCCAACGTACCTTCGGGAAACTCAAAGAAGCCCAAACGATTTAAAAAACCAAATCAGATAAATATTAGCACGTAGAAAGTGTTGACACATCGACACTGCTGTAGCCCAACTAACTGCTAGCCACTCGAAGAAAAACGTATGAAATGTTGATGAAAATTCCAAGCTAAATATTGTCAATATATGAATTAAAATATTTAACTGCTGTTTTCGGAATTGTGTATGCGATAGTACATACCCTACAGTTCAATTGGCGCGTTTTTTCTACAACGAAAATAATCTGAAACAATCAAATTGCAGCGACCTAATCGAAAATGGCGTGATATTTCCAGATTTATTCACAGTGTGCAATGAGCGAATAGGCGAGAATGGACCGAATTGAAATTCTCACAAACTCCTGAAAATGCAAAAAAGCGTTTCGGTAAAATTGACGTTAGAAGTGTGATTAATATAAGATAAAAGTCCTTGTTCCAAAAAATAACACAAAAACCTAATAAGCAGTACGCAACATTTGGCATTAATATTTTAATATTAATACATTTATAAATTCTAAAATGTGTAAAATTTTTTGAAAACACTCTATACAGGGTATTACAAATTCAAGGCTAAATATGGGAATCTCAGAAACGATAGGAGATGCTGAGTTGGTCAGATTTGGGTCAAGCTACGCAATTCGCTGCTGAACTATATGCTTTTGAGAAATAGGCAAAATTACTTTTGGAGATATTCGACCAAAACCAAAATATTTCAAAATAATTTTTTTCCGAGTTTAGTTGAAGAATGTTTCGCTCTTTCAGTGGAAATTCTTCTTCTCCACAAGGCGGTGTTATCAACTACTTAATCCAACATTTTGTCATCGGGCCTCCCATTACCAATCAATTTTTTTTTAAATACGGACCTGGCGTTATTATTGCGTTTTTAGGAAACTTTTGGTATTCCAAAATCAATGATCTATAACACTTATTCTTAAAACGAATCTTTCGAACACTTCGCATAAGAGCCCTATGTCTTGAAGGGAGAAAGAGGATATAAACATATAGGGCTCGCATGGGAGATACTCAAAATATAATTGTAAAAATAAGTGTAATACTGCAATATCAAAAGCTTCCTAAAAACACAATAAAAACGCCAAATTTATATTAAAAAAAAAACAAAGTTGATAATGGGGGCCCGACGAAAAACGTTGGGAAGAAACTGATAACCATATTGTGGAGGAGGAAAAGTAATAACAAAAATGATTATGTACTATTCGGTTTTTCCAAGATCGGGATTTTATCAACTTCTCAAAAGCATATTGTTCAGCATCAAATTACGGAGCTTTGCCCTAATTTAACCAGTTCTGCAGGCCCTATGGTTTTCGAAATGCTCATACTTAGCCTCGAATTTTTAACACTGTGTATAAATAAATCTGAGAAAAATACACAATATTGCTACTTTTTTCGTATTTAGCCTTAGAGTATTTTGGCTGGGAAAAACAAAAATATCTCACTAAATAAAAGTTATGGCGACCTATAACCACGCTAAAAACTGTATACTTTCGGCTAAACATTTGCCGAAAACGCTAACTAAACATCTTAATTCTTATTGAACATTCTCATTACACTAAAAATTCACATGTTGCATGTAGCCTAAGATTGCCAACTCAAAATGCTACGTTTGTAGGACTCTGAGTCTTAAAATGCGAGACATATGGTATAAATGTGTGACGACAACGCGAATAGATAAGGTTTAATTGTCTAGTTTCTAAACAACTAAGCACAAAACAAAAAAAAACAACTAGCATGTAACGCAGTAATATAAAAATAAAGAAAATAGCTACATATAACAAACACTAGGAATAGAATATTTTATAAAGGAAAAATAATACGAATAAGAAAAAGATAGAATGTGGAAATCTTACAACGAACTAAAACAAACAAAAAATCAAACAAAAGAAATAAGAAGGAACAAAATAACTTGGCCTAAATAAATATTAGTTATCAAAAAAAGTGCGTATTTTTTAGGAGTTGGTATTTAACTTAGAACTTTGCAACTACTAGTAACAATTTTTGGTTCTCTAAAACATATTTACGCGTGTTATCAACATTTTTATGCAATTATGAATACATTTCCAAATACAGGGCAATGCGAGACAGTTGGCAATCCTAATGTAACCAGCAGTTTAGTTTCGATCTCCCATTAGATCGAAGCAATACATGTGAAAATTTAATTAAAGCAGACATAATTTCGACCTAGTTTAAAACGTTGAAAAGGGCATTTCATTGCCTTTCAGACCCACTTGCGAAAATGTCTCAAAGTAATTAAATAATCTTGTTCGGGGTGTTAAAAAGAGGGCACTTAAGATTAAAATTATAAAATTGAATTCCGCGTTTGCTTTTTTAGGTAGGCTGATATAGGAAACTGTGAACTAATAAAAAAAAATGTTTCTATTAAAAGAGATAAAAACTGTTAAATAATGGGTATTTTTGGGACAAATACATATCTGTAATTTGTGAATTCGTTCAATAAAATCCAGCTAGAACCAGGCACAGTATTCTGTTTCAAATTTTGCCACTGGCATACGCGACTTTAAAGATGTGGACTACTTTTTATATTACTGCATCCCAAAATTTCTTTCGTGTAAAATTTCAAAACCCTTAATTAACCCATTAGTCCATATCGTCCCTCATAGGGAACCCCATTTACATAAAATAAAAGGTTTATGTTAATGCTTTATTTCCCACAGAGACAGGAATTAAGCAAGGTTGTGTTTTTGCTCCTATACTTCTTAATGTTTTCCTTGCAGCCCTATCGATCATTGTTGTCAGAAACGTAAGAACCGAAGGGTTTGGATTTAGATACAGATACGACGGAGGTTTGTTTAACTTAAAGCAAAGCGCTTCCGAGCTGGAATAAGAGTCAGATATATTACTGGCCTTCAATACGCGCTGATCGCCCATTCGGCAGAGACTCTACAAGAAATATTATTCTTTTATGCTTGGGTCTATCAATCCCTCGGTGTAAAACTAAATAAGTCAAGCAGTTGACAGCTGCTCCCGACAATCCTCGGCGCATAGAAATCAACGGAGATACCGTGGAACGAGTTGAACTTTTCAACTACTTAGACAGTATCTTTAGTCAAATCAAACATAGACGATGAAATAGCCAACCGAATCAGTGCGGCATCAAAAGAGTACTGGAACATGAAAGATGGAGTCTTCTTTAGCCATGATTCGAGTCTTAAAACAAAAACCGCAGTTTATAGAGCTGTTGTTATTCCAACGCTTTTATATGGCAGCGAGTCATGGATTCCATATGGGCGCCATATTAAGGCTTTTGAGAAGTTTCAACAACTTTAACTTCGACAAATAATGAGAATAAGATGGTTCCATAAAGTCCGAAACAGGGAAGGTCAACTACGTAAATGTTAACATCTTGATTAGAATGAGATCGCTAGGGCTTGTCTGCAGAATGGAAGAACAGCGTCTACCTAAGACTTTACGGTGAACATGCTAAGGATGGAAGAACGCAAGGTGGGCAGTATAAACACTTTAAAGACTTACAAGCGCTCGGTATCCGAAACAATTGAGAAGAGTTAGCACTCCATCGGACTAATTGGAGAAGCGCTACTTCTAGAATTCCCCAATTTAGATGAAAAACCCAAAGGCAGGCTAACCAGGCTCGCAATATTTGTGGCCACATCTGCACATCACGCATAGGCTTGTTTAATCACTGTAGAGCACCCCAAAGGATCTAATTGTTTCTTTGAAATGGTTTCTTCTTTTAGTTTACTCGGTAAGCGAGTTATGGCAATAATTATTATTATTTATTTTAATACTTTTAAACTGGGCCAGTGTCCCGTAGATATCAATTACGTGACAGCTATTTGTCAATAGCAATTACGAGTTAACTTTTTTCTGATACAACATACTTAAAAATATAAGCATTTTCTTTAAAAAATGCCAACAATCCCAATTAAAACCTAATTCATCCACTTGCCCTTTCAAGTGATTTTGCAATTAGTGTTTAAATTTCTTAATTTTTTTCAATGTTTGCAGTTTTTGAATTTTTTTTTTCAAAAATACGATTTATGCCAATTGAGTCAAAGTTAATGTTTAGGAATTAAGTGCTATACATGAAATAATACGGTGAGACAGATGCATAGACGAAATAAAAACACAACACAACATAACCAGCCAAATGATAACATTTCTTCTTTGATTGACAATATCTAATCATATCCCTACCAAAATATCATTTTTTTGAACATCTAGTAAATTTATCTGAGCACATTTTATTTAAAAAAATATTAGTCTAAGAATTAGAAACGGCTCAGAGGGCAAGGCTTCAGATTACTTATGAGCCAGTTTGAAAACTAGTTTAATAGCTGACTTCTTAAATCAATTAGGTATGTGTGGTTCTTTACACAGTCTACTGGAAAATAAAAGTTATAAGCTGCAAAGGCCCGTTCTTGTTAAAGATTTTTCAAATAAAGTCAGTTAGTTCCTCAAGGACCCTATTTGCGAGTTAACCATAAGGACTGTTTTACTATCAAACAACCCATACTTTGAGGATATCTTTGGTTTTGGATCTTTGGATAGCTAATCCAAACATACACTTCCGAACAGGAACACAATAATGGTATATTACATTACATAAAAAATATATGTGGTTATGACGGACTCGGAATTCATAATTTGGAGCAATATTTTTGGTAATTTCACCAAAATATGTTACCAATGGGAGTAATCAATGGACACAAGTTTCGTTTAATGATTTGTATTGCAGTAATGGTGGCCCACTATCTTGTTTCTCCAAAATATAAATTACAGATAAGAACCATTTTATTCAAAACAAGGACAGTGCCCTTAAATTAATTCAACTAGTTTTGGCAAAATACAATGGTTTTTTTACAGTATTGCTATTTCTAGTTGGTGGATGGATTCTTTTAGTCGCCTTAACGAGAACGTTGGCTTAAATACTATAAATGTATAAACATAATATACCAATGGTGAGATATCAATAATGATATGCCAAATAGGCTAATAATGTATAAAAAATATATGTATCTCTATCAGTAACGATAAAAATTAGAACGACAACTTGGTATATCCACAGAATATTTGTATCACAATTAACACTTAAAGCTATATCACATTTAAATTGGTAAAATTCGAGGAGATTTCCGTAGAAAAGTGGTGTTGAGCTCCAAACCAAATATCCTTTAATGCATAATTATAAAACAGTAGCATCATTACTAAATAGATGCATTCAACTTTTCCAAGGAAATGGTTACTCCCACAAATAGATTTCAATCACACCAGATCTCCCCAACTGTTAACATAAGGTTTAGTGACTGACGCGAAAAAAAAATTTATACATTTAACTTTTCCGAGGAAATAGTTAGTCCCACAAATAGATTTCTACCAAACCAGATCTCCAAAACTATTAACATAAAGTTGAGTGACTGACGTTACAGTGACTATAGCCAATAAAATAATTGTTTAGTTGGCCACTTACAAAAGTTTACTATTTGAAGTTACCTCTTAAAACTAACTACGTGAAGATTCTATAAATAATAATGATTTTTAGAAAACATACAGATCGAAAATCTTGTTTTACGTATCTAACGCAATTAATATACTCTTGCTTCACTTACTTGTAAATGTTTCGATAACTTGCTAGGGCTTTTCAGGCAGAAAATAAATCAAACTTCAATCACTCCAATACAGTTTTTCCCACAATACCGAAACAGAACTTATGCAAGCGCCTTTCGCTCAGCATGTTAGCATCATCAGATGAGCTCACATGGCTGGCGAAACGCGCGTTGAGTGCAAAATTCTGTTTCGAAATTGTGGATGAAACTCGACTGTTGTAGTAGTACATTTTGCTGAAGATTCCAAACTCCAACATAGACTTCAATCAGTTTGAACAAACCAATCGCCATTCGTATGTGGTCACAATATTTCAGATTATATTAAAATGTAAAATGGAGCTTGCTACTTGTTTCTCGTTGCGTAGAAATAGTAGGAAAGACTGAGTAATAAGTTTGTTGTGTTTGTACGTAAATGATGCAATGGTTTGTTTCATTTCTGAAAAGCGTATATTGTTCTTCAAAATGGGTTAGAGATATTGCTTCAGTATTTTATGATCTGACAAAGGCTTCTATAAACAATTAAATGTATCTTTAATAGGATTAAAAAATTGAATTATGAATTTCTTAAAACCTTTAGGTCTAGGACTTGTCTGCAGCGTTGTGTAATCAAGAAATACTGCAGCAGAAACTCGAAAGTTGCAATTTTGAAGTTGCCTAAGTCATACCAAACGTCATTCCTGTGTCCAAAATATATCGTGTTATATTAAAATGTGAAATGGAAGTTGTTACTTGTTTCTCGTTGCGTAGAAAAATTAGGAAATACTGGGTAATAAGTGATGCAATGGTTTGTTTTATTTCTGAAAAAGGGTAAAGATGTTGATTCAGTATTTTGTGATTTGAACGCGTTAGTAAAAAAATACTCTAGCATACAGAAACTCGAAAGTTACAATTTTAAAGTTGCTGCAGTCATACTCTTCCGGAAAGGTACAAGTTGCACTAAAGTTAATTTTATCTGGAGAATCAAATATAAGCGCTCTTGTGCCACGTAGTACTCTTCTATATCAATGGCGTTACATAGCTGCCTATTAAAGATCCAGATCCTCTGGGATGGCGGAACTAAGGCAGAATTAGCAGATGTAGTCTTCCAGTGCTATCAGCATCATCGTCAGTGGTGCAATTCTAACCTACTAACTTTTAATGTTGAAAATATAAATATTGTAACTTTTAAATATAGATGATATTCGGTCGGGCAATCGTTCCTCAAAGCAGCAAGGTAGTTTGGGTTCTCATCCATCATGCAATAAAGACAAGACATGATATTCAGAGGCGTCTACGTTATGTGGTGAACAAATACCCATAGAAACGGTTTGTCATTCTTTTGTTACGAGCATTATCACCAGCCAAAATTTTTCTCACCACATGACGTAGTCACATCTGAATGCCATATCTTGAATATATTGTAACGTGGTTTTCATCTATATCCATGACATTACAAGCTATCCGCGATGCACTTACAGTTTTTGCGGATGATACTGCCACCTTCTCGAATGGTGATACTGATATAGATGTGGCAGATGAAGTCTCCAATGAGATTCGATTGGGCAATCGTTCCTTAAAACAGCAGAATAGTTTGGGTTAGTTTAGGCACAAGTCACTATCTCAGTAACTTGTTAGCGGATTTTTGGTATGTGGTTATGGCTTCACAATGCTGACCTTTTTATGAAATACTTAATATGGGTTAATGGTATTCGACGTAAAGTGGGTTTGACATAAAAATCTGTTGACTCGCCATATTTTAGCGATTTTTTACGTTATAATAAAAGTCATACTCTTATTCAGCAACACCTCAATATCACAGGTGCCAATTTGGGTAAAGTATGATCATATTTCATTATAAATTGTTTAAGATACATGTATTCAATTGGTGTCCGTGATGTGGCGTTTATTTTAACGTAAAAATGTCGAACCGGCTTATAGCGGACGCGGTAGTGTCACTACAATCCAATGTTTAGGCTGTTCGCCCATAACATTGTCATTTAGTGGGATGATACACACATATCAGATGAAGTCTTCAATAACATCAGCATTTCAAGAAGTGGTGTGATGCTGACCTATTAAGTTTTAATGTTGAAAACGCAAGTTTTGTAACACAAAGATAGTTTGCGTTAGTTTGGATAAATATGAATGTCAATGCAAGATTTCTCTATATAGATAAGAGTTTAAGATTTTTGGGGATAATACTGGGATCTTCTGGCATATTGGTACTGATGCAGAATTGGTAGATGTAATTAGCTTTCAAGGACAGAAGTTTTGTCAGTGTGTAACTTAACTTTTAGCGATGAAAATACACATATTGTAACTTTTAAGTGTGTGGTATTTGATGCACGTTTATGCAACTATTCCTCAAAACAGGAGGATAGTTTTAAATGTTAAGGTGTTAATGTTGATTTAAACTTCTCCTGCATGATCGCTGGATGAACTGAGTAACTCAGAGATCATGCTGCCGGTCTCAAGCCCGGATAAGGAAGGAGGGGTCACGGGTAAGGTTAGCAGTCTGTCCGTGGTAAAAAAATACCATTGCTCAGAGCACCGACGGAGCAGCCTCGGATTGGATGGGAAGCATTTACGACAACCCGGCGAGAATAAGGAATAAGCGAATAAGGAAACAAATAGTACTACGCATAGGATGCTGGAATGCCACTTCCCTTAGCAATAAGGATAAGGTGATTATAATTGAAATGAAGGATAATAATATGGATATCAGCGCTATCTCAGAAAGAAAGAAGAAAGCCAAAGGCAGTACAAGACTCGAAGATTGCGTACTCATATATAGTGGTAAAAACAAGATGAAAGGGCATCCTCAGGTGTCGGCCTAATAATAAATCAAAAATTGGAGGATAACATTGAGGTCAAAGAATATATCAGCGACAGACTATTGCTGACAACATTCATGTTCTAAAAGGAAAAGAAAACAAGAACACACGTTATCAGTGTATACGCTCCCGATGCTACCAAGCGACAAGAGGAGAAAGAAAACTTCTATCTCGGTCTCGAGAACCTGCTGGATAAACTACGGAAACAAGATGAAATCATTCTTCTTGACGAATTTAATGCGAGAATCGGAAACAATGCTATAGCAGGAATAAAAAACCGCTTTTAAGAAGAAACCATCAACGAAAATGGAGAAAGACTGATAAACCTCTGCGCACACAACGAACTGCGAATAAACAACACATTTTTTCGCCACAAAGCACAACACAAATACACCTTTGTGAAAACAAGGGGACAAAAATCTGTAATTTACTATGCAATAACAGGAACATCCATCCTTCCAAGGTGCTAGACGTCAGAGTCCTTACTTCCGCAAACACTGGAACCGATCATAATCTAGTACCAACAAAAATGCGACTTTCCGTGCAGCACACCAAGAAAACCAGAAGAGGTAGAAAAGCTAAATATTGAATCCCTGACAGACCACACGCCCAAATATCTATTCCAAAGGAGGCTGGAACAAAAAATAACAGAAAACTAAATTCAGGATAACGACAATTGGGAAACTGCATGGTTGAAGCTATCCTCAAACATCATTGGCGCTGCAGAAGAGGTGGTAGGAAAACGAAAAGTAACCATAAACAATAAAAGAAAGGCGAATCCCTGGTTCACGCCAGAAGTGAAGACCCTAGCTGCAGACAAGAGAAACGCATACTTAAAATACCGAAGTGACACAATTACCTACGAACAATATAAGGAAGAAAGGAATAGACACAGAAATTGACAGGATAGAGAGAAATTATTGGGAAAGATACTCGAACGACATGGAACGAGACATGTATGGAGGACAAAAGAAGGTGTGGAACATGCTCAGAAACCGTAAAAAACAATCAACGAATATATCCAACCATCCGTAATCACAATTAAACAATGGGAAATACACTTTCAGAAACTGTATACAAACAATGTATAG
>MU182534.1:45940-80716 GCA_016904865.1 Pissodes strobi | reverse complement strand
GACAGAAAGTAGAGATTTCGGTGCTGCCTAGCCGTTCTGCTTAGAAACTAGTTGAATTGCCACCCACGCATCATGAAATCAAGCAAACAAGCTACTTTAAAAGTTAAGCAAACCTATATTTGTTAGCTTTTCAGTTGCATTGCGCTGATTTTTTTGTCATTCTTTTCAGTCTACAATACTAAATATAACAATCGGCCTTAGATCAGTTATGTATGACAGTGTACGCTATTTTACTTACTTATAATTACATTGCACCTGGATGTGTTTGTAATAGTAGCTTTAAATAAATAAATATCTGATTGAGGGCTTTATTTCAAAAATTTTGCCGAACAGAGCAGGACATGTACATTGTACATACTGTTATTGAAGCCTTTTTTTGTAAATATACGTTTAAGGTGAGCTTCTATTTCAGGACAATCTCTAGATATCTCGCTTCTATATAAATTAAAATATTTATACCCTTTAGAGTGGGAACGACGCTCTGATTGAGTTATAGTTCCTCCAGGGAATACCGATATTAAGAGGAGCTGCTGCTTTGTGTATATTCTTGATAGATGTTTATGTTGTTTATGTTGTTAGCTAATTATTTATTTCGCGCTATATCTAAATATCTATTGTCATAAGATAAATAGTTTCGGTTTCGGAGAGCCGAATCATACAAGAAGTTGTGCCTATAAATTTGACACGCTACTTTAACAAAACAATACACAACGAAACTTATGAGAAACTAAAGAATAATGCAATAAAATAAGTGAAAAGGGGAAAAGATATATTATTATAAATAATAGTCACGTATTCTTTTTCTTGCTGAAAAAATTTTTGGGTCCTACATTCGATGACTAAGCCGGGAATTACCTGAGCTTATCTCGTACGTTGCTTTGACTCATTCAAATGACATTTGAATTCAAGGTGGAAAGATGTCAATAATTTAAAAAAATATCGGATTGTTTTTTACCGTTGCAACAACCATAAAAGACACATTTTTCATTTTGATTTTCTTCGTTGCATGAATGGTTCAAAAGACGTACTCAGGGGGTTAGATTTCAGACTGAGAATGTAAATATTTGAGTGGGTAATGAGTTACACGACCTTGGCAGTTTTGCGGAAACTATCTGGCTGTCGGATGGCATTTGGTCGATCATTCAAAAAAACATTTGGATTTAGATCGAAACTCATACAGGTTTGCCGATCACCCTGTAAAAGGTATTTAGGGTTTTCCTATACATCCATCAGACAAAAAAAATTATTGCGAGGAGGAAGTGACGCACTAATGGGGGTGTTGGAACACCAAACCTTGGGTCATCGTGATTGAGAGAATCGTTCATTCCTGAAACGTCAGGGAGAGAATTACTCTCTTAGGAAATATTTGGCATTTCAGCATGAACGTGAAGTAATGTAGTCTTTCTATCTCGCAATACACCATAAACTAGGTTGATTATTTTATTACTATTTCCAAAAAAAGGCCGGTTCTTACAGGTGCACCCATCACTGAATCTCCTAAATTAAATAGCATATGTCCGCTGTTAATTCATTTGCCTTGATTCTGTGCTTGGCGAATTCTAATCTCTTGAGTTGAGTGCAGTTGTTTCGGGATTTTCTCCGACAATGGAGTATTTCATTCAAGAACAGTTCCAAACAGTTCAGATCCAAGCACAGCACCGTCACCGTGTTTTTCTCGTTAAAACCCTCACGGCTTCTGACAAAAACAAGTCAACACTGATTGTCCGGGTTATCAAAACCTTTTGCGTATTTCAGCTTCTAATTCTATAGAGTTACTTTGTTGCTGATATATAACTGTAAGGAGTTTTAAAGTTACGCTTGCCGCTGAATTGGCTGCGATAGAATTTAGAACTGAGTTTGAGACCGTCATCTGCGATAATGCTTTGATCTTTGAATTTTCCAGTTTTCCTCAAACCCATCCTGTTGTTTTTATTTTCATGTTGTTTAAAGTTCTCGCTGTTGCCATTTGCAGCAGAAACAGATTGTATTTGTGAACTTGAACTACTGAATTCTGTTTCATTAGGACTACCAAGTGTACGCATATTTTCATTCGGATTTTCAGGATTTACTATCAGAAAATTATGTACCACCCTTTCCGTAGCGAGATCTTGTGGCTGTCTACCGACTGACTTATAGCCATATCAGTTGGTTCTTGGAGTGTGGCGCCATTGTGTAGGACCTCAATGCGTCTGACAGGAACATTTTCAACATTATTGTCTTCGACGCACCTATGAGGAGACGAGTACGTAGTATATGTATTAATAGTTCTTATATTCTCGTCATGCTGTACTAGTTCGGCTATCTCTTTGATCAATATCCTTTTACTTTAGTGTCCTTCGGAGAGAGCAGAAGGTGGCCACACATGTGCTTGCCTTAAATAGAAGTAAATATTTAGTATTAAGTGGGTTTTAGGAGCTTGAACTCCAATTTTGTTTCGCAAACGCATAATAATAATGTTAATTTCTTTTTTTTTTTTATTTTATAAAATCTATATACCTTGTATGGGTGTGGTAAATCCCCTGTTCTTATAACACTTTTATAGCATGCCTGTCGGTGTTACAGTGTAACGTAGTTGAAAAGAGAAATCACGAAACTTAGCAGGATCGGATCTCGTAGGAATGGGTTGTTGGTAGAACGCATAAAATTTATTTCAAGAGTTGCTTAGGCTTGACATTCGTGTAACATGTAGCATGAGGCTCATAGGGATTGGCTAGTATAAATTTTAGAGGGGAGCTTCCTGTAGTTTGCGCGTAACTTTCTTTTCATCACCTAGAACACAACTTTCAAGAGAGCCACTGCGATTTTCAGTGAGGTGCCGTGATAGAACCGTTTTTGTTATGTATGGGGATCTCCTACCAGACTAGTTTTGATCTCATGCCAGTCGCCATTTTATGCTCCCACGTGGACGGTTCCTAATTTCTCTTTAATTTTATTACAATTTCGGTCTTGGCCATCCTGAAGATTTCAGGGTTAAACAGATAAAAAGGAACCTTCACAGGTAGGATATTGACTTCTTTTTCTTTTTTTTATTCTCTCTGCCTGTAAATTTTCCTTGCGTTGAGTTTAAGACCTTGAATCAATTTCATGTTTTACAGTCGTTCTTCCCTTCCTTCTTTGACCTAAGAATTTCCTGGTGGTTGTGGTGTTGGATCGTGTACATTTCCTTTTGAACCTGGAGAGCTGCCCATTAGTCCTTGTTGACCAGCCCAGCAGATCACGCCGTGAAATCAATTCAGCATTTTTTTATGTTTAATTGCTGGTGAAATACTGTATAAGCAACATCTAAACCATTTTTTTCTTTGCACATAAAACTCTCCACTCACTCAAGTGAAATAACTTCGGAGTTTCAGACTTGATTTTTTTTATTTGACGTTCTTTATTTAAAACATTAACGGTAATTTAATTCCACGTTAACTTACGGCAATTCAAAGGTTTTTTTTCTTGTGTTTCACGTTTTTAAAATAGTCAACTTTGAGACTATCTTAATAACGTGACATACTTAGATTTCACTGGTTCTCTTTTGTTTAATGTATTGCAATCACAACAATACTAGTTGACAAAAAGTACTAGGGGCTCGGGAGAGTGAACGGAACATGATCATGGTGTGGGTACCTTAGTAGCCAATTACTTAGCGATTACTTTTATTTGTTTTACTTATTTTATAAGGTCAATAAGGCAATCTGCTGTCTGCGTCTTATGCTGTTAAAAATTTTAAATTATATAGAAATGATAGGGATGGCAGAGGGGGAGGAGTTGTAATGTATGTAAGTAGTAAACTAAAAATAAACCTTATTGATATACCAGCTTTTGATACCATAATTGACCAGCTATCGCTGAGTTTTAGATATAATAAGCAATCCATAACGGTAGAAGTAGTTTATAGGTCACCCTCAGTGGCATACACCGAGCTAAAATGCTTATACGATGTCATTCCGGGGGGTCATTTTTACCTGTGATGTGGTTGTTTGTACAGGAGATTTTAATATAAATATCTTAAACAGTAGCTCCGTAGAATGTAAATTTTTAAATGATATTTTTAATTGTTTTAATTTAACTGAAATAGTTGATAAGCCTACCAGAATTACACCATACAATGAAACCTTAATTGATCTCATTATTGTAAATAACATAAGTCCAGACGTAGATCATGGTGTTTTACCATGTGATCCAATACACACGGATCACGAGGCTGTTTTTTTGTAAAATAGAATGTGATAAGTCAAAAACCAAAAGTGTTGCGGTAAGAAGCAGATATTTTAGCCTGGTCAATTCTGAGGAATTTAGGAGTTGCTTGGAACAAATTGACTGGCATGACCTTTACATGACTAGTGATGTTAATTCTAAGGTACAAATGTTTAATGACAGATTGTTAGGTTTATTCGACGTGTTTTGTCCTCTTAAACCAATGAAACTGGGAGACCCCAGACCATTGCGGTTAACTTACAATTTGAAAAAAAGGATTGAATGAAACATAAAGCTTTTAGAAAGTATATATCTTTAAAAACACCAGCTAGCAGAGAATATTACATTGAATTAAAAAACTATATAACTATGGCCTTGAAATCAGAAAAGAGAGCATATTTTACCAGTGAAATAAATAAATGCAAAGGTTCAACTAAAGAATTTTGGAAAAAAAATATCAAATTGGAGAATTATTAACAATGAGCCTGTTGAAATTCCGCATAGCATCAAAGAACCAAATATTATTAATCAACATTTCATAGACAATGTGCCACAGGTACAAGTTGACCCAATGGTTGTAAATGACTTTCTCAGTTCATCAACTGATTGTGGACCCTTTACATTTGGGCTTGTACCTGACTGTGAAGTGCTAAGCGTATCAAAAGCAATGCAGTTGGTATCGACGAAATATATATACGAATGTTAAAAGCTTGAATTCCATATTGTCTAAAACCACTAGTAAACATCATGAATGCGTCGCTTACAGCTGGTATTGTGCCTGATATTTGGAAGTAGGCCCTCATAACGCTTGTCCCTAAAGTGAACAACCCTGCCACTGTCAGCGAGCTGAGATCAATTAGTATTTTGCCAACGGCATCTAGGGTGTTGGAAAAAATTGTAAAAGTTCAGGTACTAGATTATCTCTTGCACAAATCAATTATACCAAAATATCAGACAGGCTTCAGGGCCAATCATAGTTGTGCAACTGCACTGTTAAAGATTATCACTGATATTGTAGTGTCTTTTGATAGAGGTTACTGTTGTCCAATGGTACTAATAGACATGTCTAAAGCTTTTGATGCTCTGAATACCGATCTATTGTTGGCAAAACTAACTTATTACAACATGAGAGCAAACGGTTGGTTTGGCAGTAATCTTCGCTATAGGAAACAGGCAGTTAGACTTACTGATGATAATGGAGTTGTGGGGATGTCTGACTAGAGACCTGTTTGCAGGCGTGTGCCTCAGGGCTCTGTCCTTGGGCCGCTTCTTTTCACGGTTTTCACGTCGGATTTAGTTCGACACATAGAACATTGCGGGTATCATATGTATGTGGATGATTTGCAGATTTATTTGCCGACACCTGCAGATGCCCTGCCTATCGCGTTGAAGTTTATTAATAGTGACCTGGATTGTATCTCTGTATGGGCCAGTAAGCACTCTCTTTTTATTAATCCTGGTAAGACGCAGGCAATTCTCTTTTCAAGAAATGAAATAAGTATTAATACTCTGACGCCTTTAAAATTAAAAATAAATAACACTGAGATAGAATGGGCAAGAGAGGTGAAAAACCTTGGGTTGTGTATGGACACCAAGCTACACTTTGATACTCATATTAATAATATATGTCAGAAATCATACTTAAGGCTAAAACTATTGTATGAATACAAGAATATTTTGCTGCAAAGCACAAAAAAATTCTTACTGAGTCTGTTACTCAGTATAGCTTCCTATCTTAACATTGTATATGGCCCATTTCTAACAGAGTTTAACAGGTACAAAATTTAAAAAATACAAAATTCTTGTGTGCGTTTTACCAAGGATCTATCACGTAGGGACCATGTTAGTCAGCATGTGAAGGAAGTTTATAGTCTGAATATGGCTCAGAGGCGATATGTGGGCATGGACTGTTTGGTGCATAAATTGATAAATATCAGCAAACCAACTTATTTATCGGATATTTTGGTGCAAAGGGGAGACATGGCTCAGAGGCGATATGTGGGCATGGGCTGTTTGGTGCATAAATTGATAAATATCAGCGAACCAACTTATTCATCGGAAATTTTGGTCCAAAGGGGAGACGCTCATTCAGTGAATATACGACACAAAAATACTCTACATATTCCCCAGCACCGCACTGAATTTTTCAAGGCGTCTTTTCTGTATACCGCAGCTCATGTTTACAATAACCTGATTGATAACATTAAAGTACTAAGTCCATCTGCGTTTAAGCATAAAGTATAAGGATTTGTATCGGAGAGGCTTGTTTCATTGTGATGTGTTTTAAATTTTAATATTTGTAATGTGTAATTCTCCCTAATCTAATTTAATTTAGTTTCTTGTTTATAAGCGGTGGTTATGAAAATACGCCTGGTAGTACTTTCCACCGTTGTATGTAATAAATTTTAAGTGTTGATGCCTACAATAAATATTATTTTATTTTTTAATTATTGTTAATTATCGGTTGCCTGTCTTACTTTATTTTACTGCAGAGTATTGTCATTGTTTTTTTTTATTAAACGGCATTAAACTTTTAATTTTTTTTAACGAAACAAATCATTCCTTCAAATTTCTGATAATAAACCGATCTTTCTCTTCACCTATCTATCTGTTTCATTTGGTATTTTTAGTACTATTGTGACAAAAAGGAAAGTAATAATTAGTAGGTATAATTTAAATGAAAATTAGTTGGTAGAGTAATATCATTTAATTTTTTTTAACTGATTTAATTTCAGTTTTATGTTGATTTTGTTTTATTTTATTGGCAAATTTCTGACGTCCAACGTGAATATTATTGTTTAAATTATTTCTGTATGTGAAGACTAAGCCAAAACGAGTTCCATATTACAATTTGAGGATTTTATGACTTATGCCATCTACAAGTTGGTAGCGCCTTTACAAAAATATACTCCCCTATAGATTAAGAGCCAGCGCCGAAAAAATTCTCTGAATTTACTAAAGCCAGTTTTTTGACAGTTGATTACAGTAGTGGTGTACATAAACATACCGCGGTCAGTCAAGCGAAGCTTAGAACAGGGAACTAGGGTACGCTGTCAAAGTTGTCAAGATTACTTAGGAAATGCAACGAATTTACTAAGGCTGAAAATCGTTACACATATTATATATTACATATAAATAACAGTAATGTTAGTCAGTCAGTTGAATGGCGGAACCGAGCTGGTCAGTCAACCCCGATACATGTAAAAAAAATAAATTATCTACAATTAATTTACTAAACTCGAAAATTGTTCCAAGGGTGTAAAATGTCGTATTAATCATAAAAAAATTATTCAGTCAACTCTCTGGTGGGACAACACCCGTCAGTCAGTGTTTAATAAGCACTTCCCTCGTGCGGCGCGGCGCGGCGTCGGAGGCGGCTTTATTACTTTGTTGCCATGCAACCCGCATTTGTTCAGAGCAGCGGAATTGAGATAATCAATTAGCACAGTTGATCACCGATGTCGTTATTCAACCATCGCAGGAAAACTCAGGTAAGTACCTATGCAAAAAATCATATTGACGTTATTTCTAGACACTCTTTATACCAAATTAGAGAAGGTATTATTTATTTTTTAGATTTCAAATCAAACAGTCAATCAGGAACAATTTCATCTATCATTCCCTATTCAATTTCTTAAATATGTTTTAATCAACTTCAAAGTTGAAAAACACCTTTCAGCTTCCGCTGTGGTCATCGGTATTATAGTCACTAGTATTCCCAGTGATTAATGTCTTTGTGAATATTTATTTGTTCTGCATTAGCCTTATTTTAACGAAAAGCAATATTTACATTTCCTAATAACTGCAAACTCACCAGATTGTGTTTATTATGGAAACATTGGAAACTTGAGGGTTTGGTGGTGCTTAAAATGGGATACTATTGTTCCACTTTTTCAATGGTAGGTATGTATTATGAGGTTCATAGGTTAAAGCATATCTTTTAGTTCAGAACTTTTTTGTTGCGCTGGCGATGGCGCCTGGAGCCCCACGAGAGCGAGTTTTCTAAATATATACCATTACAGCACAGCCACGAGCCCCAACGCGCGTTATTCATTTAAAAAAGTAATTCTGTTGAGGTACACCAAAGTTTAGAGCTACGGACCTGCGCATACGTGACCGAAGTGTCAGAAGTATTTTAAATCGTTCTAATATTTCACTACACGCATGGCTCTTCGCTCTTTGCGGGAGCGCAATCAAGCAAAACTAACCCAAGGCATGCCCAGAATCAAGAAAAAACAACTTTAAAAAAGATTTGCAGTTTCTGAATTAGCACGTACACATGCTTCAAGCTTCATTTTGGTGCGCCTAGACGCGAATGTCGAGTAGATGTAGACTATACAGTGTGTCCAAAAAAGTATGCAACATATGGGAAACTTTTTTATTATTGGATTCTCAAAAAATTTTATTCTTCATAAAAGTTGGTGCTTGCCCTAAAACAGTAAACGAGTATTTCAAATTTTACGTACTGCTTTTAGTGCGGACGCAAATGTCATTTTTCCGAAATCGCGTCAAGAGTAAAGTACCTTAATTTATAAAGATACAGCAAAATCTTATAAGGAAAAGTTCTGCCAAATTAAAATGTAATCTAAATATGAAATTTGAGTTAAGTACATCAATTTTTAATTTCCCTTTTTTTTCGATTTTTTGCTCAAACGTTACGCTATCGGTGAATGCTTTGTTCTTTTGTTATTAGTATACTTGCCAAGCAACTTCAAAATGTATTTAAAGTAGACATTAGTTACATAGTTGCATAATGTTTCAGTTTTTACAGAGATAAAAGCCAGTTTAGGTATCAGTGTGTTGCAAACACATTTAAACAATTTTGGTCCAAAATAATTGTCCACAATAATTATTACAAAATACAATTGGAATGACTGACTCAATAATAATTTCATATGTCAGAGCGAAGTAAAATTATTGCTATATATATGTTTTTATTCCAAATGCATGGCCTACTCTTCAAGACCAAATGTGTTATATGGCTTTTTAGAATACTTGGGCATATTTTACTCATCGGGTGCAAAAGATAAATAAATTATTAGTTGTTTTACATGAAATGAAAAGAGTTGGGTCTATTCATGATTTTGAGTGGAAAAAATTTTGAATCAAAAGTGTTTGCAACACACTGATACCTAAACTGGCTATTATATCTGGAAAAACTGCAACATTATGCAACTATGTAACTAATTTCTATCTTAAATAAATTTTGAAGTTACTTGGCAAGTATACTAATAACAAAAGAACAAAACATTCTCCAGTGGCGTAACGTTTAAGAAAAAATCGAGAAAAAAAAAGAAAAATTAAATGTTGATGTACTTAACTCAAATTTTATATTTAGATTACTTTTTTAATTTAGAAGAACTTTTCCTTATAAGATTTTGCTGTATCTTTATAAATTAAGGTACTTTACTCCTGACGCGATTTCGGAAAAATGACATTTGCGCCCGCACTAAAAGCAATACGGAAAATTTGAAATACTCATTTACTGTTTTAGTGCAAGCACCAACTTTTATCAAGAATAAAATTTTCTGAGAAACCAATAATAAAAAAGTTTCCTATATGTTGCATACTTTTTTGGACACATTGTATATTGAAATGACGACTATATACCGAAATGACCAATAGCGCGGGTTAGAGGCGTGCCGCCGCCGCCGCGCCGTGCTGTAATAGTATATATTTAGTAAAATCGCCCCACGGGGCCCCAGTGGCGGCTCGCGGCTTTGAAAACTGGGGAAGAGCTGCCGACATCGATATTCGATAGGGGGAAGAGCGAAAATTTTTTGGGGTCCACGCCCAAACTGCCAAAATTTGTTAATAATTATTACCGGTATTTTTTAGGTAAATCATCAAAAAATAAAATATATTCATATTGTATTAGCAACAAATCATTTTGTTGCTAATACAAATGTCTACGAATAACACACTAAAACTAGAATATATAGAAAATATCTCTTGTATAATACTATAATGGATCAACCGTTGAATGAAAATAAAAAATAATTCCAAGAATCAACGGCGAAATGTCCCCTAATAAACTCGCAATAAACGAAACAACGTGCTTTCGCGTTGATCTGAGAATGGAAGTGCTACCGCCAGCTCTTCCAATCCTTGCAAACCAAACAAATGTACGACCATTACGACGTCATCGTTGTCATGGCAACCAACTAGTTGCGCTTATACTTTTGATGACTCGACGGCTCTCGAGAGATACCTCTTCCGTAAAGTTCTACACAAATGATAATGAAATTGTCACTGCTATCGGCGCGTACGCGAAAAGAAATAGACATTTTCATATGGGTTCACCTCTGTTCTATTCTTCAGTAGTGGAGTTAACGGGCAATGTGCAGGTGGCGAGATTCTTGTTCTTGTTTTATGAAGCTTTGATTTTAATATTTGAAAATAATTGAATTATTAGTTATTAGAGGGGTAACGGGAAGCAGATTATTCCTAAACTAAGAACATTTTATCATTGAATCTTAAACTGTATTATTTTACTGATGAATGAATTAATTGCATTTCTTTAAATTGCATTATCTTGAGGAAGTGGCACTTCCCCTACTTCCGATGAATAGCCGCTACTGCGGGGCCCCCAAAAATACGGGGCTTCCCCGCAACTGCGGGCCCTGTGAGCCCTTAGTTTCGCTACTGGTTAGTCATCACGAAAAGAGCAAGCCGCCGCGCAGTGCCGCGCCCGCCTGCGAGGTCCCTCGCGCAAACGAAATATATATATTTTTTTTGCTGACTGACTGGTATTGTCCCACAAGATAGTTGACTGAACATTTTTTTTATGATTAATACGAGATTTTACACCCTTGGAACAATTTTGGAGTTTAGTAAATTAATTGCAGGTAATTTATTTTTTTACCTACAGGGTTAGTAAAAAGAACCGGAACGCTTAAATATCTTCAAAATCGTTAAAGCTACATTTACAAAATTCGGTACCTAGGGGTTTCCGGGCGTGCGGAATTGAACCATGATATCGGCACTGTTGCCAGCTTTCCCAGTTTTGTGCTACACGGAGTCATTTTGTTATCTTAAATGGAACGCCCCACTTATTTTTATTGCAATAAATTGGGCGTATCAAATTTAGTAAGGTTCCAAATTTTCAAAATTTTATCTCTTCTAATTGCTGAGATGTGACAACAACGCGTTTTTAGTAAAAAGTACCGGAACGCTTAAATATCTTCAAAATCCTTAAAGCTACATTTACAAAAATCGGTACCTGGGGGTTTCCAGGCATGCAGAATTGAACCATGATATCTGCACTTTTACCAAATTTCCCAGTTTTGCGCTACACGGAGTAATTTTGTTATCTTAAATGGAACGCCCCATTTATTGCAATAAATTGGGCGTATCAAATTTAGTAAAACACCAAATTTTTAAAATTGTATCTCTTTTAATTGCTGAGATGTGACAACAACGCATTTTTAGTAAAAAGTACTGGAACGCATAAATATCTTCAAAACCGCTGAAGCTGCATTTACAAAATTCGGTACCGGGGGGTTTCCGGGCATGCGGAATTGAACCATGATATTGACACTGTTGCCAGATTTTCCAGTTTTGCGGTACACGAAGTCATTTTGTTATCTTAAGTGGAACGCACCTTTTGTTTTTATTGCAACATATTGGGTGCGCCCAATTTAGTAAGATTCCAAATTTTCAAAATTTTATCTATAAAGTGCTGAGATATGACAACATCACAATTTTGACATCACAATTTTGACTCCGTGTACCGCAAAACTGGGAAAACTGGCAACAGTGTCAATATCATGGTTCAATTCAGCATGCCCGGAAATACCCCGGTACCGAATTTTGTAAACGCAGCTTCAGCGATTTTGAAGATATTTATGCGTTCCCGTACTTTTTACTAAAAATGCGTTGTTGTCACATCTCAGCAATTAAAAGAGATACAATTTTGAAAATTTGGTGTTTTACTAAATTTGATACGCCCAATTCATTGCAATAAAAACAAATGGGGCGTTCCATTTAAGATAACAAAATGACTCCTTGTAGCCCAAAACTGCGAAATCTAGCAACAGTGCCGATATCATGGTTCTGCATGTCCGGAAACCCCCAGGTACCGAATTTTGTAAATGCAGCTTGAGCGATTTTGAAGATATTTAAGCGTTCCGGCACTTTTTACTAATAAAGCGTTGTTGTCATATCTCAGCAATTAGAAAAGATAACATTTTGAAAATTTGGGATCGTACTAAATTTGATAAGCCCAATTTATTGCAATAAAAATAAGTCTGGCGTTTCGTTTAAGATAACAAAATGACTCCGTGTAGCACAAAACTGGGAAATCTGGCAACATTGCCGATATCATGGTTCAATTCCGCATGCCCGGAAACCCCCTGGTACCAAATTTTGTAAATGTAGCTTTAATGATTTTGAAGATATTTAAGCGTTCCGATTCTTTTCACTAACCCTGTATATTGGGGCTGACTGACCAGCTCGGTTCCGCCATTCAACTGACTGACTAACATCACTGTTATTTACATGTAATATATAACGTGTATAACGATTTTCAGCCTTAGTAAACTCGTTGCATTTCCTAAGTAATCTTGACAACTTTGACAGCGTACCCTAGTTCCCTGTTCTAAGCTTCGCTTGACTGACCGCGGTATGTTTATGTAAATCACTACTGTAATCAACTGTCAAAAAACTGGCTTTAGTAAATTCAGAGAAATTTTTCGGCGCTGGCTCTCCGTCTACTACTCTCCAGCATTGGAGCCAGGGATTTGCTCGGTTCGAAGGTAACTCGTTCTGGCCTGCACATAATTAATAGTAAATTATGTAAACGAATCTTTATATACTTGTTTTTTAGTGTCGGGTGACGGAAATTATGGCCAGCAGAAATGTTTTTCTTGAGGAACTATGACTTTCTTAGATATATGATAAGGTAGGCCTAAATTGACACTTCTCTGAGAAAACTCTGAGGTTGCGAATTCTCAATCATTCGGAAATAAGACGAAAATGTAGCATATGTGATGTGGAATGATTTGATTTATTTCGCGCTAATTTTAAAATACGTATCATCATGAGATAAATTCTATGACGCCAGTCTTCAATTAGATGCCCATATGACAATCTGCCGGCCATCAGACATAATTTTATCATACTTGCCTTTTATTACAAAGTGTCCTTATCAAGACAAAGGCTATATTCTTGAGTTCTATATAAAACTAACCTGCATTGGAGGTTGTGGAACACCTGGAGGCAAAGGTTGGGGCATAAAATTCTGCTGATGGGATGGCGGCATAAACTGTACCTGCGGCCCTGGATGACCCATATTTTGCATTTGATGCATCGGTTGCATATGTGGGGAATTCTGGATGGCTTGCATCTGTGGAGGGCCTTGGAAGTGTTGCATAGGAGGCTGAAAATGTCCTTGTGGAGGCCCTTGTAGAGCCTGCATTTGATGATGTGGCTGCACTGCTTGCATTGGAGGACCCATATTGACAGGGGGGCCACTAGAAGCCCATGGACCGGGTTGGTACTGCTGTTGTTGGGTATCCCAGGCTAGACGAGCTAATATTCATTATATGATAAAATTCTGATTGACTATTGTATATAATTTAATAAAAATGTGTAAAACTGGTAATAAAAACAAATAGAAATAGATAATATGCATTCTATTAAACTATTATAATGACAACAGCGGGAAGTTTTAATTAGATCTTAAAACTTGGACCATTTTCATCACTTATCTAAACTGTTTTCCCATCCATTTACAACTAGAAATTTTGTATACGACAATATGACCATCCCAAACACGTTAATTACTACTTAGCTACAAAACTGAATAATTTACTTGCAATAAAAAAGTAGAATGTATCAGATTTGTAAAGAACGTAAAAATCTTGATTAAGGGTGCACTAGGCGTATTGACAGAATAAATGAATGAGTTAGGGAGAAAAATTAAGGACTTAAAAATTTAAGAGACTTTGAACCTTGAATTTGTTTTTGTGTTGTCACTTCTGAAAATTACTATAAATTGTGTATATCTTCAAGTTAATATAAACATAACGTTTAATCATGTCAGGTTACCGAAACGCGCGAAATTCTATTTCGGTATTGTGGATAAAGCTCTTTTGTTAATAATATAAATATCTATCTATCTATTATTTACGCATATTTGAAAACAACACTTCTGAGTGGACTTATAAGCCCATTTACTTACCACCCTTACCATTGTTATTGACATGAACAACTCCTTGAAACCTTGGGTTAATCAAAACTGTCTTGTTTCTTCCAGGTTGACCACCATGATTATATTGTCTTCCCTGATTGAAATGCTGGTATCTCTCGCGTCGATTTTTACCGGCGCGTGTACCTCTGTACCTAGGTCTTTCATCTAAATAAATAAAAATATACTCCCAACTTGTGAACATTAAGCGGAATAGTTTTAACGTACTGAAAACTATTTGTAGTAACTAATTTCCTTACTATATAAATCCTAAATGCAATGGCAAGATAAATTGTCTTAATTTGTACAAAATAGTGCAAAATTGTTCGTGTTTATTTGAGTTTGTACAATTCCGTATATTTAGACAGCGCCTACCGAATTTATTATAATGGCAAAGCTGTTAAAAAATATCTATTTGTGCTTTTTTAAACGATTCCATTATTGGGGAGTTCGTTCGTTACCGATTAAAATTAAAGTCAATTTGTGAAATTAAAGAGATAACACCCATTGATTCCACTTCGAACATTCTTATAATCATGTAATTGTAATTAGTAATTATTGTAGTATTTTGTATAATATGATTAGCAAAACCTGTCAAGATTCTTCTTCTGCCCGCACTTCGCATGTAGTTAACAAATTATTGATGTTTGTATGGCGTCTAAATAAATAAGTCATTGAAAATGTAAAATTAAAACTTTAGATCTTCAAAATTAATGAAAGAAAAATATTTAGCGGAAAATCGGCTAATATCTTATCCACTTTTTGTCTCAAATGTATACTGTATACTAGCAGTACAGACACCAGTCACATATACATATAATATTCCCTAAATAAAGATATGTCACAAGAGCAGACAGACGGAGCTGTATTTCACTTTTCACTTTTCGCATAACCCTCCGCTCGCCACGGGGGCTCAAGAAAAGGAATCTAACCAGGTGCTAACCAAACCTAACCCAAGCCATGCCCAAAATCAAGAAAAAACTGTTTGCTAACCAAAACTAACCCAAGACATAGCTCCGTCTCTCTGTTCCCTAGACTCTTTTAGTTATCGCTCAATGAGTGTTATAGTGGCACAACTAAAAAAATGATGTTTTGAGTCTACGATTATATTCGAAATCAGAAAGCATTACTTTATAATTTCAACTAAACCGGCACAAAGAAATTCCCTTTAGAATCCCAGAGATAGCGTTGTGTCACGTATGAATTTCCCATCATTTTGCATGGGCGACGTGTCTATACCGGTGTATCTTTAGTATGCCGTTGACTTCCCAGGTGTTGTGTAAGGTGCGTTAGTGAAAAAGTGGCACATTTCAATTGTGACAGTGCTTTTCATCTGGGTAAGTAAAATTTATAGGACAATACTGGCACAAATCTTTAGTTATGCCAGTATGACCCCATATTTTAAAAAATCTTTGAAATGATTATGATAAATAGTGGCACAATTGGAGTTATGCCAGTTTGAAAATTGCTGAGATTTGTGTCAGAGACCTTTCAATAATAAGGTCATATTTTTTGAGTGTATACCGGCACATTCAAAGTTGTGCCAGTACAGAATTTTCTTCATATAAAAATATTAAATTTATGTCCTCAAAGTATAAAGTTGTGTCGGTATAGAATTTATTCTTTTCTTTATGCCACAATGAGACAGAGTTGTGTCAGTATAGGTTTTATAGTATATAGTATAGGTTTTTTTTATTACTCCAATTTATGCAACCCAGTCATCTGAAAAATGTGATAATATTGAGATAGTTATACTTTATTGGTGGCATACTTTTATTATTTTTTATAATGATGACTTCTATTTTATTTTAATGTATATGTGATATCCCAACTAGCAAATATAGTTCCCAGTCCTTTTTAAAAAGTCACTGCCCCTAAAGTATAGTTCCTAGACCCACCCTGCCACTTAAAATGTTACTCTATAAGGAATAGTCACTTTGAAGTATATTTCGAGAGTGACCAGTTAGTGCCTACCTACCATAAAAGTAGAAAATAAACACCCCGATCGCAAGTGGCAAACATGTAATTTAAAGAAGTGGCTGGAACTAAACGAATCTTCCAATATGACACCATAAAAGACCAAAAACTTTATAGTAACTTTTTGAAGTAGCGGTCACTAACAAGTGCTACCATAATGCCTCCATTAAATTTTTGTTACATTATAGTAACAATTTAAGTTACGGGGTAGTGGCGGCCACGACACCTAGTTACTTCTAATTTATAGTAGCATTGAAAGTAGCAAAATGGTTATGCTACCTTCCTAGGTCACTATAAAGTTATTGTTTCTATAAAGTAGCCTCTGGGTAGTTACAATTGTCACTTTAGCAATCCGAAGATTTTAAAGTTGCAAACGGGTCGGGTTGGCCTAATATATTATCGTTCCCGGTAGTTTGTGGAAGCATATGGAACTATAAAGTATTTTTTGGATTAAACGGCCATATTTTTTTTCATGACTTTTCAGAAAAACAGCCATATGGCTCAAACATTTTGCGTTTTCAAGCTAAATATATCTAGACTAAAGCTTTTTTTCCTTAGTTATTCTGTTATTTTTGACGGTGGACTAATATTTTTAAGTTTCACGCCAGATTCAACCAAATTATTATTTTTATTTTATTACTACATGGGTTTCTATTGCAAATAATATAATAATTTGAAATGTTTTGAGAGGCGCTCAAAAATTTTGTCATATAAAACCACTATTTTATGCAGTAAAGTCGATTGCGTTTTGGAATTTACCTACAAAAGGAGTTAAAATCGCATGGTAAATAACAAAAAAATAATTATGGCTTCCATAATTATTTTCCATCATGACATTTATTTTTATGAAGTGTCAAATTGCATGAAGAGGTCGCTGCGAATAAAGTTTAACAGTTTAACGAAAATTCCACATGTCGGTCGGTGGAAAACACTTGGCTGCCACGAACCCGCGACTAGGCAGCTTCGTAACAGATAAGTCGCATTCACCAGTTACTTTATAGTAACACATCATAGTAACTCTTTTGGTGGCAAAAACTACCCAAGACACTACCCGGCTGCATATTTGTAAACAGGAGACGCGTTATCCATTCGATTAATTCCGCCAATGCCCGAAAAACATTTCATATTTAGAAGACGAGTCGGCCCAAGATGGCCTGATACGTCTGCTGTTTACATAGCCTCTTAAAGCAAGAATTGAATAGTTTCTGGGGTTCTTTTTTGAAATTAAAATTCATTGTGTGAAATAATGAATAAAGAAGATAAAATAATGAATTTATAAAAGGTTTTTACACTCCACTGCATTTGCTAATTTTTGCTTGATTTGTGAAATTGTGTGATCAATCATAGAGGTTTTTTGAAATCAAGTGCAAAATGCGTGAATTGCCAAATGATTATGATTATAAGAGCATCAAAGGCAATGATAAAATTTTTTGCAAACTAGCTAGTAAAGAAGATCTGGAGGTGAATAAAAAATTGTATTACCTAATTGCCGTTAAGTATAGAAATGGTCAATTATTTTATGATTGTTGCCAAGTTGACCGGTTTTGTGATATTACGGCAGAGCTGGGCAGAGCTAATTCGTACTTTTCCTTTAGAAATGGGTATCTGATCTGGAAGCTGTAACTAGAGAAACCTGGACCATTGAAAAAACATTTAAAGTTCCCACGACTGCACCGAGGAATGTTTTTAAACGTATTTATAGGTGTCATTTAAATATGGCTACAAAAGTTAAATCAACAGGAACTAAACAAAAAAGTCGAGGACAATTGATTGTCCAGCCAAAATTTTTATTACAATAAAGAAATTCTTTCAAAGGGCCAAGTCTCTTATAAAATCCGTAACTTCAGTAGAATGGCCTTGTTTAATAGAATTTCGTTTAACACATAACCATCGAATAAATGTTATTGAAGCACTTCGTAAGAGGCCATTGGGATCAACAGCTAAACAAAAATTACTGGATCTGTTTAATAGAGGTTATCATACTTATTGTATGGATAAAATGGAAGAAATGGGTGACGAGTAAGAAAACTTTGCGTTTGATAGGCACTACATACCAACAAAAACCGATGTATCTAATTTGTGGAAAAAGAAATTTAAATAGGATTTTGGTCAGCGTACTGGGTCTAATATGTTGCTCAAGTTGGAGGAAACATTGGCTTCTCATACAGCCAAAACTGGCCTATGCTTTAAAATAATAACTTTACAGTATAATTATGCTGCAGCTATTTGTACACCACTTATGCAACGTGCGTTAAAGATACCACAAGCAAATGAAATTATGTTTGTCGATGCATCTGGTAATTGTGATGTTTATGACCATAAAATATATGACCAAAAAAAATTTGTTTGTGGTACAAAGTGCGGCGGGAGGATTACCCGTTGGATGCATTTTAGCTAATTGACAAAAAAATTATCTATTTGTTCTTGCAATTAATGGATTGCTAGAAATAATGCTATAAAAAATTCGACCGACAGTTATCTTGACAGATGACGATTTAGGAGAGAGGAAAGTGCTAAGAAAACATTGGCCAGAACCAAAATTGCTCTTATGCATTTTTCATATAAAGAAGGCGGTCTTGAGATGGATTTTAACGGCGAAACACGGAATTCCACGAGATTTGTCACAAAAATATTACTCCTTATTTAAGGAAATTTTACATTCTAAAACCGAAAATTAACTAAACGAAGCCAAACGAAATTTCCCTAAAATCTATTCCCATGAAAATTTAAAGAAATATTTAGGCAATCTGCTCACTCGTGAAGAAACTTGATGTATGCTGTACAGAACGCATTTGAAGTTAAGAGGAAGCGACACTAACTTTGGGTTGCCCAAAATATTGTAAGATTGTATTTTTTTTGTTTTATTTTCCGAACTTTTGAGCAACCCTGTATATGAGTTGCCCAAAAATGTCTTATTTTAAATTAATTACCTACCTAGAGACTTTTAATCCTTAATAATAAAGTTTTATTTATTTATTTTATTGTCCTATGGGTGTTTGTCTATGTTCCAAAGTGTTTTGTCCTAAAAAAATAGGTATCTTTTGTCTCAAACTCAAAACCCTGTTCTACTTACTTGTATACTACCTACTTTAATAAATAAATACATACTTATATGCATCGTTTTTTGTCTAATATTTACAAAGAATGGGAAGTTTATGTTTAGAAAATAAGAAAACATCTATTTTTACCAGTATAATCCACTACTCTCTAGGTTTTGGTAAGTACACCAAGAAGTATTTTAAATTATCGCAAGAAATTTAAAATAACACAAAATATCTTATTAAAAAGTTTTAGTAAATAACAGATGTTTCCTGCAAAAATCCATCTCACTCGTCTGCTATATACACCTCTTGATTCCGCAAACATTTTTGCAACTGACACGTCTGCCGTTTACCAAGCGGTTTTGCCTAACTCGTCTGCTATATACTACTCTACTTCGGCTCGCGTCTTATGGCGGACGCGCCTCCTGTTTACAAATATGCTACCCGGCTACTCAAAATCGTTCCCCATTTTCGTCGCAGTTACTTAGCAGCTACGAATATACGACGTAGCCGCCGATGGTCACCGCCCACTTTGTAGTGGCTTTGATAGTAGCAGTTACGTATCTGCCACCATAAATGCTAGTTGGGATACTATTTTTACGGTTGTATTATACAGACTCGATTGTTGTTTTAGGTTTATATTAAAAATGGCATCTCTCCGGACCGAAAAAATGCTTTCGGCACTTGGAATTCGGTAATAATAATTTTCATTACTTTTTATATATTTTATTCAAATGACACGACAAGTTCTACTTATAGATTGGAGAGAAATGGTCCCAAATCGGAATGGAAAGTGACGACAGATCAAGAAAGCAGTACGAAATTTACAGAAGGTGTTATGTTTTTATTTACAGATTTCTTGTTGGGTTTTAAAGGGTTTACAGAATTAATTCGGAGAAATAATAAACTTGATAAAACTTTTTCATTATGTTCCGATATTATTTTTCGTATTTTCAGATTCACCTGTCAAAAATTCGGAAAGTCATTTAACTTTAACAGAAAATTTATTCAATCCAGACAAGCAAAGTGAGTATTTTGGTCCCTTTTTACTTTCTTGGTAATAATAAATTGTTTCACCTTTCCAGATTCGCCTTCTATTCTTAATGTAGACCGTTTAAATCAGTTAGAATTCTGTATCTCCACGTCAGAACAGATAACTTTACTGTCTGTCACCTTGACAAAAAAGGACAAGGTGACGTATATTGTTTCATGTGGCATGAAGGAGAGGGCAAACGAGGAGCAACTGAAATAGGAACTTGTCTGCTCAATTTTTTGAAGAAAACAGCTGAGAAAGCTAACTCTGAAAATCTTGAGATTTTGTTTTACTCCGACAATTGCGCCGGACAACAAAAAAATAAATTTGTACTGGCAGCTTTCTTGTATGCCGTGACAAACTATAAAATAAAATCAATAACGCATAAATTTTTAGTTACTGGTCACACCCAAAATAAGCGAGACAGTGTACATTCACTTATTGAAAAAAATATCAAGAGAGCGCTAAAGTCAGGACCTATTTATGTACCAGCGCAATATGCCACGTTAGTACAAACAGCGAAGAAAAGCGGAACACCTTTCAAAATTGTTGAACACACTCATGAAGACTTTCTTGATTTGAAAAAATTGACAGAGAGAGCTGCTTCAAATCTGAACACTAATTCTGAAGGAGAAGTCTTCAAGTTTAGCGATGTATCAATATTGAAGGTTGAAAAGGATTACCCCAGCCGTTTCTTCTATAAAACTTCGTTCAAAGAAGCTGATTTCAAATCCGTCAATTTCTTCAATAAACGGACGAGAAATCCAAACAACTTGTCCTCCTTTGAAGGTATTGGAATTGATAAGCCATATCAGAATCAGATTCCAATTACTAAAAAATAAGTATGAAGATCTAATGTATCTAGTTAGATCGAATGCAATCATTAGAAATCACAGTGATTTTTACACCAATTTGCATTTCACTAATAATTAACACATTTTTTTTTACTGAATGTTTTGCTATATTTTTTAGCGTTAATTTTTTATTTTTGCAATAAATAATATTAGGTTGTATGACTCAGAAATGATATTTACCGTGTTAAATATTATTATTATTTTAGAAGTATTTTTGTAGTAGCTACTTTTCAAAGGTATCTAAGAATCCATGTTGTTTTGTGAGATGATTATTAAACTTGTGAGATTTTAAAATTTTTATTAATAATAAAACTGTAGTATAAAGAATGAATTCTCATGAATGTATTCTCATTTTATGAACTTTTTACACAATTGGTTCCTTTATTTTCTTCATTAAAGAATAAAAAATTATTTTGTGCCACTAAAGAAAAACTTCGACCAAGAACATTAGTCCTTAATTCAGTACTGGCATAACTATATCAAACTTCTCGAAAGTAATTCAAGTTGGGAAAAAATGTCCCTTAACCCCTCACTATCAAGTACTTCCTTCCTCCTATCTAGTTGTTTTTCATAATATTTGCACTTTAAGCATCATTTTTGTAATTTATGATATCATTAAATCAGTGAGCGTTATGTCCCCTATATCAAAAATTCCCATTTCAATCAAATATCTTCGTCTAGCAATATAACATTTCTATGGTGTGCAGGGTGTCTCAAAACCCAGCCCTATCATAGATATTAGGGAAACTATGATGCTACAAACAAGATCAACTAAGTTGTGGCAAAAATGCGGAATTTAATGCCAATTAATATGGATACAAAAAATATGAAGTAGCCCATTTAAATTTCACAATTTTGGGAAAAAACTGAACTCTTAAAAAATCATCATTATTTAAAAATATAATTTAACATAAATCCAACTTTGGGCCCTCAATATCAACAGTAAGTTATAAAAAACAGACTTTGATATTATATAACCCAAAACCAAGTTCGACAAACGTTGAAGTTTGATTTTCTTTCACAGCATTTAATCATATTCTCCAAATTAAATCTATAATGGTGGATTTACATTGATACAGTAGCTAACGTTAGCATTCTGGCAAGTCAATGCTGGAAAAGTATCGGTTCACACAAATGATTTTTGTGCCAGTCCAGCACTGACATGTAAGCGCTGAACCATACGCCGCCGCCGTTTACACGTATCCAGTGTTATGTGCATCTTCATCGCGTGAAAATGAATACGATATGAAAACGTCAATAATAATTACAGAAGTTGTTAAAACCAATTTTTATGATGTTATTTTCACTTTTGCTTTCCTAATACTAGACATTCGAAGTCAAATTTCTCAAAAGGAATGAACACCTACCCGGACACCAAGGAGGAAGATTTCAAACCGCTTTTAGAAGCACACTTTCCGGCCCTATTAATAGTGGACAGTGATACATCGCTGCAAAAACCAAGTGCACCACGGTATACTTCAAGGCTGGACTGAAGGCTAGTAAGGGTCATACTGACACCAGACAAGATCAGGTGGACTATATAGATCAATCGCAACCGTTCATATCACCAGGGCTGAATGGAACTTATCCGGTACTATTACAGAAAGGACAAGATATATACTAATGTGACATTTATGTAAAAATCTACAGAGGCTGTTTAGCCTCGGGCTTATATCAAATGTGTGGATAGAGCTGCATGTTATATACTTGCCGAAAGTAGGCAGAATATCGGACCATATACCCAAATCTTACAAATCAATCTTCCAGTCATTATTTATTGTTAAAAACCCTAGAAAGGCTAGTTCACAGGCATGTAAGAGATAATACACTTGAGATGTTTTCATTTAATGAACGTCAATATGCATATCAAGTAGGTAGTCGATAGACTTAGGACTGGATGATCTCAACATGCTACTCCCAAAGTAATGGAGGGCAAACAAATAGCAATAGCCACTGTTCTAGATCTAGAAGGGGTACCTAATTATGCTTTAACTCTCTCCATTAAGAAAGCGCTGGAGAGAAGGCACGTACCAATACCAACCACTCTATGCCAATGGGTACAGACATGTCGTGGTTCACTGACGAACAGCTTTCAGTCAATCCATATCAAGTAGGTAGATCGACAGACTATGGTAAGTTGCGTTAATAAAATTTTATTTATTAATCAAATAGTTTATCAGATCAAATACCACTCTATTTTTAGGTAATTGTTAAAATAAATTCAGCTGTTTATTATTCTTAAGTTACCAAAATAATGATGAAGCTCTTTTTTTTGTATTTTTTTTTAACACCACGTCATGTACCTATACATTTCTTTTTATAAAAATATTAACTGGCTATCGTCACAATACTATGCAAAATAATAAAACAATTTTTCCTTTCTCAAGTCAAAAACAGTCAAGTCAAAACATGTTTTATCGTCGAAATACATTGACAAAGCTAATAATACTAAAACTAGTATTGTAAGAAGATAAACATGCATATAAAATTATAGTAATAATACAGTGTTAAAATAAAAGACATAAGTTGAAAGTTGCAAAACCAAGACATGACATATTTGTAAATATTTACCCATTTTGATAGTCTCTATCAATCAAATATAGCTTTATTGATATAAGAATAATTTACATCTCATTATCAAAGATGCTTTAAAATAGTAGCAGTACATATGCATGTTTTTAATTAAAAGAAACAAACAAATTTGAAACAAAATCAAATGAAGCAAAACCAGTGTGCTGCTAAAGGACTCTCTTAAAACAAACTACGATAAACTAAACTAAATTAAAAACTTAAAAAACTTGGTTTTTACACATGGTAGAGTATAAAGTAATATGTAAGTGAATAAAATATAAACAAATTGAGTTGTAAATAACTCGACATGAACAATAGTGGCACAGAAAAATTTTGCAACTGAATAGTAGGCCTTCCCAATCGGTATTTCCCTTACCGTCCTCTTAAATTGCTTGCTCTATGTATTCTTATTTGATTATATGATTAGTCATCTTTCGACCTGCATGATAAGACATTAGATAAAATAAAATAATAAAGATACATTTATTTACTTTTTGTATGTACCACAAATTAAATCGCATTCTAACACACACTGTGGTACAAGAGCATGTTTGCCATATTTCCTTATTAATCAGTGAATTTAACATTCAAGTAGGTATATTTTGTTTGTAAATACGACTTACTATTTAAAATTTATTGAACCATGTTACATTTGTTATTCTATAAATATCTAATTTAAATCTACGTTAGTTAACAAAAAAAAACAAACGTAATTACCTACTTTAGAATTTTAAATATTGTCATCAAGCATGCGAGGAATTTCTATAAATAAAAGTGGCAATGCCGCTTGGCTGCCTCCTCTACTTCGGCTACGTCTCGTCTGCTTTCGGCCATAGCGTAGTAATCGTAGTAAAACGGCATGTTTTAAATCTATTTCTATCGAGTAATGTTCTTGAGTGCTTTGTAAGATTTTTTGAGGCAAATCAGTGTTTAATACTTTATCATGGTTCATCATTGTAGAGTTTGCAAGAAAACAAGTCGGAATTTTCCAAAACTTTTGTTTCATGGGTGAGTATTAAATGTCATTTCATTGACGTCCCTCGGGGACCATACAAAGCAATAAAATAATGCATGTGTTTCTAGTTCAAGTATAAGTAGATGACAATTAGCTTCTAATAATGCTTTACAAGTTTATTATATCTGCAAATCAAAAATGAAACTAATCTAGCATAATTGATATTTTCGTCTACACGAGTCCTACCGCCTGACGAGTCCTACCACCTGACGAGTCCAACCCAGTCGCTTGTGCGCGCATTATAAACACACTTCTGAAAACTGAATGGTATATTTGCTTATAAATACTTTTAAAACCTTGCCATCTACTTTTTCTGGACTGGTTTGAGGACCAATATATATGAAGATGTCCCGTTAAATTGCCATGGAACCGAATTAGTAAAATTAGTGTTAACAAATTATTTTAAAATCAGGATACATTATGAAACTTAAAAAGCTTGAATCTTCTCAGAAAACAAGGTTTACTTACAAAAGCTGTATTATTTAGAAATTAATACACTTTTGTATACTTACTAGTTATTCAACTAGATTGTTTAAATAAGTGTTGTATACTTAAAATGAAATTTTATGACTTAAAAACTTTTGCGGTGTTCATACTCGATTTTTCAATATTTTAATGCTTTCTGCATACAATAATAAGATTTATACTTTTCTAGGGTACTCGTAGGAAAAGCATTGTTCCTAACACTTGGGCAAAGTGTCTTTCCCGCACTTAAAGCAACTGCTTTAGCGTGCGGGAAAGTATCACTTTGCGCACTTGTTAGGAAAATATCTATAATGTATAATTAGCTATAACATTACTGTACTTAATATTTTTAACCAGTTCCGATTCGTTTTAGCCCGTTTTGATGCATTTGGTTATTTTTAGTTACTTTCGGTTAGTTGTTCAAACAACTTTAGCCATTTGAACCGACTCCAAATCAAATTTAAGATTTTTGGTTAGTCAACTTTCGGTTACTTTCAGTTAGTTCCATTTAGTCATTTGAACTGGTTCCGGTACGTTATCACCAATTTAAATGTTTTTGACTCATTTTAGTTTGTCGCCAAAATTCGATTAATTTGGGTTAGTTTCGAGGTACTTTAATATTTTTAATGTTCCGATACGTTTTGGCCCTTCTTGGTGCTTTTGGTTACTTTAATTAGTTTTGTTTGGTCGTTCAATCAACCACCGGTAGAGTTCAGTTAGTTTTAATGTATATTAGTCATGTAAACCGGTTCGTTCCGGTACCTTAAATGCAATTTTAATGTTTTTGGTTAGCCGCCAAAATTGGGTTAATTTGGGTTAGTTTTAACTTACTTTACCATTTTTAATCTGTTCTGATATCTTTTAGCCCGTTTGGTGCATTTATTCACTTTTGGTTAGTTTTGGTTAGTCATTTAATCAAATTTCGATTACTCTCAGTTAATTCCAATTTTTTTAGTAATTTGAACTAGTGGTTAGTTTCAACTTAATTTAATATTTTTAATGTTTCGATACGTTTTAGCTCTTTTTGGTGCTTTTGGTTAGCTTTGAGTTAGTCATTCAATCAACATTCGAGAAATATCAGTTGCTTTTAATATATTTCAGCCATTTGATCCGGTGCCGGTACGCTATAAGCAATTTTAACGTTTTTAATTACTTCTGGTTAAAGGCAAATTCGGTTAATTTGGGTTAGTTTTAATTTACTTTAACATATTTAATGTGGTCTGATAGGTTTTAGCCCGTTTGGCTTCTTTTAGTTAGTTTTGGTTATAGCCATTCAATCAACTTTCGGTTACTTTGAGCTAGTTCCAAATTACTTTAATCATTTGGACCGGTTCCGATACCTTAATTATGACCAATTTTAATGTTTTTGGTTAGTTTTGGTTAGTCGCCAAAATTAAGTTTATTTAGGTTAGTTTTAACTTACTTCCATATTTTTAATCTGTTCCTATACGTTTTAGCCCATTTTGGTGTTTTTTGTTACTTTTGGTTAGCCATTCAAACAACTTTCGGTTACTTTCAGTTAGTTCCAATTTATTTTAGTCATTTAAACCGGTTTCCATACGTTCCATACGTCAATTATGTGGCTGCGCGTGCCAGAGTTTTGGTGTTCGAAATTGTCGCTACCTTTTTTTAATACCTACCAGTTTTGATACCCAATCAGTCTGAACAAAAAAATTGGAGGTATGTTGATGGAACTTTATTAACTTTTAATCTTTTATAATTTAAATATCCCTCTAAAATATTAACAAAGACTTTTCAATACATTTAAATAGCATACCTACTCAAGCCAATCAAATTTATATTACGTGCTAAACAATACGTTTCCCAATTTGAAAATTGTCGTTTTTAATTCCCCATATTTCAATATCAAGATTTAATTTAAGAATCGAACTCTATAAACGACTCACAAATTCCCATATTTAGTTTTTGCGTAATCGATTGAATTTTGGTGAAAGAAAAAATATTAGGAAAAATAAAAATGCTGCGCCTATGTTTGTAGTAGGCCTTTCTGTACCACAGTTTCATTGATAAATATGCACGTCACAGTCTGTGGTTTACGATGCAGATTTCTAAAAAATTATGAATGACAGACTTTGTCTTTTTAAGTAAGTAGTCTTAGGATAAGACCAATTTAATATCTGAAATTTCTTATTACAATATTAGTCAACATTAAATTTCATACCTTGCCACATTTTAACCGATCTTTTAGCGCTTATATTTTTAGACCCCAATGGTGAAGTTCAAATTTGGGTCATCTTTAATTTGGCGACAGCGACGTCAAAAATAGTTTAGGTGAATTCAAAATAAACTTTTAAAGAAACCTTTGAAGAATGTAGTTTTACCTTAAAATCAATAAATACTATCACCTCGACTATCATTTTCAATTATCAAACACTTACCACTTTGAGCAGGGACTTCTGGGGCGCTTATCTTTTGTCTTTCTGTAGCGAATTTATCCTGTCTAGAAGCTTTCTCTTCCTCGGTATCAGCAGTAAGCTTTGAATCTAGAAATGAATGAAGAAAGCTCAAAGAAACACATAACTAAAATCCTTGTTACTTATTCCCAGTTATGAGAAAAGAAGTAAATAATATAATAAGAGACGTTGCCTATGTATGAGACAATTTTTGTTGATGTTTAAATTTGAGCTTAAGTATTATGATGAATTGTCACTGAATACAGATAGTGAGCATTAAAAAAAAAGAAAAAAGGCAAGGAGGGGGAGAAGACAAAAGTAAAAGAATTAATTTCGGGAAAACGAGAAGAGCTACGGGGTTGAAATTTTTATGGTAGATGCGCCTCATCGGGGGGCTACCTTTTACCATATTGTGGGGGACCGGGGCTCTAATTCAAGGAGGGATTTTAGGGAAAAAACCGTTTTTTGCCGAAATCTCTGCAACGGAGCCTCAGATCGAAAATCTGACAAGTGATGACCCCGTGTCAGGGGGTCATCAGTAGAGGGTGGGGAATTATACTCCCCCATCTCCCCAGATACTCAAAAACTTCCGACAAAAATTTTAAAAACGTAAAAAATTGTTCGGAAAGTAAATAAAAGTATTATAACACGAAATAAGAAAACAAAATATATATAAAAAAGCGCGGTTTTCGGAGAAAAAAAAGGCGAAGGAGTTGAGCTATGAGGTCGAGGATGCCAAAAGTGGAAAGAAAAAAAATGCTTATGAAAAAAAAGTTGAAAAGAGCAAAAAAAAGAAAAACATAGTGTCGAGCTTCACGGGGCCATCAGTGGGGTGAGAATTAACCCCCCCCCCTTCTGGATAACCAAAAATTTTCGAAAAAATTGTAAGATTGGAAAAAAAAACGTACATAATTGTTCAGAAGGTTAATAAAGGCTTATTATAAAGCAAAATAAGAAAAAACTGAGAAAAAGCGTCGAGCTTCACGGGGCCATCAGTGGCGAGGATTATAACCCCCCACCCCGGATCCCCAAATTTTCTCGGAAAAAAAATGGGAAAAAATTGAAAAAGGTAAAAAAATTGTTTGGAAAGTTTATAAAAGTATTATAACACGAAATAAATAACAAATAATAAAGAAGAACTTCAAAAAAATATATTATTTTAGTTCCTAATATCTTTTTCAGAAGTTTCACTTCAGTCGTGTGCTTATAAAGGTGAGGCACATCATTTTTTTTATAAACGGAACACTCATCTTATTACTGAACATAAAAGGTAAGTTTAAATTTGAAAATTGCTTGATAAATTATAGTGAATGAGTGCGATAACGATTTTTTTTGTCGCCCTCGGCATATGGGGTGAGGCAATAAAGTAATTTTTTAAAATGAGACACCCCACTACATTTTTTCAGTTTTAAATTCCCTGAATTAGCTCTTCAAAACTACCGAACACTCATCATTATATTGTGTAGTTTTCGAGATATTTACGTTTAAAGTTATAAATTATTTGCTTTTGGACACGATCAGTTACTTATATATCATAAAATTTCAAGTAAGATGTGCATGACGTTAAACCATTAAATGTAAATATCCAAAACTATACAGAATATCCAAAAAGTGTTTGGCAGTTTGAAAAGCTAATTTTTCAGGATATTTCAAAATAGAAAATATACAGGGTTTTTAATGACACATTAAAAAACCGATGACGCCAAAAATATCGTAATAGCATTTCGCTAATTTATCAAGCAACTTTCCAAATTGAATTTATCTTTTACCTTCAATAACGAGTATTTCAGTTATAAAAAAACACCCTGTTCATCATCTTATTTATGTACAGGGTGTCCCAAATTCGAGCCTCATCATTGGGATCTCGGAAACTAGAAGAGATACGAGGTCGGTTAAATGGAGGCAAAGTTGCGCAATTTGATGCTGATCAAAATGCCACCTTAAAAGTTAAAAAATTCCGAATACTTCCGAAGATATTTAGAAAAAACCGAATATTCGGGATTTTATTTTTATTTTTTATGACTCTATTTGAATAGATATAACAAAATAAATTTCACACTCTCATTGCCACTTTTTCTGTTCTACAAGATGGTGTTGTCAGATTTTCAAACCGACGTTTCGTCTTTAAGCTGCCATAATCAACTTTGTTTTTTAAATACGGCCCTGGATTTTTTATTACGGACTTTAAGAGCATCTAATGTCCCAAAACCGATGATGTATCGCACTTATTCGAAAAAGTAATTTTAATAATTTCCTGGTAAAATCTTACCAAAAATATGTTTTCTGTCTTTCTCTAACACATGAGGTCTTATGGAAAATGCCATTAATATGAATTTTTCGAATAAGTGCGATACATCATTAGCTTTGGGACTTTAGATGTTCTTAAAATCCGTAATAAAAAATCCAGCGCCGTATTTAGAAAAACAAAGTTGATGATGGCAGCTCAAACACGAAACGTCGGTTTGAAAATCTGATAACACCATCTTATAGAACAGAAAAAGTAGCAATGAGAATGTGAAATTTATTTTGTTATATCTAGTCAAATAGAGTCACAAAAAATTAAAATGAAATCGCGAATATTCGGTTTTTTCCAAAAACCTTCGTAAGTGTTCGGAATTTTTAAAATTTTAAGATGGCATTTTGATCAGCATCAAATTGCACAACTTTGCCTCCATTTAACCGACCTCGTATCTCTTCTAGTTTCCGAGATCCCAATGATGAGGCTCGAATTTGGGACACCCTGTACAGGGTGGCTCTAATTCGTGTCTATGTATGGGGAACTCGAAAACCGTAAGAGATAAGAGTGTCGATCAAATTAAGGCAAAATTGCGCATTTAGGTGCCTAACAATATGCCGTTAAGAAAGTTTCAAAATTCCGAGTATTTACGGAGATATCCGGAAAAAACGAAATTTTGAAAAATCGTTTTGTTTTTTTCCTGGGCTTATCTAAAAACGGATTTCAAATCTAATTACACTTTTGCATTGCCACTTTTTCCGCTCTATCCCATGATGATATCCAGTTTGAAATCCGAAGTTTCGTCTTCAAGGGAACATCATCAACTTTCTTTTTTTAAATACGAACTTTAATTTTTTTTATCGTTTTTCAGATGGTATTGGCGTTATTAATGCATGTGTTTTTATTTTCTTTTTAATTTTTATTATTTTATTATTATTTTTATTTTATATATTTTGCTTTGGCGTGGTTTCAAAAAATTTAAGGAAGGTAATTTTTCATATTCTATAAAATATTTTAATTTGTTTTTTGTATTAAGTGGAAAATTGGAGCCCGTATCAAAAATAAAAAATAGCAAAATTATGGCAGAATATGGCCGTGAACTATTTATTGCTCAGTAATATTACTAGTTTATTTATAAGCAAAATTCCAATAGGTGTTTTTCCATCAAAGTACTTATAGTATCACGTAGTATGATTATAAAATGTTGATGTTCTCTATTAAATAAATTATTTAATAGGTTAAAGGTTGAGAAAATTTTATCTTTTCAGTAAGCAATTTGTTTGAGTAATAGTTCATGGCCATATTGTACTATTTTTTATTTTTTATTTTTAATACGCTCCAATTTTCTACTTAATATAAAAAACAAAATAAAATATTTTTATAGAATATAAAAATTTAAAAACTACCTACCTTAAATTATTTAAAATTACGCCAAAGCAAAATATATAATTAAAAAAAATAATAACAAAAATAAAAAAAAATTAAAAAAAAATCAAATAAAATAAAATAAGAAAACATAGTCATATCAACAACGCCAATACCATCTGAAAAACGATAAAAAAATTAAAGTTTGTATTTAAAAAAAGAGAGTTGATAATGATCCCTTGAAGATGAAACGTCGGATTTCAAACTGGATGCCATCATTAGATAGAGCGGAAAAAGTGGCAATGCAAAAGTGTAATTAGATTTGAAATCCGTTTTTAGATAAGCCCAGGAAAAAAACAAAACGATTTTTCAAAATTTCGTTTTTTTCCGGATATCTCTGGAAATACTCGCAATTTTAAAACTTTCTAAAAGGCATATTGCTAGACACCTAAATGCGCAATTTTGCCTTAATTTGACACTGCACTGTATCTCTTACGGTTTTCGAGTTCCCCATACATAGACACGAATTCGAGCCGCACAGGGTTATCCAACGAGGACTAAACAAGGCGATTTTTTTACTTTACCTGTACTTTTAAAAATAAACTGAAATAGCCATCTTATGTAATGTTCTCCCGCGAATTCGGATATGTTTAGCAAAAAAACAATTGAACATCAAATAAAAGTGCTAAGGGTCACTTTGATATTTTTTTGAATGGAACACCCTGTATGTGTCTACATTTTTGGACTCTCTAGAAAAATCTAAACACATTTTGTGTATAATATCCTATACCTACCTTTATCTGTTTACCAAATATTAACAGTTGAAAGTCGGGCATTTCGACACTTTGACAGGCTCTAAAATCTAAACCGCACGAAATCAAAGAAAACGGTTTGCACATTCCTATCTTGAGTTTTCATAAGCTATCGAATGATAGTAACTTAGAATTTAACCGGAGGCTTAAAAGTTTCAGTTAATTTTATCCACAGGTTAAATTCGAAGATACTGTCATTCGATAGTTTATGAAAACTTAAGATAGGAATGTGCCGTTTCTTTGATGTTGTCCGGTTTAGATTTTAGAGCCTGTCAAAGTGTAAAAATACCCAACTTTCAACTGTCAATATTTGGTAAACAGCTAAAGATAGGTATAGTATATTATACAGAAAATGTGTTTAGATTTTTCTAGAGAGTCCAAAAATGTAGTAATATACGGGTTGTTCCATTTAAAAAAATATCAAAATGAGCCCTAGCACTTATTTGATGCTCAATTGTTTTTTGCTGAACATATCCGAATTAGCGGGAGAAAATTACATAAGATGGCTATTTCAGATTTTTATATAAAAGTATAGGGAAAGTCAAAATATCGCCTTGCCTAGTCCTCATTGGATAACCCTGTACTGTTGCAGTTACTATTCTAAATTATTATCTGACAGTTACTATTCAAAGAGCTATCTCCTTGTTTCTGAAATACGAAATAGTTAAAATTTGCCATTCTTCTTAATTCATTTCAGGGATATTTTTAAATAATATTTCTAGGTTGTTTTTAGTGTAACATTCTCTATATGAAAATTCTTCAATATTATCAGATCATTGCTTTGAATTTTTTTTTTAATAGTTTCTAAGCTTTAATGCACCTGATTCTAATGTATCTCCCAGTTCTTCTTCAGGAACAAGGTCGAGTACATCTCCATCATCATCATCTTGAAGCAAAGCATCTTCTTCAGCTTCCCCTATTTCTGGGAAGTCATCTGTGTCATCATTCAACAATTCTTCATTGCTGTATAAAAATAACGTATGACTATAGTTGAAAATAAATTTTCCAAGTCATTTTTCTATCAAAATTATTGCCTTAAAATATAAGCCCTAATTCCTACACTGTGGCATTCAGTTAATGACTTAACTCTCACTGCAATGGAATTCTACTGAATAACCAGAGCATATACCTAGATAGATCATTGGAGGTAAGTTTATTTGTTGAATTAGGTACTTTTTAACAGCTTATAAGTATGTTATGCTTTTCTTAGCACTTGAATTAGTCTTTAGTAAACATAACCTCACTTTTCTGTTTATGGGGCAAATATGTGTCCGTCCTTTAAAAGGACGGACACATATAGGTTTATATACTACTTTCAGGTAATTTTTTTTTTCAATTATTAGAAAAAGCCTCTTACTTTGGCTGAGCTGCTCAAAGAAATTGAAAAACGACGATGCTGACGTTCCAGAGAGAATAACCATTTTTCCACCAGAAAACGCCAACGAAGATGATGAGACTGACGAAGATTCGGGGGACGAAAATGTTTTTGATATCAATAATTTGCCGGGTTCTCAACTAAGAGCTGAAGTCAAGGCTGAAATAGAGGTACCATATCAAGTGTGTCTGAAAGTGACTGGGAAAGTGACGATGAGAAACCTCTTTCTACACTTGTTAAAAGAATGCTGAAGTTGGTAAAATCATTTGATTATAAGAAGGCTGACTTGGAAGAGTCTAACTTTACTAATTGGGAGCCTTTAACATCTCTGCATAATGATGTTTCTCCTGCAGCTATTTTCCAATTGTTTTGGAACAATGAAGTGATGGATAAAATTCTCTATTTCACCAACCTATTTTCCCAGCAGAAAAACTGTGGAGGAGATATTTCTGAAGATGAACATTTTTCTTTATGGGTGTTTTGCTGCTTAGTGGTTATGTACCTCTACCGCGAAAAAAATGGTCTTGAAAAACAAAGCCAATGCTAATATTAAATTAATATGCGATGCGCTTTCAATTTATAATAAGCAATATCAATTGCAATGATAACACCAGACTGGATAAGGCCAATAAATATGCGAAAATAGGACCACTATTTGATATTCTGAACAATTTTTTTTTAATCATGCTCCAATTGAAGAAAGTCATATTAATGGATCAATGTTTCCCTACTTCGAACGCCATAGAGGAAAACAGTTTATTACAGGAAAGCCTATTCGATGGGTTTACAAATTCTGGATTGGTTCCCTGCGCTTAGGATACACAGTTCATTTCGATCCCTATCAAGGCTCTTCTACAACACTGCCAGAAAAATATAAGCATACGGAACTTGGACTTTGTGTAGTTCTAGATTACGTAGACATCCTACAAAAAACTTATACTTTGATAACTATTTTATATCACTTTCTCTTCTGCTGGAACTGAAACTAAGGGGCAGAAAAGCAACAGGCAGAACAGATTACCACAATAACTTTTATCAAGTGCTGCAACCATGAAAAAGACAGAGCGGGTACAGTTTCAGTATGTAACTGCGAAAAATGATTTCCTTATTTGCAAATGGCATGACAATAACGTAGTTAGTGTAGCCTCCAATTTACTGGCAGTATTTCCACTAAATAAAGTGAAGATATTTTTCCAGTCTGAAAAAAATATATTTAAGTATATAGATCAACCACGACTAATTAAATT
>MU182534.1:13212-30940 GCA_016904865.1 Pissodes strobi | reverse complement strand
TTTTTATCTTATGCCGATGCTACGCAAAATGTACGACACAATCCCATGACCCGATTGATACTGTTCCTTTTTTGCGTGGGAAGTAGAATCGGTACACTTCATAAAGTAAGAGTGAGACTGGCCTGAATGATATCTGAAGAGAGAGATGCATTAGCCGTATCACATGACTGAAAACGCACGTGATTTTTATTTATTGTTTTCACTCTGGCATCGTACGAGGCAAAGCTCGTGCCTGATTCAACTATAAATGAATGTGAATAGTGTAGGGTATATGTTATGGCTCTTTTCAATAAACTATTTCGCGGACTTAATGCTACGCCACAAAAGAATCATGAGGTCAATAATGTCAGGTGTGTATACTTATATTGCTTTGACTTTTACATACATATTATGTAGGTGAATAATCTCTAGGTAATTTTATTTATGTATATCAGAATTATACCAGTCAAATTGTAGTTATAATATAAGAGAAGAGTTAAAATTTGAGTTATCAATTCAAATGTAAGCTACAAGAGCTTCATGTAACATTGTCTTGTGCCCTTATGTCCCAACTCATATATCAACTCAAATATGGAGAAAAATAACTGCACATTAGAATGGTGTGTCAAAAGCTCAAGTCAATTTTTTTCTGGAACAAGTAAATCAATTTAAAAAGATTTTCATTCCCACTGCTAACAATTTAGTATTTCTGGATGGAATGAAGACCATTTCAAAATAAGTTAGAGTAGGTCAGACACACTGAGGATCCTTTTTTCTTGCACCTCTCCAGAGCACACAGGGACTGTGTTAAAAATTATAAAATATGTTTTAACAAACACATTTATATTTAAATGCAAAAATTATACCTACCTACCTGGTCGTTAATTAAAAAATACGAGTTTTCATCTTAAGGACGTAGATAAGTATTTACCTATGTTCTGTTTTTCAACCAGAATTAAAGGCCAAAAATATCTCCATGCACAAGAAAATTGTTGAATGAATATAACATTTAAGACTATTAATTGGCAATGTCTAGATATTCCTATTGACTTTATTTGTATCTATAAGCAAATATTTTTGTTACCTAAATGGGGACTACAAATACTGAATTAATTATTCACAGGCAATTATGGCAATTAGTGAAAATTAATTACTAGTAATTTATTTTTTGGTAAGAAACTTTGTAGAAACTGGGTAATAGTACAGTAACATTCTTAATGTTATATAATGTTAGTACCTAATAGGCATTGGCTCGGGTATTGATACCTATGTTAATGCTGATGTAATTCTCATGAAAATATTATTCAAAATGCATGGTAGTTATCGAGGTACTTATTGAACATTGTCCAGAATCAGAGTCAGTTTTAAATAATTTTTTACCGATGACAACTTGACTACCATACCACTCCTTTCTGTAGTTAGTTTCTTTATGTTTTTTATTATATAAATGTATATTTGTTTCATTTACTTAATGCCTGTAGGTCCATAAGGTATGACAACCTCTTAAAAACTAGGGTTGTGATGATTTAAATCAAATGATTGAAATCTGATTAATTCAGATTTAAATCAACTGTTTTTTTCAATTTAAGCAAATTAATTAATCAGAAAATAAAAATAAAAATAACAGTTTAGGTATTTGATATTTGTATATAGAAAACTAAGTTTACCTAGGTGGGTACTACATATGAAAGCAAACTAAATTCATCCTGAATTTACAATCATTTTTAGTGCAGTAACAAATTATCTAAAGATAGTAAACTTAAAAAAACTTAAGTTAACAAGAAAAGTTTATATTCAACAAAACTAAAATAAATTATTATTAACAGGCAGTCCGAAAACAAATTAATATTATTATTGAACATTTAAATTCAAAAATTTCATTTTGTGAACAAAGCAAGGACATAAATTGTCAAAAGCAGATTAGAAAGAACAAAATAGGAGAAAAAACGAGTAACTATGCTGTAAAACACATAGTAGAATATAAAAAAACTAAATAGTTTAAAAACAATAAATACAAAAAAAGAACTCTTCTATACTGTAGTAAGGTTTAGTCGAGGGGCGGCTCACTTGCCAAAATTTGTACATCGATTTCGGAAATCGCAGGGATTTCGAGATCTTTTAAGGGATTTCTTGATTTTGAAAGGATTTCCGTTATGATTTCGAAAGGATTTTGGATAAGATTTCGAGATTTCGAATCGATTTCCGATGGATATTGTGATTTCCAAATGATTTCAAAATTTACATCTATTTCGGTAGTGAGTCGCTTCGCGTAAAAGCAAAGAGGCATAGAAAGTACACAATAAAATGCACTTTCTAAGTTGGCCTTCTGATTTATTTTGCAAAAGATCGCATTTCTTTATTGTGTTTTTGTTTCTTTTGGCCCCCAAAGACTTAAAACAGACATACTCAAACGCAAAACATGCTTTATTGCCCAAAATACAATGTATTTGCTGACAAAGCTCTATAATCTGCAATGCAGAAGCATCAAATACATGAAAAAACAAGTGGTAATTTCAAAAGGACCTACTAAATAAAATATGACAAAAACATAATGGTTCAAAAAATACTAAACTAAACAATCGTCACTAAATAAACACATTTTAGATGTGCATACTTATTTGCCCTATTTAGAACTTAGTTATTCTTGGGTTATGATTTATAGTGAGGTTTATAGACATATTTAAAACTTATTTATTGTTTTTTTATTCTTTATTTTTTTCTTTCAATTTCAAGTTTTTGACATCTTGCCAATCAAATAAATAGGTCCATAAAAATATACCCTTTCGTCCTCATCTTTAGGCCAATTATATTGATTTAAGTTAAGCATAAAAACTTTACAAGTTGTCTCATTAAGCGCACTCGTCCAATATACCATGTGTCATAGATTTTTGCTTTTAACTTTATTTTCTTTTGAAGCATCAAAATGACTTTCTGTAGCATCTGAGAAGCTTTAAGAAATTCACCTTCAACGGGAATTTCAGTTTCTGTATCTGCTTCACACTCGGAATTATCTTTTTGAAAAATTTCTTTTCTCTTCATCATGAACACAGAACAGAAAAGTTTTTCAGCGAGTTTTTCAGATTTTCCCCCCATAGCTTTACATCTTAATAATCGGTCATTTGATAGGCGTTAATAACCACGTTAAGATACTTTTTTTACAAAAACTTCGTTATCTTTAATATTTAATTTTAACAGAGACGAATCAGTTGCAACAGTCTTTGATTTGTATTTTTTACTATAATATTTAATGTTAATGGCCTTAAATATTTTTATGTCGCTTTCTATTTCCTGCTCGCCTTGAGAAATATTTAAACTGTGTTGGGACATTATATCTGGATCAATACTACATTCTTCAATTTGAAATTTTAATGTCTCGAGAATGGAGATGGACTGTATGGCATTTTTACTAAACTCTCCAGAAACATGTATCTCTAGCTTTTTCGCATCAGCAATTGCATTTATTTGTGCGTCATCTACAGTACTTCTTAAAACATTTAACACTGCCATTTTTCGTGAAATTCTGTTTTATTTGTCCCTAGCTTTTTGTTTTCTTCTCTCAGAAATATAAATTTGGAAATATAGTATGTCGTCTATGTATCAAATCCAGTAGGTCAAAATTTACCATCGTTGCAAAAGATACTTGCCATGGACCGAGGTCATCGAAAAAAGGGTTTCACAAGCTTGGCTACTACATAGCCAAGGTAAAACTAATTCTGGACAGTCTCTATATTTTTCAATTAATACCAACAATGAATGTGGATTTAGTTTGATGCAAACATATGTTTGTAGTGTTATCTAGTTGTTGGAAAGTGGAAGATTATCGTGATTTTTAACCCATGCTCTCCATAGCCTAAGAAACAGCACCGAATACCAAATGTTATAAATTCATTCAATAACACTTAAGCTTTTATCCAGAAATGAGTCCAAAATAGATCTAAATATTTTAAGCAACTGTGCCAAGAACTGTGCAGTCCATTGTGTTACTTCCATATCACCTACACATCACCTACACGCTTTACTGTAGGTATATGAAAGATCTACAAACTAATTTTCTTTTGAAATCCTTATCCTTAAAAACCTTAAAAACGACATCAATAAAATATGGTAAGTTAACCTCTATCCTCTATTATACCTCACCCCTCTAAAAAAATAAAAATAAAATAATTTTAATGAAAATAAACCAAAACTCAAACAAAAAACTCAATGAAATGGTTTGTTATATGAATAATAAATGTACCTAAATTTTAAATTGTAATACTTTTTCACACCTTATATGATGTGATATGAATTATGAAATCATGCAGAGGCAATAGAATAGGTTGGCGTAAATAAGACACTTTATATTACTTATTTACACTTACTTACCTGTTACCTAGCTATATTATCACCACCAAACAAAATATATATATTGAAAATAAATTTTCAATTTTGCAGTTACTGAAATTATCGCCGATTTTATGAAAATTGGTAGATTTTGGGATGCTCATCGCGAATCTGCGGTGATTCGATCGGGCGACGTTTCGGTTTCAAGGTATTCATCTTCAGAGTTCAGTAGTGCATTGTGTAACTAGGAGGAAAAGCAGAACATTCCTGGACGACTGTGGTAGTTGCTGGACGAGGCGCAGCCGAGGCCTGCAACACAGGAGTCCAGAAATGTGCTTTTCCTACGAGTTGCACATACTATTTTTTATCCGATCGAAATTAATTAGAACACATACTTATATAAATAGAGCCAAATATTACTCTAAATAAAAACGGTGTTTTAAATTTAAACTCAACATAATATCAAGTTTTGAATCGAGCGAGCAAGTTTATTACGTAGCTACGGAAACTATACTTTTGATAGACGTCAGATCTGACAAACAAGGCGTTTGAATATGACAGAAATGTTACATTCCCGGCCTAGGACGGGAATGTTATATTCCCGGACAGTTGTTTTCTGTTCTTGTACAGTTATTGCATGTTGCCAAGCAACGAATACAATATACTGGAATCATGACTTTTGCGGTGAGAAAACACATTGGAAAGGTGTCGTTTTTCGTCCGATGGGATAAAAAAACAATATTTTCACGATTAATATGACATTCTGGTAGATTTTGGAACTCTCATCACAAATATGAAGTCAATTCGATTGGGCAACGTTTCGTTCTCGAGATATTCATCCTCAAAGTTCAAAACCGTTTTGTCACGGTTTTCCCTTCTTTAAACCGACACATTTGAATCACGTTTAAATGATAGATAATGTGCTTAAAGTGTGTTGGGATTTAATTAAGAGAAGGGAAAATTAGGAAATAAACGGTTTTCAAATTCGAGGATGAATATCTCGAGAACGAAACGATACTGGATCGAACTGACTTCAGATTCGTGATGAGCATCCCAAAATCTACCAGGATGCCCAATTTCGGTGATAATTTGAGTAACTGGAAAATTTTTAATCTATTTTTCCGGAAAAACCGACAAAAAACATTGGATTCATGTTCTACGTCCCAAAAATACCAGGTATGCAAAACAATCCGAAAAAAACTGTCCACACGCTAATACCAATACTTATACCAACAACAAAATTAAGAATTCATTTTTATATTATCAGAAGACAAAAAGCAAAAAATGTTGTTCAAGAATTTCGAGGCAATACCGCTATGGATTTCGAATAGGATTTCGGGAAAGGAATTCGGATGTGATTTCGAAATTTCGAAACGATTTCGGATAGGACTTCGGTATTTCGAATCGATTTTGGAAGAATTTCGAAATTATTTCGAAAGGATTTCGCGGGATTGCGGAAGAAAATCTACAGCGAGTTCGGGAGTGAGCTGCCTCTCGGGTTTAGTTAAAAGTATTGTTTTAAGCTCGGTTTTAAGTAATCTGCGAAAAATTTTCAATGAATTAACCGTTTTTAAACTAATTGGCAGATGATTAAAAACTTTGTAACCCTCACGTATCTGTGACTTTTTTACAAGCTTTTTTACCAAAGTACTTCTTGGAATCGGTAAGGGTAAGTAAATTACGAGTTTGGCGAGTCACATGCTGCGGTGTAGGACCCTGCGGCCTGGTGCGGTGTTTAAAAATATTATTATGTCATAATATAATAAACAAAAGCATAAATACAAATGTGTTTAAGAAGTTAATTGTAATGCTTGTAAATAACATTTCAGATACTTATGCTAGGCTTTGCTTAAAAATACATAGTAACTTTTGAAACCTAAAAAAGTGAAAAATAAATCTTTTAGAAAAAAGATAATGACAAAAAATAAATGAACATGGGGTTTTGAAATCCCTGGTTCATCTTGCATCTACCTCCACCTCGACCTCCACCATGTAGTAGGTATAAATGTGAAATTAAAACAAACAGGTTCATTTAAAACTGGGGAGGGGTTTAAAAAACCAGTATTATTAAGTTAAAATTGGACATTCTTCTGGAATTTAAGCTGCATTGTCATGCATGTTGAATTTCAAACACTTATTTATATATTTTCCTTGACTTCACAGATGGAGAAGTTTCATCCCTTCCTGTTTGTAACACATATTGTTTCTGCTTTTCAGATATAGATGATATAATTAGGTTCACTTAAATTATTTTTCTAAAAATACTTAGTAAAGGGCAAATTGCGGATTTGGGAGCAACTGAATTTCACACAGGTGCTATTTTAAAGTACACTTAGTGGATTTTACTGACAGACCTTTTTTAACACATGGCGGGATTTCAAGCAATATCACGAGAATTTTGGAAATAAATACCAATGTCAATCTGATTTTTAATGATTTTGTTGACAAGTTGACATTGAACAATTCTTATGTGAATCCAATCACCAAGTATGTTTTTTTTTTACATTTTATTCAATTACCTATGGTTTTTTGACACTCATGTAACTAGTCATATTGCCACTTCGATTTCCACTCCAGTTATTGGGATATCTGCCAAAATGCTTTATACAGTTCCATTTAAAATTACGTATATATCATTGGATAATGGCGTGCAGTTACTTTTGATATATTCTTTATCCAATCATTGCTTTTGCGGTTCTTGACTCCCATCATAGATAGATCTTCCGTTTAAGTATTGTTACTGAAAGGATCTATGTAAATGTGGTGATACTCTCAGGAGTAGCTCTGTGAGTAGCTTTGATTTCAAAACATTATCACTTGTTCTGTTTCATTCTGAGCCACAATGACAATGTCGTCGGCTTGTTTTAAGTCGCTGAGTCTCTATTCAATCCTCAGATATGTTTCACGAGAGATTTTAGATTTCGTAAATTATGACTACAAAACTTTGACTTTATGGCTTCCTAAATGACGCCGTACTTTAATATACCTGGTCCCATCGTGCGTCTTGATCGTTAGTCTCGTCTTTAGTTCAAATCGATCATGTATTTGTCGAATGATATAAAAATGTTGGTACCTCTAATCAATAGCCAAAATTCTGCCGTATCAAAAGCCTTCATGTCATGCTTATTCCATGCACTGTGATATGATATCACCTTCGCTATTGTACTAAAGTTTTCCTTGGATTTATAGGGCGCGGTGTGGTAAAAACGAGACAATTTACAAAACTTTTCATTTTAATGCCAGTAGCACTAGAGTAAATGGAAAAATGCCTATGGTGTGTAGAATTTTGTGAGAAATTACACTGAATTCACAACAACAGGTATTATTTTATACAAAGAGTATATCTCTGTCTCATTTTTTCCTGTGACTGGGGCAATAATAAGACATGCTTGGGTAAAAATAAGACATCTCTATACCTTGTATAACTTAGGGTTTCGTCTTATTATTACCTCTTTGGTAATACTGAAACAGATCAGGTAAAAATGAGACACATTCAAATATATCTATAACTTGCAGAATTAAAAAATAACCAACTTAAACACAAATATTAACAAAACCTGGAGGTCCTTAGAATTTTTTTTTCAACAGAGGCTAAAGAGTTAATAAATATGTTTACGAAATAAACTAAAAATAAAATTCTACTTTAAAAAATAGTGTAACAAAAGCAATTATCCTTGACAATAACCCTTTTTTACCATCAAACTGATATATTATTTTTAATGTTTTCGAACTTCTCATGATTTTTTTCTGAACTTTATTGATTTGTAGTTACAATAAACTGTTTTAATGGTTTACTCTTCTGTAATCGGTAAGTACCTACGTATTTATTTCTTTAAGTGCCCAACAATTGCCATTCAAGAGGGCACCGAATCCTTGTTTTTCAAACGATTTTACCGACTTTTGGGTAAAAATTGGGCGTGGTACCTGCGGTGGCCTTTTTAATGTAAGCGCTAAATGCTAAATTTCCTTCTACTCCTGCGCCCTCCCACTTTATAAACTTACGAGCCGCCACTGATGCTATTACTGACCGCGATACTTTGGCCAAATTTTTATAAAGGCTGCGGAAGATTAAATAGTTGCATTACTGACCGTCAATATTAATAATGATTTTACTGTAGCCTTGTTCTAATCTTTCACTTTACGCATGGCACTTCGCTCGCTCCGGGGACGCAACAAACAAAAAATAACCCAAGGCATTGCCAAAATCAAGAAAAAACTGTTTTGAAAAAAATATAAATTAGCACATATGCCTGCGTAAAGGCTCAAAATTGGTGTACCTAGACGCGAATTTTATCGGGGGGCGGTTAGTTGTAAATATAAACTCAGGTAAATTTATCTTACCGTTTCTAATGAGACTATGACTTAAATAGTGTGGATTCGTTTATCAAAATAAATGATCGCGGTCAGTGATGGCCCCGAAATAGGTAAAAATTAGTTGGGGTCAGTGATGCGACGGTCACCCCTAACAATTTGCTGACCCCCGATGCTCCGCTAGATGTCCAAGCATCTTGTCTTATTTCCACACCTCCTACATAACGGACTTTTATAATAAAAACATACCACAGGTGTCAAATAATGATTTAGTAATTTAGTAAAAAAGCAAAACTCGTTTTTATCTAAAATTACATAGTTAAAATCTAGAAAGAACTGGACTAATAACAGGTCATTCCTTTCGTTGAAATCAAGTCTTGTGACTTGCTATATCGCTTATTGTTTTATCTTGAGACCTCTCTATGTCACAAAAATATTGACTTGCGTGAACTTATCAATTCTCGTTAACATATAAATAAAAAGTGTGAAATATTAAATAATATTCGCACAATTAATGATAACGAACTGAAAACCTATTTACAGAAAAAAACAGTGCGTATTATCCTTAGATTAAATAATATACTCTAAGGTATTAGGTATCCCTCTATGAGGTACTAGCGACGAGGCTACCAATAACTACCTAAATAACAGAATCACGTTTTTTTTATCTGTTCATTATTCTTCCAATAATGCTGTTCCAAATAATTTTAACATCTATTTAATAAAAAGCAGTCGAAGTTATCTCATTGACAAATAATGTTTTTATAACAGGTATATAATTTTACATTAGTTTGTTATACTGGCAGTTCTGGAGTAAATATTGTATGCACAATATTTTCTTTACAGTATTAAGGGAATGTTCAGGGCTCGGTTCAGGGTCTTCATTTATGTTTTCACACCTACCTATACAGAGTTTATTATTTTATCTAAAAGTGGTATGGTTTTTTGTCTATTATCATTTGAACATATCAGTAAAAACAAATGAGCATCGCAAAGTTAAGAAAAACCCTGCACTCTGAGATGGCATACTTTTTGAAAAGAACAAGAAAACAAAAATTTGTGGAAGCAATTTGTTCTATTTTTGACAAAAGAAATATTCAAACAACTGGATTAAGATGCATATTACACAAAAAAAATAAAACGTAAACTCTTACGACGAGCATCTTACCCACCCCCTCTGGATGAGATGGCATATACCTAGAACTAATATGTTTTATTTACAAATATCACAAATGATAATTTTTGCACTTCTCGCTAGGCCTATACAGTCTGCGTGGCACCACTTCTGGCAAATTTGGCAACGTAGCCACCATTCTCTACCTCGTGACATACTGTATGGTCCAAGGCAATAAATTCAGACCGGATTTTCTTCCTCTTCTGCTCCAGAATGCGGACTTTTCTCTTGGCCCAGTGCGTAGCAGATTTTCTTACTAGCCACTAATTTTAGTTCTTCAATGTCTGGGGTAGCATTTAGAACTCCAAATTTTCTTTTTTTTCGATTTGATCTGGTTGTAACAGTTGTCTTTGGCAGTGACGAAATTTCGGATATGCTTAGGTCCTTGGACGATGAAGGGCCAGGTTGTTCTTGGGTGGTTACTAAAGATTAAAGGACCATTTGACTGTTTTGGTACCCCTGGCTCTTTGGACGATGAAGCACCAGGTTGTTCTTGGGCGGTTATTAAAAGTCCATTTGGCTCTTTTGGTACCACTAAAATGTTTGAACTTGAGGTCGGTTGAAACCGCAGACCCTCGCAGCTGAAGTAGCTTCTGATATGCGAAGAGATATTGTAGGATTCCTCATTCTAAACAATTTTAACCAGCCATTTGCTTTTCAGTTGAAAATCTGTGAGGAAGTTCTTTCTTAACGGCTATTTGATACGCTAACCTTCTAACATTGACCCAAGTCATACCAGAGAATCTGATTTCCAAATCTTGTAAATGAGTGACTATTTCGTTTTCCAAATTGACGTCCAGTATCGCCTTGTACCCACCTAGATATCCTTTTCAAGTAGTCCACCTTTGAACTCGTCGGCGCAATGTGGTAAACGGAACATTAAACGTTTTGGACGTCAATAACCACCCCCTTTTACCGCTTTGGACAGCATCGATGGCCTCCCGCATTTGGTTCTCATCCCACGACAGCCTTGACGATTTCCTAATATATGGGCTCGTATATGGGACTATATCTGAATTGAAGCTTATATAATTTTAGATAAAATATTTATACATACTAATATAAAGTACTTGTGGTGAGTGAGATGGCATACTCGGACTTCCGGCTTCATGCCATCTCACCCACATACACATGCAAACCGAAATATATCCTTATACATTTAAAACTTTATACAAACCATAAACAACCAAGTGTAGTTTCACAAGTATTCTCAAACGGTAGAAAATAGATTAAAATCTACGTTATATCGTTGACGGCATCGGATAACAAACATAAAATGATTTATTATACCTACAAAAGTATTAAACGTCGTTTTTTAGAAACATCTACGTGACTAGTGGCTAGCGAACAGAAACGAACCAAAAATGGTGTCGGTGCAACGGTATATGCATTATTCACGTGCAGCAACATCGGTGTTGTCATGTCTTTTCGATTTTCACAAGTTATAGACGCTGTGCCATCTCACTGACTTTACCGTCTTAGTGTACTTTCTCCTAGTATTATATGTATAATATTTTGTTCTAGTCGTTTCTACAATTCTTTCATGTGTGTTTTTAGCAGAGTTGGAAAAATTACAATTTATTGAAAAAAAAAACACTTTTTATTACGTCACGATTTTTTAAAACTTTTATTCATTTATACTAAATTGTTTATTAAACATGGTAATAATAGGCTTTTACAACACGTATTTTAAGATATTTTTCATTATTCTGCCAAAAATACTATACTTGGAATTGAAATAATTTCTCTACGACGGAGATGTCCAAATAAGCTTGTTCTTTGATGAAAAGTCCCGACCGCGTTCCAGTCACTACAAGAAACTGGGTCTGCCTGTGCGAATGATGAGAACTGGCATGCAAGTGGTTCAAGAAAAAAGATACTATTGCCATTATTTTATTGAAAAGTCCAATAAATCTAATGGTAAACCTAGAAGCAGAGCAGCCTGCAAAGAATGTAATTGGGAAATGCAATAAATCGTGGATCGAATGATTGTATTGAACAACCGAAAAAAGAAATAAATTGTAGTTTTACGTCCTGGATATGTGCAATCCTCGTGACATGATGTGTACAACCAACATTCACTGATGTATATGATGAAGAAAACAGTAAATGTTTTAAAATTTTATCAGGTAGGTCCACTTGTGTGGTATTGGATGGATTGTCCGATGTGCATAACGAACCAATAATATGTGCTACAGTAACTACAGAAAATGGAAGCTGTCTTTCATAGACACAATAGACATGCCTGAAAACCCCCATATTTCTGTATGTTTAACCGAACTTGCAATAAATTTGATAAAAACGTTAAAGATTGACTGTAACTGTATAGTAAGCAGCTTTGTTACAAATAATGCAGCCAATATAAATGCAATGAGAAACCGGATAAAAGAGTCAACAGAAGCAAACGTTATTCCAAATGGTTGGACTGCTCAGTGCTCATGTCTTAAATTTACTCTGCAAAGATTTGGAAGTTCGGGGTATTAAGGAACATGTTGTGTATCGTTGCCCAAAGTTTTAAAAACTACTTGAAAACACAAAAATTAAATTGACCCTACAGCAAAAGAAGAAAAAATCAAATATTTGTTTTAAAGAACCGCCGAAGACTACTTAGCGAGTATTAAGCCTATTTATGTTGCGATTGATAGGCTTTAAATAAATGATGCAGTCGTACTCCAATTTAAAGTACATATTTGAATCAGCATTTGAGGAGACGAAATTTACTTCAAGTCAAATGCAAAAAGTTAGAAATCAGTAAGAATACCACAATTTTAACTTTAAGAGACCATGAAAATAAAATCTGCTTTGAAACCAATTTCTAGCAAATCGGAACCATTATGATACGATATTTAATTTTATTTATTTATTTATTTATTTATAAAGAGATTCCTTAAGATACTTGATTTTTTTACCTAAAACTAATACAAACTTACCAATATATACATATTTACAAATAAATGCCTATATACTACCGACTAAGGTGGTACCTAACAGGCGCCCACCTAAACCTAAGATAACTAAATGCCATGATATTTTAACTCTAAATGATTATTCTAACACTGCACTTTTGTGTTCTTCGGCTTCATGCAGTCCTTCCTGGTGGATATTTGATGAAGACATTCTTAAAACCACAAGCTTTTGGATTGGTGGAAATCTCAACGAAGCTTCGATGTTCAAAAAGTTTTCCCACTATTAAATAATTGTTTTCTGCTACAGCTTCTTTTTTGGCATCTGTTGAAAGAGTGTTTTCGATATTTGGTTTAGTACATTCTAAACTTAGGAATCGCTTGGGGATCGGAAAATATGCTAAATTGGTATTTTTCTGCTGAATCTAATTATATCATCAATATCGGAAAAGCAGGGACATTATGTTTTACAGAAAGAAAGGGGTGAAATTTCTGATTCTGCGAAGCCAAGGAAAATCTATAATATAAAGTGTTTGAAATTCAACATCTAAATATTAATTATGTACACTCTAATGGTGATGACGTTGCAGATTAAATTCCCGAAGAATATCAAATTTTATCATAATAATACTATGTTTTTTAAGCCCCTGCGCAGTTTTAAATGAACATGTTTGTTTTAATTTGCATTTATATATAAATACATATAAAAACAATAGACAGAAAAGGTCATTCATGAATTACCAAATGTTTACATCCCAACATTAGACATATTAACGTTAAGAGGGGGTAAAGTAATGAATGAAAATAATGAAGATGGCGGCTGAAGCGCATCAAACATTTCATTCCTGTACGGCCACAACCACACGCCTGCGTCATGTTTCTCCCGGCGACGCACCATAGGCGTAACATTTTAGGGGACACCTGTTTAAAGTCAGGCAACGTTGAAATTAGCCTGCTGTCAAGCAGAAAATACTAAGCCATTACAAAAGTGAAAATGACAGACATACAACAACAATTTATTAATTATGAAATATGTACATACTAAAAAAAAAAATTTTAAGTTACAGTTCGAGAAAAGAACAATTTACGTTTAATTGATAATTGATTAGAGGATTGATTACATATTGATTATAGGGTGTTGCTAGCCGCCGCGCCGCCGCCGTGCCGGTCTATTTGAGAATGACACTAATTATATAAAAAACAGGAAAACATAAATTTCATTCATTTAGAAATAAAATTAATTTGGTGTTCATACTTCGCATTCTGTTTTGACGTAATGCCTGGGTTCTTTGGGTTACCTCATTAACTTCATGAGGAATCTTATCTTGTATTGTAAGTATTGTCTCAAGACAAGTTTTATTTATTAATTCATGACAGTGATCATCGATGCACGATTCTTCCAAAAAGTGATCTTAAAATAGTCATGCCCACTTGACAACTTCTTTATGGTAGTTATTATTAGTATATTGCATACATATTTTATATTTTTGTAAAAAATATTAATTTGCTTTATGAAAAAATCTAAAGTATTTTTCGGATCCACCTAACAATAGCGCTATCAAAAATAACATTTTTTTTTTAAATAACAAGAAATGAGGTACCTATTCTGTATTAGTTTTCTAATGGAAAAATGCGGCAAAATTATTTTTTTTTGTCTTTTTTTAAACCTGAAACTTGAAACATATTTGTATCGAGCGTACAGGATTCTTCGTTACGTTTTGTCTTCAAATATTTGAGCACTTCGTTCCTAGCCCTCCGCTCGCTTCGAGGGCGCAACCAACAAAAACCAACCCTAACTAATCCAACATATAAACGAAAACATCCTCCTGAATTAATTTCTGTAATAAAGGCAATTGGCAATACACAAACGAAGAAAACGAAATGAAGCGAAATCACGGAATAGAAAATGTTGACAAACGAAGTGCAGAATGTCAGTTACTTCATCCCGCCGACCAGTGAGAACGAAGAGCGACTGTATACCTACGTGAATTCGACCAATAGAAAATGAGCAGACTTGATTGTTTGCTACGTGTCGAAAAATAGCTCCACATTGAAATATTAATGTTATGAAATAAAATTAATATTACCCATTTTTTTTCGTAAATCAACTTGAAATAGGTTCCTGTTCATATATATTATAATTATTGTGTTAAGTAATTTTGATAGCATTATCGTTGAAGATCAACTATTTTTCTGCTGCATGACATATCAACAACTAAATTTGAAACGTTAATTAGTTTTTCAAAACGCTTTGCAACTAATAGCTTTGAGAAAGGAACATCGGGTTCTATTAACTCAAGACACTTTAAACATGTAATAGCAAACAAGAAATAGTTAAAATAGGTACTTACTTTTCTAAAATAATGTTCGCAGAGTAGTATACAAATGAATGAATACTCTGTTTTCATGAACATGGCGGCCACTTTATTCTAGACGAGTGCCGGCTGCGCGACGTTTTCAGCGTGCGCGGCACCACTGATTTCGTTAACAATGTGAAGTAGTGACGTAGGGTCCAGTTTACATTAAGTTTCTAGCGGAAAATAGGTATGACGTATAACACTACTTCGTATTTTTTTATGTTTCCATTTTGTTTTAAGTTTTGTATTATAAATGTTTATATGTTAGTATTATAATCTACACGGCATACTTTAAAGCAAAAAAGTTTGACATTTACTGTAATAAATGGAATTTTTCTGTCACGTTATTAAAAACAAGTTGTCGATTTTCCGCGGTACTGATACTCTCTTAGGTGTCATCGGCAACAGCGCCGCAGTAGCGGTAAGGTATTGTACGGCTTGCGTACTATTTTATAAGAGGAGAAAGAAAAAGGAGAATGATGTTGGCAATCTTCATATTGAGTTAACAAATCTGTCTATTTTTTTATATTTCTTTGTTTATACATAATAGATGCAAGGTGTATCAGGAAATCCAAAACACCAAGGCGATTTATTTTTGGTCATCTTTTTTCTAATAGATTTGATTTTCAATTTTTTTACGTTGCGTTTACGTAGAGGCTATTTGCAATTTTCTTAAATGATGCACCGCATAGCGGAATTGAGGGGTTTTCGCCACTTTTTCATGAAATTATGCCGAATATTTCCCTCATGTATAAAAAATCCCATTAGAGGGGTGCAATTACCGGAAAATTACAGCGATAATTGCACTGTAGAAACCGAAAGAGCACAGCGATAATTGCATCGTACGTATCTATGGTAATTCCATTGTAAACTTACGATGTCAGCGACAAGTTATATATAACGTCAAAGTCAAATGAATATACATCATTAAAAATGCCTCGTTTCGGATAAAAAAAATCGTATCTTTGCGTCCCTTTACTTTGTTTACGTTTTTGTATTAAAAAAAAGAATAAAAATGTATTTTTTAAAACCATGTCCTTATTCGGGAAATATTCCCCCGAATTAGACTCGTGCATCAAAATAACCAGATAATTTTGCATTCGAGCGTGTTGTCTTAGAAAAACTGCATTCGGTCATTTTCATATTTTGGAAAAAGAGCCCTCCACCTTCGGTGTCGGGCTCTTTCTCCAAAATATGAAAATAAACTCATGCAGTTTTTAGACAACACGCTGTCATGCAAAATTATCGGTAATTTTGATGCACTTGTGCAATTACTTACGATAATGCCCTTGGGTTTCGATTCTCCCGTAAAAAGCACCCATCTCAGTATCAAAGAAGCTAAAAGAATCAGTTGCATAAAAATAACACTAGTCGAGGTGAACATTGCTGTTTTTTGACAAAGTGTTGTTTTTCCAGGAATAAATACGAGTATGTAGAAAGGAGGATGAAGAACGGCGAGAAGGAAACATAGTTTCAGTGTAACTGAAAATATTTATTCAAACTTAAGTGCATTTCCCTTTTTTACATTTTGTGCAAGAAGCTCTTGCGTGTTGTTTCTGATGCGGCCTAATAATAAATAGTTCATTCGGCGTTTGTTTAATTGCGTTGCGTTGTGGTTATAAAATCGGAAAAGTAGGAAGTAGGTCAACATGACCTGCATTATAATATTTGTGTACCAAAAGAAAATTTTTGGAAATAAATATTAAGCCAAATGTGGTAAAATGGACAATTATTATGTGTTAATATTTACTTATCTCAATTTATGAATAAATTAACACATCATAACAGACTGTAATTATTCTCACGTTGTTTTGTTTGATTTCCACCTCATATGCTGGATTTCCGAGCACGCGACTAGTTAGGTACACAAGCAAATGAATGTATAAGTAATTTTGTTCGTCACATGACTTATGATCTATTAGTCATGTGTTTTTGTAATTAAGTAACAGTTAGTGCGTTTTATGATCAAGACCAGATAGTTCAGGCGTAATGGTTTAATAACACCTGTTATGTATAACCTTGTTTGCTAATAGTATGTTTTTTTTAATTTGGTTAATTTCTTGATGCTATAATATTTAATGTTGAGTAAAATAAAAATAGTTAGTCATACCCAGTGCTAAGCTATATATCCCCCCACATATCACGTGGAAACTGAATTGTAACATAACGCAGCTATTAACTTCCTTCTTAAATTTAGATCAAATACTATCATTAGATTCTATCTTTAGATATACTGAACTGGACTAAAAATAAAAATGTTGACCTCGGCGATTCTTTAAGGATCTATTGAGTGGCTGAACTAATCGCATTTTCAGCATTCGGATCTGTACCTGAAACATAACTCGTGCGACTCATTGTATTAACGATGTGGATGCAGATGCCAAACGTCTCTTAAGGAGAGTTTCCTGTAGTATGTCAACAGTCAGCTTCTCCAGAATCTGTAGGGCTGACTGACAGTTCTACGCAATGTTGCCAATAGGTCGCTAATGGTCGTTTTACATCAGACAGTTTCTATGACAAAGAAGTGTGATCAAATGTTTGCTTTAATTTATTTGATGTTTGAAGTGTTAATAAGAAAATATTTTACCAACTTCTTTGACGCAAATGGCAGGCCTGCCAATTTTCTGTCAGTCTGTCAACAGTCAACTTCTCCAGAATCTATAGGGCTGACTGACAGTTCA
>MU182534.1:0-13202 GCA_016904865.1 Pissodes strobi | reverse complement strand
ATGTTAATGAAGCTACGAACCAGTATAATCTGTTCTGTTTATGAAGTTTGTTTAATAAATCTCGAAATATCTACGTATATCGTGTAATAATAACTAATTATTTTCTCCTTAATTATATACTCTACAAATATTTAAATAACTTTCTTGATAACAATATTGCATTGGTTTTGATAGTGATCTGTGACTTGTTACATAAAAAAATAATAATGAAGGTGGAAGCCATCTGGTATTATTTTTAGAAAAAAATATTTCAGTTTTGCTATTTATTAAACAAGTGGATATGTATATAATTAATCACTTGTAACACAGGCTTTCCTGCAATTTCATATTTATTTTATGGTTGTCTCTGGAAGGTTCTTTCGCATGTTCCCCTTATTCGAATTCCAAATCACTTATCAAATATGGCGTGATAGTGTGAGTTAAACAAATTCGTCTGTATAAATCTGAAATTCTCCACTTTGGCTATTATATTCTCTCTTTCGAGGTTTGGTTACGTCGACTCAATATCTTGGCAATTCCGTCCTATGCATATATCCTGTTTTTTTTTAATATTGTCATTCCTTCATTGACGACCACCTTGCTTCTGTTTCTAGCGAGACGTTTGAATGCTGTTTATCTTTCTTCTGATTGATATCTCTCATTGATTTCAAAAGTGAACCTGTGAAAACTTTGACATTCGACCTGTCTTAATAATTTATATTTCCCTGTTGTGTTTTCGACATAATTACCTATGCATGGATGGAAAATGCTTACGCATGGAGTCAATGGTAATAGTACACTTTTCAACGCAGTATTTGCTATGCGTAGCTGCTGGGTGGGGAGGGGGCGAATAATGCGCGCCAGTGGCAAAAGTTTGAACTTTAGTCATCACGTCATATAATATGTAACATCATTGCTGAAACATGGAAGCTCGCAAATATTGTATTGTTGGTTGTAAAAATGCATAAAAAATGGAGTGACACGACAAAAGTGAAAAATTCAACCATGTGAGACTGATATTATGAAATGCAAGTATGTTCTGTGTTGCCACAACTTCTATGTTTAAAGTAAAATTTTACCGAACGAACCAAATCTCCCATAAAAAAAGGCAGAAACCGGCTGCTGGTCGCTTGTAAAATTTCTAAATTCTCCTGGCCCATTTCCCATCTTCAAAATGGTTTAAATGAGATTTAGAGCAAATAAATATTCTTACTCACCACACCAACTATACGCATTGATATGGCAAAAGTAAGATTTTACCTCAAAATCTGCCATAAAATCCACCAGAACCTGCCTCTAATCATCACATTTTCGGATCTTGAGCCATTTTTCCAGCTTTTAACCGTCTTCAACTACATAATTTAACCTAAACGTCATGTCAGGATATTGGAAGACGTATTTCTTCAACTGTCCCCATAACGCATCAAAAGCAAAGATACAGACTCGTAAAATGCCGAAATATTGGATTTTTTGCGATTTTCTGGATGTTTCAATTTCCCGTACGAAAAATTGTTATAAATTTTTTATAGCAGAGATCACGAGGTTTACGAATCTGTGCTTGATTACTTGAAATAGCTATGCGTTGGATGGCACGTACGCTTGAAGTAGATTGTTCAAACTGAAAAATCAAGAAAATCACCAATTCAGCATTTTTGAGCGGATGCGATTGCTTGGTATGTTCTGTTCATATCCTCGGTCTTTATGTACGAGGGTTTGGTTGTTCAAGATTATTCGGATTGCCAGTAATCAAATATTAAGTGATTTCGTGTCAAAACTCGGGGCGAAAAGTTTAATTTTAAATAGCTCACTAAGCTCACCCTGTATAAAATGCTTCATCATTGATAACGTATCGCTAATACTGATTTTGGCGTAGATTCTCAAGTAATCGGCTTTTCTAAAAAAAGTACTTTTCCAGGAAAAAAATAGAAACCTTTATTTGTAGAAATTAATGTTTTTACATTTTTCCTGAAAACTCCATTTTCCCGACATTTTCAAAACAGAGAAACATTTAGAGAGTTTTTCTGCAAAAAATTCCTATCGAACTACCGGCTCGGTTTTCCGATCCGCGCGGCTTTTTTGGCGTTAGAACAACCCAAAGTGACCACTGATCGTATTTGGTAATGTATAAAAATACTACTGGGATCGCCGATTACTCACACCAGACGTCCCATACTGGATCTTGCACATAGCAAATAAGACAGCGCGTAGTTTAAAAAGAATCCTAAGCACTCTGTTTTAAATTACTTACTTTATTGGGTATTCCAAAACTGTCGATATTTACCGAACACGCATTGCGATTAACATAGTCACAGTATAAGCAAGCTACCGTGACATAGTCGACAGCTTTAGGGTGGTGGATTCGGTGTGCAATGCGTATCAGTTGTGCCATCAACTGATATTCTCTCTTTTTCTATTTAAAAAAAAAAGTGAGACGCTACTGCTTCGTTTGTTTTTACCGTTGACCCTTTTAAGGATTTTTGTAAACGCCTTGTTTAGGCTTCTGGATAACAAAAATGGGAACAAGACTAAAGTTTGAAATTATCGATCAGTTTTCTTGATATATTATGAGTTTTCGATGATTTTTTAAATGGTCTTATTTGAATATATTGTGAATAGGATAGGGCCAATACTTTCGATTGGGTTAGATGCTTTAAGCTTGGACAAATTTAGGACTTTGGGATTGACAGACTTTTTTTCTGTTTCTTAGGTTTATCTAATATTTTAACTGGTCGTTCTCGATATATACGATGGATTTAAGTCACCATCATTTGGAGCTTCATCAGAAGTATCACACGGCTCCAATTTAAGGTGGAAAGTGGTTGTTTTCTCTCAGGTGCTTGCCGATTACATAAAACTGTATGTCTTCCTTAAAGAACCCTATGATTTTGGAATACTGTTTGTTAGCTTTGTTTATGATTGCTTTGAATGAATAAATTATTTACTTTTGATATGTGCTCTGTAAGTCTTAACAGAAGCTAAATGTTTTATACCTTCTCTGTTAACCGCAACGTACTGAAAACTGTTTAATATCCTTGTGATTTAGAAATTATGTTGTAGTCCAAATTACATCGGCGATCATATTGTTAATATTGTTTCAGTCGCTTCTCGAGTTTTGGTTTTATTTTTAAAAATTTTAGATCTTTTGACAATATTGATGCAATTAAATCAATGTTTTCGTTTTTCTTTTTCTGATTTCGAATTGATGATAAGTATATGAACGCTGTAGAACATGCACAGAGAAACAAGCACTTAGCTCTTGAGAAATATGGAGTGAATTTGCAAACTCTACAGGGTGTAGAAATTTGATGTTCCTAAATATCAGAAAATGTAGATGATACAGAGGTCGATTAAAGTGGGGATAAGTTGCGTAATTTAGTGTTGAATAAACCTGTGTTTTGAAAATTCAAATATTTCTATTATTTGCGTAGATATTCGAAAAAACAAAAGTGTTGAGTTTTGTTTTCATTTGTTTTTTACTTTATTTGAAGAGCTAAGGCTTGAGCTAAAGCAAATATAGGTATGAAGAGCTGATCAGGGGAGATATTATGTGCCAGAGTCTCTTCTAAACTTTGTTGTTCCCACCTAGTCTAGGCCCTCAAGTAGAACAGGTAACCTTTTCTCTTTGCCAGCACCTAATACGATGCTGGTGATTGGTGATATTTATAAGAAATATCTACAGCATATTATAGATAACTCGTGGCTATGTTTTGTTCGAACCACCTCAAAACTCTTAGATTTTGGGTTCCGTTTACTTGTAGATGAGTAACAATAATTTAATATCTAATCTATGTTTTTATTGTTGTTAAAATTGAAAAGGATTTATGCACGTACGTTGTGCCAGCCCTATTATCACTATTTTGTGCTGTGTGCGGCTTTGTATTAAATAAATAAATATGAATACATAATTAAATACAAATTATTGATGTTGCTCCGATTGGTTTTACCAAAGACAATCATGACAACCTATCCTTATGGGCGTACGTGAAACGGCTTGGAGACATCAATGCCCTCACAATATTTTACTTCGCGGTGGTAATCCTCGGACGATTCGTGTAATTCATGCGCCACGTTGTCAGTATTACTTATATTGCGAGGTGCGACAGGATTACGCGACGGCACGCTCCGTTTTGTTGTCGAGCCCGGAACACGAGGGCACGCTGGCAACACCGCTTGCAGTTGGGATCCTTTTCGGGGGCGTTTTATTTTACATTGGATGAATTGTCTATTTGTAGTATGACTGTCTTTGATTTTACTCAAAGACATATAAACCTTGTGTAAACCTTTTCGGATCGAGCCAGAGCCGTCGAGCCATCGCATCAGAATGTATCGTCATCATACGTGTACTATAATACGTAAAGTATAATTTTGTTGTTACAGATATCCATAACCATTTAATCAAGAATTCTAATTATTATTATTCCTGGAATTTTGTAAATTAAAAGAATACTATTAAATTCACTCCTGGCCCTCGGCTCGCTTCGTTCGCTCCGGGGCGCAACCAAACAAAACTAACCCAAACTGACCCAAAGCATGCCCAAAATGAAGAAAACAAACATAACCGTTAAAAAAAAGTCTGGACACCGACGGGAATCGAAACCGGGCCGCCGTATCAAAAGCACAGCATCTAACAACTACAGTAAATGACCTCTCGAAGGCAATTCTTTGAACCGTAAAGACATGATTCATTCTATCGCGTCGTTATGTTTCGGTCCAACTCGGCTGGCTCGACGGCTCGAATCCGATAAGGGTTTACACTGTCCGTACCTGTTTAGGGCATCAATAGGACGTGGCGAGAATTAAACGTGGAGTAAATTATACGCCGGGACAGTAGTTTATTTCATTACCTATTTGGATAAATATATAATGTATGCGCATGATTTGTTGACACTAATCCAACGTAAGTTTGTTTGTTTCATTATTCATAATCATTAAATGCTTTAACAAGTCAAGATTCTAACTACTAACAAAACATAAAATTGTAAAAATTTACTTGAAATTGTAATCACGTTATCAAATTCATTCATCACCAGGGCTTTATACAAATAACACATTTAACACTATTCACATTTTTCGTTTATAACTTATTCATGTAAAACATACATTTAATTTAAAACTGAATTTAGGGATTAGTACAATTGGGAAGATAAAATCAATTTAACTTAATTAGAACTTTGTATTTTAAATTAAACTGTTTACTGCATGTTAAAGTTACTATTTAGGCTTTCCTCAATTGAGTAAAATGAATTCTCTAATAGATAGTTTTTTATTTTACCGATAAATTCCCTCTCACCAAAACTCCGGACCCCCATTGTAATTGCATTGGAAAATTTAATTCCCCTTCTAGATCTTTCCACTGTGTGGTAGCTGGGAACTAAATTGAGCCCATTTCTAGTATTACATGAATGAGCATCACTATGTGTTAGAAAGTTTGATTGGTTTTGTTTTACATAGGTGAAACACCTCCGAGGGCAGCTCAATATTAGGATGCAGGGAAATGTCAATATTTTCAATTTTTAAAGCTGTTTCTACAACAATCCCTGTATTTAAGACCTGCAATGACTCTGACGCAACGTCTTTAAATTCTGAACACCTGCTCAGCTTTTGTTGCATGGCCCCAGTTCAAGACTGCATAGGACATATTTGAATTAAAGTCCCATGATAGGCTGTTAGTAGGGTCTGTGTGGATACGATTTTGGACAAATTTCTCATTAAGTACATAATGTTGGACAATTTTGAACAGAGGTTATTAATATGAACTTTCCAAGTGAATCCAGGGTCAAGGTGGATGCCAAAGAACTTTACTGACTGTTGTCAAAATTTGTACATGCAATGTTCTGTTGATTTAGGAGAGAAAATTTGACATTGTGTCTTGGTATTGTTGAGACCAAGTTTATTTGAAATGAGCCAATTCTCTATGTTTTTTTTTTGGATCTCATTTATGATGTTTTTGGTGTCTACAGGGTTAGATGGGTGGTACTGTTGCAGGGCGGTTGTATCATCAGCGAATAAAATCAATAACTATTCAAGAATACTGCTAAAGTTGGAAAGATCAATGATATAAATAAGAAGAAGCAAGTGTCCCAGAACTGAGCCCTGTTGTACAAAATACCGTACTTTTTGTGTTTTGGATTTTGCATTATTAAAGAAAACATTTTGCTCTCGATTTGTCGTGAAGCCGGTCCTGAATGACTAAAAGCAATACTACTTTCATTACAGTTATCAATTCATCAGTAAAGTGATGTACGCTTAACCAATGCCTAACGAAGCTAACCAAATCTAACCTAATCTAAACGAAACTAGCTCATTCTGGATAAATTTGATAAATTGAAACTAATAAAAACTCACCCAAACTAATAATCTATTCTAAACTACACAAATTGAATTATAAATATGTAGGGTGTTTCTGAAATCGACGGCAAAGATTTAGGCATTTATTAATGACATAAAACTAAAAATAAAATGTTCATATAAACCTGGATGCGAAAACGCTTTTTCAGGAATTTAGAGCATCCCGACAGTTCACAATCTCAGCGCGTTTGCACACTGGCTATAGGCTCCCTTGTAGCCGAGCCACCGCAGGTCACGAACCGGATTGATCCCGATTCGTTCCGACGCCAAACACTGTCGGCGAAATTGGGAATTGTTACTATTTTGGCATAATATTATGATTTTTTCATTCTCCAGCATTAAACCGTTTCAAATTTAACATTGTCCAATGAGCAGAAATACACTGTCTTTACTAACTGCAATTTATATCCCAAAATTGGTTGTGGTGTCCAACTTAGTTGTTGACATATAAAACTAATTTATATGGGACCATATTCAAAGGGCTCTAGTTCTATCAGGAAGCGCGAACCCATGTTTATAGGAACTTTTTTATGTCACGAATACGAGCCAAAAAATTGTCATGTATTTTAGAAACACAGTTGTCATGAGCGTCTAATTGTCATGAGCGTTATCGTACGCGACCAATTATCGCGCATCCATTTATTAGCGACCAATTGTCGCGCGTTTATTTTTCTGCGTCCAATTGACGGGTTCCTTTTTTTTTTTGTTAACCCATAGTTTTTAAGATACAACAAAAAGACAAAACTATATACTTCATTTAAGATACTTATTAAAAAAAACTTTCCATGTACTTTTCTCTTACAATTACGAGAGCCACAATCTGGACTTTATATGATAAGATTTGTATTATATCACAGCCATTGTTTGATAGGAAAATACATTTTTTTCAAGATATAGATAGATATTTTTGCGATATTCATTGTTTATGATAACAAATTATTAATTATTACATATATTTCCACATTTTAGGCAGTTATTTAATAATGCACCAAATTATAGTAAAATGTTCTAAGGAACAGGAAACATACTCTATTTAGATATAGGAGTATGCAATTTAAATTATTTAATAATACTGTTTTTTTTTATCATTTTGTTCATATGGAAAAATATGCTGTATAATTTTAAACAATCGACCAACACATTTTTGATATTTATATGACACTTTATTTATAGCCACAAAGTGCCATCGTTCAGTACAGAGCAAGTCCGACTCGTATTATTCAGGGAGTGCGACTTCAGAGGTAGAAAGCTTCTATTTGATTCTGATGCTATTCAGAAGGTTCTTGTGGAAAAGGCGGAACCGGAGAAAAAGTTCGTGGAAGTTTCTAATGGATATGGGTACTTAGTAGTAAGTTAATATATCATTTATTTGTTTAGTTTCTATCTCGATTTTGATAACCGGCGGACAACTGGATCTCGGGACCTTGAGACTAGGTTTAATAAGTCTGTGTTAGATCTGAAATAGCTGCTCTTTTAAGTGCGACATTATCAAGCTTAGACCAGCATTGATTTGAAGAGAATGTTGATATTTCTCTGTGCTACGAAAATTGGAAATATGTCGTATTTCCTCGTTCAAACTTATAATTTGGCTCCTTATTTTGAGAAAAAAACGATTAATCTAGGTTGAGCTGTTTTCTTGATCCATATTTCCTTTTCCAGACCTCGAAGCAAAACAGTGATTATCATCATCTCTCAGAAATGGTATTTGGTTCCGTTGCCATGCGTTTTCGAGGCACTTATTTAAAAATTCACAGTCTAAGCACACCACACAAACTTATTTTCACACAGGTGAGTAAGAATCATTAATTGTTTTATGATAATTATTTATTTAGCATTTGGTTAATTTATTAATTCATATATACAAAGTCAAATTCTTATATAAATTAGAAAGATATAACAATATACTATTATTCTATTCTTTAGACATGTATATACCATTATTTTCTCCACTATCACACAAATATAATACATTGAAGGTATGTCCAAAACCAAGACAAAAACATATTGAAACTGAAAATCAAATGGTTTTATACCATTTACATTAGTACAGGTACATCACACACTATCTAGGTATTCAATATAAACCATAACCATCAGTTTGATATATCATTCTCCCTGCAGATATATCTTTAATTTAGCTTTAAATGACTAAAGGCCCTTAGTATTTCCAATTAGCCCTCATGATGCCCTATGTTTTTGGGGAACATAAGTCTATAAAATTTTTCTTCACTCGTTTGATAACTGAGAATTGAACTGTTGAAGATTAGTTGATCCTTAGATAACTTGAGGTTACTCCATTTTTAATTTTACATATGATTGTTTAGAATTCTAAGAATTTTTCAACAGAGACTCAGTTCAGTTGGTGGAACATAGTTCTCACATGCCTTTTAGCCTTCTAAAACAGAGATTAAGTTAAAACTAAATAAGGAGGATTTAGGTATTAAAGACACCTTTGATCATCATATGAAAAATTATGAAACTATGGACAGAAAATTTATATTTTTAGTGGTTTTCTCAAAAATATGCAAATTTGAATCTCCTTAGTTTGTATCCATAATAAAACCTAAATCCTTAATCCACTCAACCAGCTTAATGGTATTGTCAATGTTTACATTTAAGTTAATTTGTTGACACTCAATTTGGAACCTATTATCATAAATTTAGTTTCTTTTAACGTTCAATATAAGTAAGTTTTTACTATGCTCTATTAGATAATTTAGTTTTGGAGCATCGAAATCACAAATTATTTCATGTATTGTTAGTAGGTCGCATGAACGCTTCACAAGGCCAGTGTAAAAATATTGGCTTGTTTCTAAATAAAGGTTTTAAAATTAATGGCGAACGGCATGCTTTCACGTAGCTATCAATACGTAGCATACAACTTTGGTGTCAAATAGTGTTTTTCTATGTAAATATAAAACAGATTTGTTGGCTAATAAAAATAATTATAGCGTAATATGGGCTTATTACATCCTAACTAATATTTAAATCGTTTTTGCAATTTTTATAGGTATTCCCTAGCCCACATAGCAGACGTCCAAAATCATCATCAGCATCAAGTAATCAATCTCACTTATCCACACATAGTAGCTTCGACCATTCCATTAAACTAGACGATTCAGGAACTAATAGTATGTTTTCCACTAGTGATCGTTTATCTGATATGAGTACAGCTTCAGATACTGTTTTAGGTATGTATTTTCTATCTTACATAATAGTATACTTATTACAATTTTATAAAATTTCATCAAACAGATTACCTTATAAGTAAGGCATTATTTTCTCATCTTTTCGCTTTCAACACAGATCTTCGGAAAGGACATGCTCACGTTGATTCCACTCCACACTCGGTCAACGCGAAACATAATTTGTGAAGTATTATTTGATTCCTATCTGTGAAAGGATCCTCACCAAGCAGCATTTTTCGGACCAGAAGCTTCTTAATCAGATGATGTATTAGCTGCAGACACTAGTTAGTGTGTGTATTTCTAATTAATAAGCCGAATAAAACGATAAACCGATGTCGCGTCGTCGCGACATTTCAATAACTGTTCATGTGACCTGTTAAGTACTAGGTCAGGAGCCAAACCTCATCGTACAGGCCCATTTCCCTGCTACCAACCCTCGGAAAGGTCTTCGAAAGGTGCTCAACAAAAGAATCAACGCGGAGCTCCAAACACTAGGAACCATCATACCAGAACAGTTCGGATTCCAGTGGGGAAAATCGACAGCCATGCAGCTTGCGAGGATAGTGGACCAGGCAATGATAGGAAATAACACCAAGAAGACGGCAACAGCGGCACTTTTGGACTTAGAAAAGGCGTATGACACCGTATGAAGGGAGGCCATAGCTACTACGACGCACGAAGCGCGAATCACGCCGGCAATCATGAAGACCATCATCAGCTACCCAGAGGACAGGACAACAACAACACTGCCGATCAAGGGACATAATCAAGGACTTGGACAATAAGACAAGGACTCCCCCAATGAAGCGTGATATCGCCGACGCTGTTCCACATCTAGATCAACGACGTGCCAGCGAAGCAGAACAACCAAATAGCACTCTACGCGAACGACATAGCAGTCTACACAACATCAACGCAGCAAGTGACGGCAACACAGCAAATAGAACAACATGTCAGGCAGATAGCGGAATTCTTCAAGAGATGGAAGCTGAAGATAAACGAAACCAAAACGTAACTCATCAACTTCAACCAGAAGAGCAAGAGAGAAAGGACACACATCACGATCAACGGGACACGGATCGAGGACACGGACACCGTCAAATACCTAGGAGTCACACTGGACAAGAAGCTGATGTTCAAGGACCACATAAAGGGCACCAGGAGAAGAGCAGGAATAGCAGCCAGCGCAATGTTCCCGTACATCACGCCGCTGTCAAGACTGGACAAGGACATCAAGCTCAGACTGCTTCACACCTACGTCAGGCCAATAATCATGCACGCCGCGCCGGTTTGGAGCTCCGCAGCGAAAACCAACAGGGAGAAGCTACAAACGCTGGTACGGAAACTGCTACGCACAATCATGAACTATAGATGGGATGATTTCAAGACGGCGAGACACTTGACAGAGAAGCGGGACAAGACCGCTAGAACAGAGACTACAGAAGACAGCGACGAAATTCTTCAGGTACACGATGAGGACGCAGGAAATAACTAGGAACATAGAAAGGATTGCCATAGAGGAGATGCCATTCAGAAAAATCCACGAGGTGATACTCTGAAAATCTAGAAGGACTAGGACCCTAAGACGACCCCCCCTACCAGGAGGGACTGCATGAAGCCGAGAAACATTAAAAAGTGTAGTGCTAGAATAATCATTTAGTATTAAAATATCATGTCATGTGTTTAGTTATCTTAGGTTTAGGTGGACGTTTGTTAGGTACCACCTTAGTCGGTAGTATATAGGTACTTATTTGTAAATATGTATATATTGTTATGTTTGTATTAGTTTTAGGTCAAATATGAAGCAACATAAGGCAATTCTTTATAAATAAATAAATAAATATAAATAAAAGTATATTATTATCTAGGATTAATTTTTGATGCTAAATTAATATAGAAACATCAAACAACAAGAGATATGAACAATGCCAAATTGTATCTTATTAGGTGCGAGAAGTTGTTTAGAAAAACCTGAGGCTTGAGACAAAAAGTCAGCAAACTACGACAGCCACAAGATTAGACTGTCTGTAGCGACTGACCTGACTGCCTGCATAGTGCTGGTGCTCCGAGAAGTAGTATATAAATCGTCAGACAATACCTGATCAAAGACATGCGTAGTATGCAGTTGAAAATCCTTCAGAAAAGTTACCGCGTGGAGTGTTGGTTTTAACGCATATTCAGATAACGCAAGAAAAACTGTGTTGGGCAAACTAAAGGATTGATATAAATCAAACTCAGCTAACATATAGCTTTTTTAAAGTACAGTACAACAGAGAAATCAAGTATTACCTACCAAGCATGCGCTTGAAAATAATAATAACAATTAACAGTTTAAAATGAATTCATAGTATATCTGATAGAAGATTGAGACACATGTGAATGATGTTAAATCGATCAATAGATAGAGGGTCTATACCATATATTTAATTGTGCTGGTTCATCGAGCGTAACTGAAAGAGTTTCCTATATACTTGGTTCTGCTTGATTAAACAAAAAGTTAGTATAAAATAGAGTTAGGTAGATTGTAAGTTTAGTTTTAATCATCTCCTGATGAGGCTAAGATGGTTAACGAAAATGCACAGAGTGTGAAAATTGCGTTCGGTATTGTGGATAAAACTGTATTTTAGTGCATTTTGCCGAAGGTTCGAAAGCCCAACGTAAGTAGTGACGACCCAATTGGCTATTTAATCTTATCGTCATGATCACATTTAAACTATTTTGGTATAAGACGTCATTCGACTAATAACGCGATTTTAACGGCGTTATACTATTGCCGTCATAAACGTGATGGCATTTAACGGTTGCATTTTGAACACAACTTATTAACAATAAATTTAAAAACTCAACGTAGGTATGTAACGTTTAAGTAGGTATCTATGAAGAGCCACTGGAAATAATATCTCTCAATGAGATTTCACTTCAAGTTTACACTCCATAAACGTACTAAACGCCAGATGTGTATGATGTTATGATTAAATGGTTCTTTAAATATTAGATTTGTATGTCTGTTTCACAATATATTTATTTAAAAATCATGTAAAATTATGAGGCCAAAAATTTGTAAGTTAGTACAGTTAGACATGTTACCGGGAAGGTTGGTCCCATATCTACCTTAATCACTTAGTTTTTATTCTTTTATTTACTTTACCTAGTAAATTTACAATTTACTACTGCAAGTTTTGCAGTTATTTAGAATGGAATCTGAAATTAAATAGTTTTTCGTATGCGTAGAACAAAAAGGTAGTGGAAATAATATTCTAAAGTAGAAAAATACGAGATAAACGGAATAAAAGTAGTACAAAATATCTAATGTCTGAAAGCGAACACAACTAATTCAGACACTAAATAAAGGTTTTCCGCTGGTATCGACTTTGAAATTAGCGAAATTATCCATGTTTTTTTTTTTTATATTGGGTGTAAATGTGTGTAAGTGGTTAAACATTTTAGTGATGTGATATCAGGTCCCACCTGTAGCTGATTTCGCTTTGAAGTTGGTATATAGAACCTATTTGTCTTACGAATTTTAACTTGAAGACGTTAAAAGCACATTGTAAAATGTAGGTACTAATGCCAATTGGCATTTTTTTCTAACTCTTGAAGACAAGATAGTTCTGATACTTATATTTTGGCTTACCATTGGTGTAAATATGTTCTATATTGTTGTGGAGGATTCATTCTTACCCTGGA
>MU182533.1:313999-328923 GCA_016904865.1 Pissodes strobi | reverse complement strand
TTAGATATTATTACTATTAAAAAGAGATGTTTTTGCATTAATTTGTCGACATTTGCAGAAAAAAACAGCATATTTTATTTGGAGGAAAAGTTACTTTTTCTACAGCCGCGCGCAAAATAACTAATTGCTAAATTCAAATGAAATCGCAAAATCGACGAATGCCGTGGATCCTTATTTTGCGCTCTAGCGCAAACATGGAAAAGACAAATCTCACTTTTTCCGTCGAGTGTGCTATGAATGGTCATGGAAACCGAAGATAAATAAATGACAGTCGTGCGTTTGTTACAGTTTGTTGCTGGCACTTCTGTTCTAGATATGCCCGAAGCCCGAATATAATATGTCAAAACTGACAGTCATTTGCCAATTTCAGAATAAGTATAGAGAAAAATGTGGATTTAATTTTAAAAAATGCCGCTGTAGAAAAAGTTCTGTGTGTTTTTCGAGCGCAAAGTAAGATTGCCGTTTTCGAAAGATTACTGCGCTCCGCTACGCGTCGCGCAGTAACATTCTTTCTCAAGCGGCAATCCGTTACTTTGCGCTCTAAATACACAAATAACTATTTCATGGCTTGCTCTCTATTACCAGCCTCACTCCGTTCGGCTGTTAAACACGAGCGCGCCATGAAAAGTATCACTTTTCCTCCATATAAAATAATATACTATTGCTGACAGTGTCTACTGACAGCTTTATGTTACATTACTATAGCAACAACCTGTGCCTATTCACTGACACCGGTCTAAGTCGCCTTGCGAACCCACTTATCTTTAATAATAATTAGATATTATTACTATTAAAAGAGATATTTATGCATTAATTTGTCGACATTTGAAGAAAAAACAGCATATTTTATTTGGAGGAAAAGTGATACTTTGCATGGCGCGCTCGTGTTTAACAGCCGAACGGAGTGAGGCTGGTAATAGAGAGCAATATACTATTGTTTTCCTATTATGGGGTATCAAATCACGAAAAAGTGCATGCTACATTTGGCACATCACGTAATATACGTGAGAGATCGTGTTAGTCTGTTTCTGAGGACGGCATCGGTTCAAATGACAAAAATAAATTAAGGCTAACTGAAACTAACCGAAAGTTGATTGAACTACTAACCCAAACTAACCCAAACGAACTAAAGGTAACCAAAAGCACAAAAAGGGTTAAAATGAATCGGAATAAATTAAAAAAATAAAAGTAAGTTAAAACTAACTACAAGTAACCGAAATTTGGCGAATAACCAAAACTAACCATAAAAATTAAAATTGGTTATAACTTATTGGATCCGTTTAAAATTACTAAAATAAATTGGAACTAACTGAAACTAATCGAAAGTTGATTCAACGACTAACCGAAAGTATTCAAAAGCTTCAAAAAAGGCTAAATCGTATCGAAATAGACTAAAAATATGAAAGTAAATTAAAACTAACCAAAACGAACCGAATTTCGGCGACTAACCATAACTACCCAAAAACATTAAATTCGATTATAACGTATCGGCGCCGATTGAAATGACTGAATATTGATTGAACGACTACCCACGACGACTATCTAACCCAATCTAACCTAAAGCACCAAATATAGCTAAAACGTATCTAAACATATTAAAAATATTATAGTAAGTTAAAAATAACCAAAATTAACCAAAAACATTAAAATTGGTTATAACAATATCGGAAAGTTGATTGAATGACTAACCAAAACTAATCAAAAGTAACCAAAAGCCCAAAAAACGGACTAAAATGTATCGAAATAGGTTACAAAAATTAAAGTCAGTTAAAACTAACCAAAACGAACCGTATTTTGGCGACTAACGAAATCTAACCAGAAATATTGTATTTGACTATGACGTATCGGAGCGGAGCCGGATCAGATGAATACTTTGGTTTCTTGACAGTGAGTTTCCAAGGTCGCATTACGACACGGAAAATTTTAGTGAACTTCACGACACGGTTTATGCATAACTGATTATAACGTATCGGAACCCCAGGTCAAAAGAGGAAAATAAATTGAGACTAAGTGAAAATAACCGTAAGCAGATTGGACGACTAAACAAAACTAACCAGATTTATTAAAATTGATTAGAACGTATCGGAACCATTTCAAATGACTAAAATAAGTTGAGAATGAGTGAAACTAACCGAAAGTTGATTAGACGACTAACCAAAACTAACCGAATCTATTAAAACTTATTATAACGTATCGGAACCGCCTCAAGTAAGTAAAATAACTTGAGACTAAGTGAAACTAACCGAAGTTGATTAGACAACTAACCAAATGTAGGTATTAAACTTAATTATAAGGTATCGGAACCGACTCATATGACTAAAATAGGTTGAGGCTACGTGAAACTAACCACAGATCTAGGAATGGCAAACTAACCGCAAGTTGATTAGAAGACGAACTAAAATTAACCAAATCTATTAAAATTGATTATAACGTATCAGAACCAGCTCAAATAAGTGAAATAAGTTGAGACTAAGTGAAACTAACCAAAAGTTGATTAGGCGACGAACCCAAACTAACCAAATCTTTAAAATTGATTATAACGTATTGAAACCGACTGAAATGACTAAAATAAGTAGGGACTAAGTGAAACTATCCGAAAGCTGATTAGACGACTAACCAAAAGTAACCAAATCTATTACAATTAATTATAACGTATCAGAACCAGCTCAAATAAGTAATATAAATTGAGACTAAGGGAAACTAACCGAGAGTTGATTAGACGACTAACGAGAACTAACCAAATCCGTTAAAATTAATTATAACGTATCGGAACCGGCTCAAATAAGTAAAATAAGTTGGGACAAAGTGAAACTAGCTGGAAGTTAATTCGACGATTATCCAATACTAACCAAATTTTTTAAAATTGATTATAACGTATCGCAACTGACTCAAATGACTGAAATAAGTTGGGACTAAGTGAAACTACACGAAAATTTATTCGACGATTAGCAAAGACTAACCAAATCTATTAGAATTAATTATAACGTATCGTAACCCCGGTTCAAATGACTAAAATAAGTTGATATTAAGTGAATCTTATCAAAAGTTGATTAGCAGACTAACCACTACTAACCAAATCTATTAAAATTGATTATAACGTATCGGAACCAACTCAAATAAGTAAAATAAGTTGAGACTAAGAGAAACGAACCGAAAGCTGATTAGACGACTAACCAGAACTAACCAAATCTGTTAGAATTGATTATAACGTATCGGAACCGAGTCAAATAACTAGAATAAGTTGAGACTAACTGAAACTAACCGAAAGTTGTTTAAACGACTAACCAAAACTAACCAAATCTATTAAAACTGATTATAACTTATCGAAAGTGGCTGAAATTAGTAAAATAAGTTGGAACAAAGTGACACTAGCTGGAAGTTAATTTGACGATTATCCAATACTAACCAAATTTATTAAAATTGATTATAACGTATCGCAACTGACTCAAATGACTGAAATAAGTTGGGACTAAGTGAAACTACCCGAAAGTTGATTCGACGATTAACCAAGACTAACCAAATCTATTAGAATTAATTATAACGTATCGTAACCGGTTCAAATGACTAAAATAAGTTGATATTAAGTGAATCTAACCGAAAGTTGATTAGCAGACTAACCAAAACTACCCAAATATATTAACATTGATTATAACGTATCGGAACCAGCTCAAATAAGTAAAATAAGTTGAGACTAAGTGAAATTAACCGAAAGTTTATTCGACGATTAACCAAGAATAACCAAACCTATTAAAATTGATTATAACGTATCGTAACCGGTTCAAATGACTAAAATAAGTTGATAATAAGTGAAACTAACCAAAATTTGAATTTATGACTAACCAACACTAATCCAATCTATTAAAATTGTTTATAACGTATCGGAAACGGTTCAAAGAGTAAGTTGAGATTGAGTGAAACTAACCGAAACTTGATTGGACGACGAACCAAAAATAGCCAAATCTATTAAAATTAATTATAACGCGTCAGGTGACTAAAATAAGTTGAGACTAAGTGAAACTAACCGAAAGGTGATTGGACGATTAACCAAATCTAAACAAATATATTAAAATTTATTATTGTGTATCGGAACCGGCGCCGGCGTAAATAAGTAAAATAAGTCGAGACTAAGAGAAACTAACCGAAAGTTGATTGGACGACTAACCAAATCTATTGAAATTGGTTACAATATATCGGAGCCGGCTCAAATATAAGTAAAATAATTTGAGACTATATGAGACTAAACGGAAGTTGCTTGACGACTAACCAAATCAATTAAAACTGATTATAACGTATCGGAACCGGTTCAAATGACTGAAATAAGTTAAGACTATGGTAAACTAACCGAAAGTTGATTGGACGACTAACCAGAACTAATCAAATTTGTGAAAATTGATTATAACATATCGGATCCAGCCTGTATAAGTAAAATAAGTTGAGACTAAGTGGAACTACTCGAAAGTTGATTAGACGACTAATCAAAACTAACCAAATCTATTGGAATTGATTTTAACGTATCCGAAGCGACTGAAATAACTAAAATAAGTTGAGACTAAGTGAAACTTGATTCGACGACTAACCAAAAATAACCTAATCCATTAAAATTGATTTTAACGAATCATAACCTGTCCAAATGACTAAAATAATTTGATACTAAGTGAAATGAACCGAAACTTGATTAGACGACTAACCAAAACCATAACCAAATCTAATAAAACTGATTAAAACGTATCGGAACCGACTCAAATGACAAAAATAAATTGAGACTAAGTGAAACTAACCAAAAGTTAATTGAACGACCAACCAAAACTTACCAAATCCATTAAAATTGATTATAACGTATCGGAACCGGTTCAAATGGCTAAAATAAGTTAAGACTAAGGGAAACTGACCGAAAGTTGATTCGACGACTAACCAAAAATGATATAATCTATTAAAATTAATTAAAACGTATCGGAACCGGTTCAAATGACTAAAATAAGTTAAGACTAAGAGAAACAATCAGGAAGTTGATTGGACGACTAACCAAAAGTAACTGAATCTATTAAAATTGATTATGACGTAACCGAACCGGCTCAAATAAGTAAAAACAGTTGCGATTCTCTTAGTCGCGACTAAGAGAAACTAACCGAAAATTGATTAGACGACCAACCAAACCTAACCAAATCTATTAAAATTGATTATAACCGACTCAAATGACTAAAATAAATTGATACTAAGTGAAACTAACCGCGTTAGATCGGGGATTGAGAGATGAATCAAATGCAATTTTCACAACCACCACTAATGTTATATAATATACAGGGTGCCTCCGATTAAGTCGGCACTATTGCTAACTCCGTTATTATTGGAGCTACGATGATGGTTAAATTAGCAAACTAGTGGCATTTTTTCCGCTGATTAAGATTGTGAAAACAGAAAAACAATTAAACTTAGCGTTTCCCAAAATATAGAAAAAACAACATTTTTTTAAATGGAATGCCCTGTATATTTTTACAAAAATGGATAGCAAAGAGTATTCTAAATAAAAAAGATCCTTTGCACTACCGGCCTTAACTTGAAAATAACAAAGTTATAACGACATTTCATTTTCTATTAAGTTGGCTATGAAACAAGTAAAAACAATTAAATTGTTGCTATGGATAGTGAACAATAATTACATTAAATGGGCGAACACATCATCTTTTTGTTCTATGCATTTTCGAGCACATTTTAAAGCACGTTTTGTTGCTTTTAAAATAGACCTGCCGTCAATGGATGCAATTTTATTCTTTCGATGTTCACTTGAAGTTCTTCCACGATTGCATATTTTTTCTTATAAACTTCATCCTTTAAGTAAACACTAAAATAAAAATCGAGCGGTATATTATCATATTGCCTTGTCACCAAACTAACACCGTACTCTCTTGCTAAATCTCTTGTTGAGTTTTCTATGTACTTTAAAATAGGCCAAGATGTTAATTTCAATATCTTCGCTTAACAGTTTTCTCCTTCTCGTTTTTTTTTTGAAAACATCCTCGTTACTCCTAAATTTTCTATAGAGAACCAAAAAATATCTCCTGCCCGGCAAATTACGTACAGGAAACCTCTGGCGATAATCTTCTATGCTATAGCACTATTTTTGCTACTCTTAAAGATACGATTCTAACATTATCACATTTTTCGATATGCGTGAAGTTCATTTTAGAATAAATTTGGGCAACAAACAACTGTCAATATTATTATTTTGCCCACGATACACATATAACGGTATGCTGATTTCTAGACTCGTTTTTGACTCACCCGCGCATCTACGTCACGCGGGAAAAAATGTTCCTTTTGAAGCTGTCATAGTTTATTTAGTTAAGTGAATTTTTAGATTTGTTTTGTGTTTATATATGTTATAGGATTATTTAAATTACAAACTTATAGTATAATTATGCCGAACTGTGCTGTGGCTACTTGTAAGAACAATAATAGGACCACCAAAGAGACTAATATTAAATATTTTCGTTTTCCTAAACATGAATTAGCAAATCAGTGGATTCGTGCTTGTCGAAGAGAAGATGGAATTAACATAAAAGATGGTGAGTATCTTTAATTATTAAAGCTTTACTTTATTATTTATTATTTTTATTACATATTTCCACGATTTACATGATTTGTTATGGCTGTGGCATACACTCTGAATTAGGTGCCGCTAATTCGACATTCAGGTGCTGCTGTGCCTTAGTGCCGTTCTTTAAACATTCTTTTTAGACATACCACGATCAAGTCACAGTTCACGGTCCAGCCAGACACTATGTGGTTAAAAAATATTTGCCAAAATTTAAATAAGTAAAAAAATAAAGCAACATGTATTATTAAAGTGTGATTGAAGTGAAACTTCTTAACGCGCGCCGGGAGGAATATTTACACATGCTCATGGTGCCAGGGTGCTAAAATCGGTTAGGTTCTGTAGCGCTACAAAAGGTTATTGATTTGCGCGCCTAATCGCGCCATGTCTTCGCGATGCAACCGTTGTGTTCCAACAGCTCTTTAATTAGTTCTCAAGTCCAAGATTTCTTGGAAAGAAACCAACAAAATCTTGAAATTTCTTGAAAATGTAAAATAAAAAAAAACCATTTGTTTTGCTAGTTTATTGAAAAAAAAAAACAAAGCACTGAAACATTTTTAATGGAATGATAAAAAAAATTATTATGTAAAAAATATTTTTTTTATTTTCAAAGATTTTTGTATATGTTATGGCTTAAGGTATTGGGATCAAAAAGTACTTTGCAAACCGAGTCTACTTCAATGGAAATGAAATAAATATGTAAAAATGGGCAAAAAATATTTGAAAGGGTTCAGAATATTGACTATCAAATAATGAGGTCAATACAAAGAAAATTAAAATTGTACTTTAAGTTTGGTAAAACTATATCTTGTGGGCTAATTAAATTGAATATTTTTTTAATACTTAATTACTTTTCATTTGCAAGGGATTTTTTTTTATTATTTTTGGATATGCTATGGGCTAAGATATTAGAATCAAAAAGAACTTTGCTCAGCTGATCTACTTTAGTTGCGTACAGAATATTTGAATTTGCGTAATTTTTTTAAATTAAGAAAAAATTAATTTATGAAGGAATGAACTATAAAACAATACTATCATGACCGCGTGCCCCTCGATTCTACGCATCAAGTATAAACATCACATCAACCAATCTCATCCCGACTTTTTTACTTAGTTCTCAAATGTTGAAATAATACTTAAATAACCATTTATACATTTAAATTATTTTCTAGAGTAAAACTATGTATAATATATCAATTGTAATTAGTAATATAAATATGGAATGAAAATACTTTTATTCTTTAGTTAACACACGTACGCGTATAATTAGGAACGTACCTATTATCGAAAATGTCCTTTAAAATCCCCCAAAACTGCGAATATTACATTTCAAAACATATGTTCTATACACGCTTACATAGCAGAATCGAAAGCGTCGTTCCCGGGTGACGTCACACGTTTCTATGTGGGAGGTTCTGCCTGCGCAAGAGCATACCGTTATATGTGTATCGTGATTTTGCCAAAACTCAACAAAACACTTCTAATAACCGCCATAGCAACCATTTAATTGTTTTTATTTTGACATTTCATAGCCAACTTAACAGAAAAATAAATATCGTTATAACTTTGTTATTTTTAAGTTTAGGCCGATAGTGCGAAGGACCTTTTTTATTTAGAATATTATTTGCTATCCATTTTTGTAAAAATATACAGGACATTCCATTTAAAAAAATGTTGTTTTTTTCATATTTTGGGAAACGCTAAGCTGAGTTATTTTTCTATTTTCACAATCTTAATCAGCGGGAAAAATGCTACTAGTTTGCTAATTTAACCATCCTCGTAGCTCCAATAATAACGGAGTTAGCAATAGTGCCGACTTAATCGGAGGCACCCTGTATAATATAAATAGTAAAAATAGTATAAATGTGGTATATTTTGGTAAACTCAACTTGCATAATCTGCTAAAAGTCATTTTTTACATTAGATTGCGTTAAGGGTGGATGAGGGTCACATTTAGTTTCTCACGACAGACTAGGCGTGTTTCATATCGTTGGATCGTGGAATGTGAGACGAATCGAATAGAAATGATCTTTTACTTTTTACAACCACACTTATAACGTTTTAAATTGCAAAAAAGAACGAGACTTGAAGTAATATATACATTTATTTGGTATATTTTAGTAAACTAAACTTACGTAATCTAACCTGATCTCATCCAAACTTCTATCAACTATATATTTCCGCACAATTATGAGTTTTCTCAGATCTCAAATGTAATAAGCGGTGCATTCTGCTTCGGCGTTTTCAATGTCCCCCCCCCCCCCCCCCCCAGTTGCGTCTTTGTGAAGAACTGTGAATTTTTCTTCTTTATTTAGACACTTTGAAAAGACGCTTTTGATCATTAGAATGTTGCGCAATTGTTTGGTTATCCCACAAAAATAACCCAACGTTCGACTATTGACGAGCTGAAATGTGAATATTAGGAAATTTTTGCATCTGACGCGCAATGTTACCAAACTTTTCACTTTTTCTTACGGGGTAACTCGATTCGGGAGCGCAACCAAACAAAACTAACCCAAACTAACTCAAGGCATGCCCAATATGAAAAAAAAATTGTCAGTCAAGAATGCAAATATTTCTTAAAGTTTTTTTTCTTGATCTTGGGCATGCCTTGGGTTAGTTTGGGTTAGTTTTGTTTGGTTGCGTCCCCGAAGCGGGCGAAGGACCATTCGTACAACCATTTTTTAACATTTCAACTCCTCAAAAGTCGAACTTTGGGGCTATCTTGTGGGATAACCAAACAATTGCGCAACGTTTTAATGGTCACAAACGCCTTTTCAGAATGTCTAAATATAAAAGAAAAAACGTTTTAATCCGATCGCAGGAAAAACTATACCTTTCCGATGTGTTTTCTCACCGCAAAAGTCATGACTCCAGTATATTGTATTCGTTGCTTGGCAACATGCAATAACTGTACGTACAACATTTCCGTCCTAGGACGGGAATATAACATTTCTGTCCTATTTAAACACCTTGTTTGTCAGATCTGAGGTTTATCAAAAGCAAGATTTAGCTGAGGTTTCCGTAGTTACGTAATGAAATCCGCTCGATTCAAAACTTGATATTATGTTGAGTTTAAATTTTAAACACCGTCTTTATTTAGAGTAATATTTGACTCTATTTTTATAAATACGTATTCTAATTAATGCCGATCGGATGAAAAATAGTATGTGCAACTCGAAGGAAAAGCACATTCCTGGACTCCTGTGTTGCTGGCCTTGGCTGCGCCTCGTCCAGCAATTGCCACAATCGTCCAGGAATGTTTTGCTTTTCCTACTAGTTACACAATATACTGTTTTACAAAATTCCACTTGTTGTTACACTGAAAATTTACCAAAAATAGGTATAACACTTCATATATATTTTTGTGTTTTCTATTTGATTCAAGTTTAGTATTTTAAATGTTTATATGTTATTATTATAATCTGCAGGGTATAAGTGGAAAATTTATATTTTGACATGCTCTATTTTCTAATAAATGTAATTTTTCTGTTTTGTTATTAAAAACAAGCTGCCGATTTTCCATGATACAGACGTACTCTTAAGTGTCATCGGCAACAACGCCGCAGGAGCGATAAGTGATACTAGGGCTTGCCTACTATTTTATAAGAAAGGAAAGAAGAAGGGGAACAATGTTAGCGTGTTAATATTTAGTAAAAAAATCGGTCTACTCTTTTTTTATATGTCTTTGGTACCGACCAACAACGCCAACGTTATTATGGTTGTAATATGCACAAGAAGAAGGGGGATTCTTTGTGGTAATATGTTTTGTGGGCAATGGAATATATTTGCGGAAACACGTGCAAGCTGCTGTGTATCCACTATAAGACTAATATTTCACACATGGCCCTCAGCTCGCTACGGGGGTTCTAGGAACTAACCAAAACTAACCCAAGGCATGTCCAAAATCAGGAAAAAAAAAATTAAAAATGCAGTACAACAATCCAATCTTACATCTTTTCCAACAACGATTCACTCAAACGATTATTTATAGGTAGTATTTGTACTTATATCCGATCGGGGAGCAGCAGTAAGATGTAAGTAAGTGCAATATTGTTTTTAGTCATCTCAAATCTGATTCGACAGTATCAACCTGCATGTCGCGAGGTTTAAATATTTAGAGACCTTCATTTAGCTGAACAGCTCTTTGGTAAAGTTGTATGGCTTTTGGCGTCAAATATTTAACTTGAGAAACGTTAACTTCCGAATGGCAATATCGCGCCCCTAGCAGAACGTTCTGGAAATAAGCAATGCTATAAATACTTTTGATGACTTACCTACATGTAGGTACAACATTTTATGAATATCATTAGAGATGGTAATGAAATTTAAGTTCAGGGTCATAATTAAGCTTACTTTATGGTGTTTCAGGTAAAGGCTGAGTACTATCATCCATTCTCATATTTGCAGATGACTCATCTAACTCTAAAGATTCATCTTGTGTCTCAGTTTGGTAGACGGTAAAGTCACTACTAGTATGTAACGCAGCGAATTTTCTGCTATTTGAAATAAATCAATTACGCTTTTCTAAGCCTATTTTGCCAAAATTCAATCTCATTCTCTCCAAACGGGAGCCACGAAATCCCCGTCCTCAGAGGCAAGTAGACTGCGAAAGAGCATCTGCCGCCTATCTCCTTCTAGCTCATAGCTTTCAAGATGACCACCATTTCCGGTAGACAACATAACAAAGGATCCATGCATTTCTTCAGGCCCAGACAGAGACAATGACTGGAGACCATCATGGATCTCGACTCTAGCTCCTCCTTTTAGACCTCCCTTGGAGACCCCCCAAGAGGGTCTTCTCCTCTGGAAGGGAGCTCACACTCCTTCTATTGTAGAGGGACTAACGTTATAAAAGTGGAAACGCCAACCAAAACCAGATAGTTCAACATGACAGAGTTAGTTCACAGTTCATTTCAGTTCCCGAAAGTTAGTTCTTCGACAATAAGAGTTCTACATAGTTAGCTAGTCCTACATTACTAAGTTCTAATTTCTCAGTCTAAGTTAACCAGTTCTAAAGTTAAAGTGATATTCTCCGTTAATAAGGGCTGAAGACCTTTAGAAAAGTTTTTCATTAAAAATCCTATATTAAAAATTTTATACCACAGTGATTTTCTATCTCGAAACTGCTAAAGTCTCTTGTTAAAGCTATTTCGAATCGTTAGTTTCCTCTCAATCTCAAAGTGCTAAAGTGCGAATTAAGTCCATATCCTTAGTAGAAAGGCATGATGAATTTAACTCCAGTTAAAGTTAAGTTAAAGTATCCCGTAAATTACGTTCGAACTTAACTATTGTTAGAGCAATAACTCGTACATTCGGAAGAACCACTCGTTTGCAAATAATGTGTGTAGTCATCTTAGTGACGATATGTACAGTGTCTTTAACTAACTCTATTAACTCAGGGACTGATTAGACTGATTTGACCGATATACTTACTGCCGCCAGTATCTCTAAACTATTTACCGCCTAATATTGGATTCATAATGTATAGTACGAGTTGTAAACCTAATTCATCTATATGCAATAAATCTCACTTATGTTAATTATTTAAGAAGTCCTTTCTTATCGACCAACGCCGCACAGACACACTTTCCTAATACAAAGGTAAAGCGAATCCACTAAAACCAATTAACGTGTCGCCTGCCTAAAAGCTAGTGAAGGGAAAATCGGATGATTTTTAGGATCGAATATCTTGCATTCGAATACTTTTGTGAATCGAATGATTATTCGAATACAAAGAATCGAATTATTTGTATTAGTCACGATATCCCAAATGTTTCAATTAGCGATTCAACCTCTCGAGATTTCAAGTGAATTCAAAGTCTCGTTCTCGAATTCAAATTTGCATATTGTCTGATTCTGGATTGTTTGATCTTGAAGTTTTCATTCTTGATACATTTAAGCATAAGAGCAAATCTTTTACAAAGATTAGTGGAATCATTCACGGTTAAAAAATAAAATATTGGTTAAAAGTTGTTTTGTTTAGATATTTACTAAAATCATAACTTTTTAATAATTTAAATTTGAATTCCCATATATTCAACAATTAAAAAACTACCACACTAATTAAACCACTCTATTTTATACTTTTTATAGTATAGCGTTTTCGATTATTGTTCACCATAATACAAAACAAAGCCCGTTATTATTTGTTGTTCAGACGGCAGACCAGCATAATCGAACAAGTTATATTATAATCGCATTTGACGCGAATTGTGCCGATTCATATTTCATTTCGATTCAACCAGCATTCGAGGGACGATTAATTCGTTGTTAGCGCATTCGAATATTTCTGGTATTCGAATTCTTCGTTGAGAATCGAATGCATTCAAATGCAAGCTAGAATCGAATACTTCGATTATTTGTATTCGAATAGTCCCTTCACTACTAAAAGCTCCTTAAATTTAGGTCACAATTTTACTACGATTAAAATTTTCTTTCCTTGTACCATTGTCTTTATAAGAAAACAATGATTGTACTGTACTGTAGTGGTTTGCCGTATCCGCCGAGTGTTGCATTTTATGTTTCTGTCTCTCTGTGAACTCGCCTTTACTGAAAAAAGCGAGAGAGACACCGATAAGACCTGATCAAAATAACCGATTCGAACTATCCGTGGCCGTCGGGCAACGGGATATTTTGTAATGATAGTCTGACCCGAGAATACTATTCTCGGGTCTGACTGTGTCATATACGTAAAAAAAAATATAGATAGCATTACATTTAAGCAATAAGCGGATTGTGAATCCAAAGAGTGAGATAGATATACAATTTTGTTCGACACCATATCATAAAGCTGGATTTATAGATTGACATATTATAAGCATAGCATAAGCATAAGAAGTTAACTATTCATATTTAAATTAGGCAATTTATAGATCGACATAAGACACAACATAAGCTTGACATAAGAAGTTGACCAATATTCAACTTTCTATGCTATGTGCTTATGTTCGACCAATGAAAACACAGAATTTTCATTGTATTTACCTTTTGAGAGAATGACATATGCAATGTTCAATAAAGTTTGGTGTTTTGGCTTTTTGAATGCTTGTTCTTTTTGAGAATGGTAAGGATTTATAAATTAATATACATACGACTCTATAATATACTTCTTTAAAATATTTTAAACAAAATTATGAAATATGTAAGGTTAGTATTTGCGATTTATGGCTCAGCAGGCGCAACATAACATAAGCCTATATTTATAAACGGACCATTTCTTGTAATGTGCTTATCCAATGCTATGTCTATGCTATGCTTATGTTATGTCAATCAATAAATCCAGCTTAAAGCTGGATTTATAGATTATCTTTATGTAGGACAGGCCGCCACCGCTGCGCTTGCGTGCTGTTTTCATTTTCTATTGGTACTGCTGTAGCCGGCCGGACCGGACAAACGACAAAACAAACCGAGGAGAAATCAATTTGGCATTGTCTGATTTTTAGCTAGCAAGTTTGTAGTGTGTATTGTGAACGATTTTTAAGTGATTATTGTTGTGTTTACAAGTTTAGACAATTTAAATATTTGTATTGCATTGTTTTCGAACGGCAGGTTAACGCTGGCTCCCCCCGGTTGGATTTCTTTTGCCAAAATGCTAGCACAAATAAGGGGCACCTAGCACATCAATTTTTAGAGCTAGCACACCAACAGTTTAGAACAAAATTGCTGTTGACCTGGCTCCCCCAGGTTGGGTTTCTTTTGCCAAAATGCTAGCACAAATAAAGGGCACCTAGCACACCAATTTTTAGAGCTAGCACACCAGCAGTTTAGAACAAAAATGCTGTTAAATTCGGGGGGGCAGCGTTAACCTGGCCCCTCCCCGGTTGGATTCCTTTTGCCAAAATGCTTGCCCAAATAAAGGGAACCTAGCACAACCTAGCACACCAATTTTTAGAGCTAGCACACCAACAATTTAGAACAAAATTGCTGTTGAATTGGGGGGGGGGGTCTAGCGTTCACCTGGCTAGCCCCCCCAGGTTAACGTGCCCCCCCGGTTGGATTTCTTTTGACAAAATGCTTGCAGAAATAAATGGCACCTAGCGTAACCTAGCACATTAGTTTTAGAGCTAGCACACCAACAGTTTAAAACGAAATGCTGTTGAATTGGGAGGGGCGTGTTAACGCTGCCACACCCCCCCCCCCCCCCCCCGGTTGTATTTTTTTTGCCAAAATGCTAGCACGAATACAGGGCACCTAGCACATCAATTTTTAGAGCGGCCGAAATCGCTAGCACAGGGCCTTGAGATCTAGCACAACCTAGCACAATTTGTTTTAGAGCTAGTAATACACTCATAGTAATAAGGATATCCTTTAATTTATGAGGGGGGGGGGG
>MU182533.1:302292-313210 GCA_016904865.1 Pissodes strobi | reverse complement strand
AATTTGACGGAAAATAATAAATTAGGGGGGGGGGGGGGGGGGGGGGACCCCCCCCCCCCCCCCCCGCTTTCAATATACCCTAATTTATTTTATACTGATGTGCTAACTTCGGCGGGGTGTGTGCTAGGTACTAAGCACATTCCTATAATAATTATCTTTACCAACCCTCAAAAGAACCCAAACGTTTTGTGGTCTATTGTTTTCAAAAATGTAATTGTGCTAGCATCTGATATGGGACAGAATTGATGCGTTCCAGATGTGGGGCTGGAGACACATGCTCCGAATTCTATGGACGTATGAGTCTATCTTTAGAAAGCTGAACAACCAGAATAGACCCCCCTTCGTTGGTCCTGCAAGCATCCCGAAGTTTTTTGGACATATTACACGGAGATACGATAACAAACGTAGGGCTGAAGGTCCAGAGGGTGGTCACCAACCCGTTGGACTAATCAGATTCAAAAAACGGAAATCGAAGTCAATGGAGAGCACTAACAGCACAAGGTATGCAATGAGAGAGCGACTGGAGAAAAAGTAGACATTGTTTCTCTGATCTTTAATATTGCTTTCACCGCACCATAATTTCGTCCTTTTTCACTAGAATTGATTTTTGGCGTTGCAGTTCTTCGCAACGAAAATTCATTATTCACACGAGAGCCATTATTTTACAAATGGTGAATATTTTTTCTTCAAAATAAAAGGAATGTATTATAATTCGTCTGACAGGGATTTTGGTATCATCATCAATGTTCATTTATTTTATTCTTGTTAGTTGTGCTAGACTGTGCTGGTTCCAAAGAAGCTGTGCTAGCCAGTATTGCAATTAAATAGGTGCGGGGGGTAGCGTTAACCTATCCCCCCACATAAATTAGAAGGTATCCTTATTACCATGAGTGTGCTACCTCTAAAACAAATTGTGCTAAGATCTCAAGGTCATGTGCAAGAGTTTTGATGAAAAAAATCAAACGGGGGGGGGGGGGGCAGGTTAACGGTCCTTTTATTTGTGCTAGCCTTTTCGCAAAAGAAATCCAACCGGGGGGAGTGGCAGCATTAACCTGCCCTCCCCCCCCTCCGAATTCAACAGCATTTTCGCTCTAAACTATTGATGTGCTAGCTCTAAAAATTGATGTGCTAGGTTGGGATAGGTGCCCTTTATTTGTGCTAGCATTTTTGAAAGCGTTAACCTGCGCCCCCCCCCCCCCCCCCTCCCCCCCCCCCGAATTCAACAGCATTTTCGTTCTAAACTGTTGGTGTGCTAGCTCTAAAAATTGGTGTGCTAGGTTGTGCTAGGTGCCCTTTATTTAAGGCAAGTCCAAAGAGAGACATAAGCACTGAGTAAGTACGTCGTAGATATCAGTCGTAATATTTGCTAAGAATACTGTATAGAGTATTATTTATTTGTTTTAATTGAAATTTAATAAGAACCAGTACCAGGCATTTTTCTATATATGGTTTCACACCACCACACATGTTTTGGGTTAGTTTTGTTTGGTGCGCCCCCGTAGCGAGCGAAGCGATTTAAAAGGTATCTTTCCTTATTTATTTGCATCTTTGCGAATATTTTTAATTATGCCGCGCCGCGCCGGTCACTGTAGCTCATGGGGAGCGATCACTTTGAAATTAAAACGTGTCAAGACCTACTTAAGATCTACCATGAACCAACCGCGGCTTTAGAATTTAGCAATAATAAGCATCGAAGAAGATATTTGTTCTAATTTAGAATTAACCGATTTAATCAGTGAATTTGCAATTAAGAAGGCAGGAAAATTCGATTTTAACATTTAAACCCATTTAGATTTTTGTTACTTTTTGTTTTCTTTTATTGGCTAAAGTATATAAATTTTACTTAAATTACGTTTTTAATTTTATGTATTTGTCAACAAGTAATTATTGATGTGTAAACATCTTACGCGGCGGTATGAGGGTAAATCTCGGCAAATGGGACGGAAATGTGTGGTCGGGGCGGATGTGTGGGGACGGAAATGTGTAAACCGATTCTAGCCGCTAAGGCGGTATTATATACCTACAATTTTGCGATTTAAAATCGTTTTAAATGGATTTTAGACGATAAAAAATCATATTTTAAATTAAACGAACCGTCAAAAGTTTTATTTATTTATTATTATATTCGCAGTGTATTTGGATCCATAGCACAGCTTATTTTTAATGGACGGTTGAATTTAAAATGAATTTTTGCTTCAAAATTCACGACAAATTCTTCCGAAGCCACGGCTATCGTTTTAAAAGAATCCGAATTTTCGGATTTTTATACAATATTGCCATTTAAAATCATTTTTAAATCGATTTTAGACGATAAAAGAGCATATTATTATTTTAAATTAAACGAACAGTCAAAAATATTATTCAGATGACCAGACGTTTAAAAGAATATTGAGCCAGAGCCGTCTTCTAAAATTTGCAAAATTTGGTTATTGACTTTCCCAAATCAAAGAATGTCGGGCCAAGATGACTAGGTAAATAAGCTGTGTCCATATGTTGATGTTATTCCTGATGTCATTAGATTTTCGTGTCGAATTTGTGCAGTGAATTAATCCACTCCGAAGCTGCCAGCAAGTATTATTAAAGAATCCTAACTAATATTATAGATGCGAATGTGTTTGTTTGTTTGTTTCTTACGCTTTCACGCATAAACTGTTCCGATAATCATGAAATTTTGTACAGATATTTTCAAGAGTATAGTAAAGAACGTAGGACACTTTTAGCTTTTACCCGCGGCTTCGTTCGCGTTGATTTTTTATTATATTAAACTTTGTTATTAAACCTAATTTTTATTCTATGAACAAGCTAAAACGTACATGAATCGGCCATAGCACGTTGAAAATACCAGTCCTCGTCCGATCACTGAAGTTAAGCAACGTCGGGCGTGGTTAGTACTTGGATGGGTGACCGCTTGGGAAGACAAGGGGCTGCTGCCATTGTTTTACAACCGATGTCGTTATAGGATATGTTTACACATCAGTGTCTCGAGTATTATCAAACTCGCTCATTTTTTGATAAATTTAACTTTAAAAAATGTTTTTTCATTTTCCCAATTTGAAATGTGATACGCCGGACAAGTGCATCAAAACCTGCATTGACACTACCAAATTATTCCAATAAGTTCTAGACAAATTTTGTGAAAATTTTCCTGCAACATTCTTCCATCCTTCACATCATAAATGCGGCTGGAAATTCAAAACCCCCTCCGCACGCCCCTGACCCCGCTAATCCAAAAATCTGGCTACGCTAATGAGGCGGCACATTTAGTTCTTGCACCCGGGCGGCAGATGCCCTAGGCTCCGCCCTGTTTTAAGCAAATATCGGATTGCTAGTAACCAATAAGATAACCATCAAATTGCCACAAATTTCATTTGATCATCGTTTATTGCAAATTCAACAAAATTTCGAATTAGCCGATCGTATTTTACAGAACACCAAATTCGGTTAAAATAAATAAATTGAAGTGTTGTATAAAGCACACATTTACCGCCAAATATGACGTAAGGCATCTTAGTTTTTCGGAAAAGTTAGGATATAGGCTTTAGGACCTTCAATACTAAGTTAATATTAAACTTGCAATATATTTTTGTTTACAAAACAAAATTCCAGTAATATTGCACACCACAACATTAATCCTCCAAGAATATTTACAATGAACAAAACATGCTTTACAATATACAAATAGAAAGTGCAATATGTGCTTTCTTGAATCGATTATTGTAGCTTAAGATGACAAATCGATAATAAAATTACGATGGCTTCCAGTTGGGATTAGCATGTATTAAAATCTTGATGGGATTCCCTTCTTGAGTTTTCGCCGTATGGAAGGCTTTTATCGTATCTTCAATTTTGTAGTGATGAGTTATCAAGGGTTTCACGCTGATTTTGCCTGAAGCGACCATATCAATTGCTGTTGGGTAGCTACAAGAAATAAAAATGTGTATGGTATTAAAGAACCAAAACTAGGTATTTCAATATTTTCTACTAGTAAATAATAATAATTATGATTTTTCTTAAAAAGCATATGATGGGTAAATAAAAAAAAACAATTGTACAGGGTTGGTCAGTTCTATAAATAAGAAATACCAATCTCATGAGGATGCTTCGTCAGTATTGGCCAATTTGAATATTGCACATATCATTTACATTAGGATATGCGTCAAAGATTTTTCCGTAATAACACATATCGATATTGCTCACTACATTTTAATACTTTAATTTATAATTTTTATTATTAGTCTTGAGGATGATCTCATGTATTTTATCAACCCTCCGACCACTATGACTTTTAGAGGTCGAAAGGTTGATAACATTTAAAAATGCTATTTATTAGCCTGGAACCAGAAATTAACGTACGTAATAATTTAAATAGAAAAATTAATACACAAGCTGTCTACTTTTAAATCAAGATTGTCATTACTTACTCGTTATTGTATCTGAAGACTCCTCTGATATCAACTTCCCGGAAAATTGCGGCAGCCAGTGGTAAAGTGACTTCCATTTTTCCCATTCCTACCAAAACTACAATTCCTTTACTTTTTGTAACCTAGAAGTAAGATTATTGTGAATCAGATCTGAGAAAATCATGAAAGCAGTAAACAAGCTGTAGTAAAAAAGCTCTTGATTTGAAATATGTCCTACATACCTTTATGTTATAAAGTTAACATAAGGGCCAAATACATAGAACAAACACAGCTTAGTAGAATACTAAGCTGTGTAACAAATTTAACCTTGCATTCAATTTTTCAGTGGCATGCACCTAAAACACCTAGCACCCATCAGTACACTGAATCAGTTCTTTAATTCGATAGGTAATTGCCGAATGTTCTCACCTTAAGGGCAATTCTGACACTTTGTTCAGCACCAGAGCAATCAAAAGTTTTGTTCGGTTCTTCTCCCAAAAGCGACTTAATTTTTTCAATTATGACATCCTCATTATCGCCTGGATTAATTTTAACAGTATAATTAGCTCCAAGTTTTTTGGCTGTTTGTAGTTTTACATCTAAGATATCTAAAAATAATATTAAATATTATGATGGATGATTAAGAAATGAAAAGACTGCAGTATCGTTGTAAGCAACCTACTGGTTATAGACCGCACGCAGAGCAAATATCGTGTGGTTAATTAGAATTGTATCAGCTTAAAAACAACTATAAAACTTAATTGAAATATTTGTTTGCAAATTAAAAAGATTTGTATTATTTTATTAAAACATCAAATTGGAAAAATCTTTTTGCTCTTTGGTTCATTATAGTTACGAATACCCATAATAGTTGAATCTTTGCTTATACTTTGATTTTATAATCACATGAGCTAAACCGGATAACTTTTTAAGGAAGATATATAAATAATCGTTTTTTTCATAAGTAGCAATGCATCAGAATTCATTTTAGAACATTTTATGGCAAAGTATTATTCAAAGTTTTACATATCTATGTAATATTAAGAAAAAAAAAGGTCTAGTCAGAAAATATTACAACTCGAGCTCCCGAACCCGATAGATAGGTTGTAGATAGGTTGTCAATAAGGCATAAAGGATTTTAAGATAATTAGTTCAGGCAATGATACTCATCGAGTGAATGTCGAGACTTATATATTAGAAGCAGGTAATGTGCTCTTATACACTTAAAATCATGTCTTCAAGTGGCAAGCTTATGAACCTGCAAGAAATGCAAGAAGTAGAAAAAAGAATATTATCAATGACGAATGAAGATATTAAGAACAAAATTCAGACAATAAACGTGAAGATAAGATTTTAATTAAATCTTTAAGGGAGTCCTCCAATTATGGTGCTAGAAAGTTAGTACGTATGATTTCGCAAAAAAATTAGCGAGTAGGAACTATTTCAAAAATTTTCGCGCATTTAAAAGAAACTAATGGCTCAATCGAAATGAAGCAAGGAAGTGGAAGAAAAAGAACAGCAAGAACAGAAGAAAATATTGATACAGTAAGAAGTATTATTGGAAATCTAGGACCAAGTCTTTGGAATTTGACAACAACTAGTTTAAGAAACAAGCGTTTAGCTGCACCAGAATGGATTTCGATTGCGAAGCTTCACGCATGATGAAACATTGACTATTTCACTTTACGCATGGCCATCCGCTCGCTTCGCTCGCTACGGGGGCGCAGCCACCATAAACTAATCAAAACTAACCCAAACATGCCAAAAATGAAGAAAAAGCTTTTTACACACATAACCTTAAAAAATAAAAAAACATCGCTCGCCGCCAACGAGAATCCAACGCGGGCCATCGTATCACAAGCACACTTTTCAGCAGTATGGAGCGCCTGCTCATACATCTTGGAAAACAGTAAGATTTCTGCAAGAACAACGTCCCGATTTTATTGAACCCAACAATTAGCCTCCAAACAGTCCAGATCTCAATCCGGTTGACTATTGTGTATGGGGACTGTTAGAAAACATGGTATACAACCACACCTTTGAAACAATTCATCAACTAAAAGGTCGGATTGAGGAATGTTGGACAGAATATTCCCAAGACGTAATTACCAGTGAGGTTGGACAATTTCGCCGAAAGCTGCAAGCAGTTGTTGATAATCGCGGCGGACATAGTTACAGTCAATTTTCTTAACATGTTTTCTTTCCAATCTTAGTTGTATTAATTCCTAGTTGCTTCTTGCTTCTAATCCCTTTCTTTCATTACGATTTTTAAAAATCAAAGAATGTATAAAAGTTGTTGCATTTGATTTCTTTTCACTTTAGCATGTGTATTTACGCGGCAGTTTAGCTATCGAAAAAACGTATCAGCTCAAATTTGAGTAAAACAGATTTATTTTGCAACGACATTAAATACAACATTTTAGAAAGAGTCACGTAAGTTCGGCCCTGTCTAAAACGTTTTGATAACCTCACAAGAACATAGCAGCCTACTACTAACCCTCCAAAAATAAATCAAATCGGTGCAGTACATTAGCGATTATAAAGTGTGGAACTTTAATTTGGCCCACAGAGTACATGATTTTTAATTACTAAGTTTAAAATCACCTACCCTTATATTCAGACACAGTTATTTCCTATTTGAGTAATGTTACCGTCCGCTTTTTGTGTACTATACAGTATAATTTATATTTATTTACTTATTGCGACATTAGTGACATTACCTGTAACAATAATTTTAGAAGCTCCCATAGCTTTAGCTGCCAACATGGTTACTAGTCCAATAGGTCCGGCACCCAAAATAAGAACGACATCACCTACTCGAACCTTTCCTCTCTTGGTGGCATGAACTCCTACAGAGAGTGGTTCCATAAGAGCTCCATCTTCTAAATCCATGTTTGCAGGAAGTCTAAAATATGTAATAGTAGTACTTAATAGCCAATTTAGAATATTTGAATTTTCTTAAATACGATAGGTACTGCATAAACAGCATCATATAATGTTTTATATTTTTTTCGAATTGACACATTCTCCTGCGTTTAGTAAAATATTCGGGAAAAATCGAATTTTCTAATTCGTTTAATTTGTGTAAACGGATGTAAATGACAATTTTATCATAGTTGTATTCAAGACAGAAAAAAAGTGCAACAAGAAGTCTGTACATTATCCAATGCACTAGACAAATAATTGTCCAATTCCAAAGGCGTGGTTCTCAAAAACAGTAATGAAATGCATTGAGATTGGGCTAACACAAACAAATCTAAGGAAGTGAATGTTTGGGGTGGGCGTTTTCAAGAACGTCATAACTGGGGCATTTTTTATAAATGATAATTTAAATTAAAATATGGATTTATTGACACGAAATAGTATTCCTGCTGAAGAAAAAAACCAGTATCTCAATAATAACAGTATGGATTGAATCTCGGCAATAACCAGTGGAATGGGCACAAGAGAACTATCGGATGGCCGGCACGATCACCCAGATGGAAAAAAAATTTACAGTGCTTGACCAGATAATCTGGAAGACCTTGGAGCTCAAATTGCTGATGAAATAATACCACAGATTACTCCTACGTAATCTGTGATAACGATAATACCACGAAATGTTTCGGAATGTGGACCAATCTTTTATGGGTATGGTAGAAGTTCTTACCGATAGTATAGGGCGTAATTTGGAGCCTTATTTAGATAATTTTATGATCAGATAATTGATATTTACTATTGTTTCTTTATTAACCATTTTTGCCATTTTGCTTCGAATAAAAAATTGAAACCCCAATTTTTCTCGAAAATGTCCGTATGAACTACTTAATATTTTTGCCGGGTCATATGCAGAAAAACGACCGAATTCGAAAAAAATATATATTTGTATTTTTTTTTAAATAATTTGGTTGTCATGGCAACAATATCATGAGAGATATAAATAAAATAAATGGGGATTGCTAAAGTGTAGCAAAAAATAAACTAAACAACTGATAAAAATTAAAAAAAGATACGGACATTGTGCGACCGGACGTAAAAACCATTTTACTCCCCCATTTGCAGACGTATGGCACTTTTACGACCTTAGCGGACGTAAACGCCACACTGTACGCCCGTGATATACCAATAACTATTAAGAGTATCCGCTTTATTTATAAAAGGCAAATATGTTTGGATCTAGAACTAGCTTTTGATCGGTTTAATTTCAGTTCTAAACAACAAAAAATTTATTTGGGGTATTCTAGAGAGTAACATGAATTTGGGAATCATCACCTTCATTACTATTAATGAGTTTTGTCACCTAGCTTTTTTCACTGTTTCTGATCTTGAACTCCGAACTTATATAATCGAGTTTAACCTTCTAGAGACTTCCATTCCAAGAACCACCTATTGCAATGCAATTTCATCATTTGCCCTGCTCAACTTCATTTAAGTTTTACAAACTACTCTACCACATCGTTTGCTTTCGATATATCTCTTAAAATAGTACCTATTTGTGTTTCTCCCTAAGAGGTAATGTCCGACATAAAACTTCCCAAAGCTTTTTGTCATTTTTTTATTTCATTCATTGATTTTGTAGTTAAAGATAATTTTTCATCCCCATTTTATTTCGTAAGCACTGGTGGAATACAATAATTGATCAACAACTATTTTACTTTTCATTGCTGCAAGTAGGCATAGTAGGATTCTGTCGGTCTTGGATACATATTATTTCTTAATGACCTTTATTCGCTTTCTGTCTCGTCTATTGAAAACGATCAGCTTCATAGGTATTAAATTTCTTATGAACAGGACATTACGTCGATATTCAATGCCACCAGTTTTTAGCTTGATTTAACTGTGCTAAGTACCGTAGTTATGTGAGATCAGCTATCATGACATAGATCATCAACAAATATTAAGCCATTTAGAAGTTATCATTGATGTTTATACATTTCATTCAAATTTTTTGAGCAGGTATGAAACAGTGATCAGTGGGGGCTGAACGATTGTAACTATTAAGGATATCAGGCTATTTAGAACTTACACCATAGGTTGGTTTATGGGGTACAAACGAAAGAGTTTAAATTGGAGAATAATTATTATTAATGAATTTACATCCCAGTCTAATTAATACAAACATGATTAGGAAATAACCTACAGAACCAGTAAAGAAATCGAAATTTTGTTATAATTAGTCAATGGATTAGCCGTCTACCTATATTGCATATAGTGGTTTTTTCCCAAGTAAATGATATGTTGAAAAAATAAACATAAGTAAAAAAAGAAAAGAGGAAAGAACAAGAAGCAACTATCAAAATAAACAAAAGAAAACATTTAAAAACGCCAAAAACTGTTTTGCAGAAAAGAACGGAATAAACCAGAGTATTAAAAGAGAATGAAGGCAAATACTAACAAAAAAATAAGTCATGAACTTTTAACAATAAATTTGATATCAGATATCAAATTTGCAAGTCTATCTGAATTGCAAAATAGAAGCAATAAACTTGTTACCGCAAACTTCAAATCAGATACTTAAATGGAGTCTTAAATGGAGTTCATCCTAAAGGGAAGCGCAATATTTGATTATAAACTACAACAACTACTTGTTGCACCAAATTTTTAATCAGATATCAAATGTTCAGTCCTGTCTGAACCATATACGAGTTTTTGAACTGGAGACTACTGTTATTTAAGTAAAACAAGTTACTGCAAGACTTTTTGGTAATTACGGTGAGTTTGTTTCAAATTAAAATCATAAAAGTTACAATAAATGAACCCGTCCAGATCTCGTACAAAAAAAAACCTTTTTCATTCTCGATGTGTTCGTAGTTTTTAGAGTTCCTCAAATCCTTAACTAGAGCATGCATTATTCACCAAATTACTAATTTGGAGCGTTCTGGAAAACAAGGTTAGGTATTAAAAGCAATCACATTTACTTTGTAATCCCGTTCGTTAGGTTTGGACAAAGTCATCATTGCTATTTCGAAAGCTCCAATAAACCACACCCTCCCTTATAAACCTTTGTATCGTTGAGGAAAGATTCGACCTAAACTACTCACTTGTAGCAAAAGTCAGCTGCATGTACATAATATCTGCTAAGGTTACCGTCATCTGGGGGGGTAGCACAGAAGAAAATATCTTTACAAAGATGATAGTCTCCACTTTTACAGAAAAGACACAACCTGCAAGGTACACCGGGTTCAATAGCTACTTGGTCGCCTGGTTTTAGATTTGTGACATTCTTTCCTACTTTCACCACTGTGCCCGAAGCTTCATGACCTAAAACGAAATAAAAATCCAATTAATGAAACATCTCTTCACTTCAATTTTAAGAACTCGTTTTTGAAAATCCACCATATTTAAATATTTTAGGTAGAGCATATACTGCCTTCCTAAGAATAGATACCGCTTTCTTTTTAAGTCTTCTATGCCAAAAGCAGTCTTTTATGCAAAGTTAATTATTTACCAAGTAAAAAAGCCGCACTATATGGAAAACATTACAACTTGATATACATTATACATCATATATTATATGCCGTAAAGAGAGATTTTCTATG
>MU182533.1:265365-284884 GCA_016904865.1 Pissodes strobi | reverse complement strand
TTATTAGTTAAATACAATATGCCATATAACTGCCAACAATTTTATAAGTATATTAAAAAATAATGGCATTTAAAAAAATCACTGCTCATATAGACATTATGTTTAAAAAAATTGAACTTATATTGCGTATTTTTTTGTATTTCTTAGTACGGATAATTAATTATTAATTTATTAAATAAAATAGTTTTTAAAATTTTATTTTATTCCTTGGTGAATATTTGAAAAAATTGGGCGTAGAACCGAAAAATTATAGTAGTAGTAGTACTATTTTTAAATTTCTATTGTATTCCTATTCTTTTAGTTGGTTACCACTACAGTTAGTGGTGGAATGAACGGAAATTCTACTAGACCTACCTAAGGTAATATTTGAGATATTGACTGACGACAGAAAGTAGACCCAAAAATACCTTTGTAATGAGTTTGTTTCGGTTAGTACTGTAGTTTTCTCAGCTCGATACCTTAAGCCGACTTCCGAAATGCTATATTAAATTCTCAAAAATTTAATCAATGCCTGGATGTAAAATAGATATACTTTCATATGCAACTACTTACGGTCATCCTTCGGCACTGGAATTGGCCTCTGTTCCTATAATAAAAGTAAAAAAAAAACTATTTAATTTCCGTTCACATACGCACTTAACCCTAATATCTACATTTTTTATACGCTGTGTCTAGCCTCCCGGTACCGGTATCCGAATAAATCCCGGTAAAATATAACGGCCGTATGATGACGTAATGGTCTACCGGTATTTACAATAATCCCGGTAGATTTCGATCTCGTATTACAATATGTCTTCGTGATGCAATCAATTTGTCGCAAGGGCTCTCGTGGTGTAGAGGTTTAGATAGTTGGGTCTCACCTGGACGGCACGGGTTCGAACCCCATTGCTTTTTTTTATTTTTTTTTAAGATTCTGTTTCTAAACAGTTTTTTTTCTTGATTTTGGGTATGTCTTTGGTTAGATTGGGTTAGTTTTGGTTAGTTCTTGTTGATTGAGCCCCCGTAGCGAGCGAAGCGAGCGGAGGGTCATGCGGATCGACCAATAGGAGAGGCCGATTTTCATATAGTCGGCTACGCCTGTCAAGGATCTTTAAACGCTAATTATTTTATAAAATCTAACCGGATTAATAGAAACACCGGCAGAATATTACGTCTTCAATACATACCGGGATTTATGCGGACATCGGTACCGGGAGGCTAGCATAGCTTGATATAAATACCGGTAGATTTTCACGTCATTATATATACGTCATCATTTTACCGGGATTTATTCGGATACCGGTACCGGGAGTCTAGACACAGCGTTTTTTATATTCGATTACTGTTATGTATAACAATTGATTCAATTGACATTTATATGTAATAAAACATTTCTTGCTTCTTAATAATATCAATGTGAGAAATAGTAGAAATTAAAAAGGTTTAAGATAGCCCGCTCTCGTAATGCTTTATCTTTTTAATAGATTAATTCCTAAATAATCACATTGTTTTTAAGCTCTGTTCCAGGAGAGCTATTTAATTAACTTAAATAATACATTTTTCATATAGGTATATTCATGTAAAACGCTATTTTATTCATTAAAAAAAAAGCGTAAACATAAATATTCCATAAGTAAACAAGTTCCATATAAAAATTCACAATTTAAAGATCTCATATACGGTAAGAGACCCTAAGTTTTAAATTAGAGTAAAGTTACGTTTATAAATGGGGGACCAGAAGGGGACATCGTTCAAAGATACTCCTTAATTCATTTTTAAGAAATAATTTTGAATTTCTTCTGTACTTATTTGAAAAGGTACAGCAAAATCAATGTTGTATCTTCATTGTAATTTTTTATATATGTAAATTGGTCTTGCTACATTTTGAGTTCCGCTTTTCTTCTTCGGTCTCCGAAAAATATTACTTTAAGTATACTTTCAACTAAAACAGAAAACACTTTAAAAGCTTTATAATTACAATTAATTTATCTAAGGTACGTAAATGGAAATCGTGAGGAAAAGTAACTTTACCGCACGAATGCGGCCTATATCGTAGGCCACCTTCTGAATTATACTAGCTCTAATTTAGATAAAATAGTTATAGGATTTTACGAAAGTGTAAGGAAAAACAAGATTTAGCATTATTAGTCAATTAACCAGATACTAATAAATAAAATACCCCCGCGAATGGCTAGGAACGTGATATCTCGTAAAATGAGAGCTACCAATAGAAACAGAGCTCAGTAATTCGTGGTTTTGGTTGTGACGCCATTAAATGCCCTTTGGCTGTCAGTATTCCATGATCGTTATTCTACTTTCTTGGAGGAAACTTACTTCTCCTTCGTAGAGCTAAATTGTTTATAAAACTAAGCCAAGCTGTGACTACTTCGATTCCGTTCATATTTCTCAGCCGTCTGTGTCTTAACTTTTCCTTTTTTCCTCAACATTTGTAAGATAATCGATTGTTTAAAGTAGTAAAAAAAATAAGTAATAAAAGTTTTAAGACGAAGTAAAAAACGCTTATTGTTGGCAAAGTTTGGTATTATCAAAGACAATACTACTACGGTATTGTCTTTGGTATTATGTAACATTATTTTTAAATGGCATATTCCTGTTTTATTATTGAATGTAAGACCTTATGTTTATTTTTCTACTTTAGTCTAATATTGCTCCCTCTATGAGGATTGTATTTCATCTCAGAGAATAAAGCTCTTTAGGTTTTTGAAATTTTTATAGAATATCGACTGTAAGACTTTTTACTGCCCATTTTTTACTATGAGTTAGTTACTCATTTATTTTATTACAAAAGAAAGGAATGTGAATAGTATAATGTTATCGCTGATATTACGCAATGAATAAAAAAATAGGTACTTGTTCAAAATATTTATCATCATTGTAAGTTAATTGTTGATGTTTTTGTTATCACAAATACTGCCATATATCAGAGAATTAAGTGATAAGCATCATTAAAGTAGTAAATATTTACACCAAACTTACACAATTGATAATAAAACTTTTATGTAAGATATATTAAGTATCTGTTTTTTTAAGGATTATTTTGTTTAGAAATATGGAAAACTTTTAGTTCAAAAGTCATGCCTGATAAGCTATAATGTCAGAGTAAAAATGTAAAAAAAGTAATTTACAATAAGTTGATAAAACATTCGAATGCATCGTATCTCCATACAAAATTTACTAAATACGTTAAGTTAAACATAGAACATATTCAAATCAGAAATATCAAATCGAATTCAACGACGAATTTGAAATAGGTGCCAAATTCCAAATGCTTCTTATGAAGCCAAAACAACGCATATTATTATATATTATAAGGAATGTGTACGTGTTATATGCATACAACTAAATATCTGGTATTATTCGTCAATTTGTTTCACTTTTCATAGGATTTACGTGAAATCCTTAGGCTTATGAATAATTAATTTTAACGTATGAAATTGTATTCACGTGTCATAAATGAGCACTGTAAGGAATTACGTGGTTAGAACAAAATTCGTAATAGGATTCTAAACCTATATAAAAACATACTTCTCTTAAACAAAACTATAAAACAATATCCTAAAAGAGAGAAGGAACTTTACTTTTTAGAACCAATATTTACCCGATACAATAGCACTTAACTTTATATGTAGGTACAAGGGTTAAACAAATTAGCGCATTATTAAAAATGGTCCACATTTTTAATAATATTTCGGCTCAATTGAAGCTAATAAAATACGTTTAATGATATTTGCTTCCTTTGTATTTGTCATAACGTTCTAAATACAGGAACTGTGAAGAACTTACAGAAGAGAATTATGTATATTTAAAATTAAAAATGAATAGTAAAAATGTGTAATTTTTTCAGTAAAATGTTTTCAAGATAATATAACTTACATTACAAGATAGTATTGTTTACGTAATAAAAATGAAAATTTCTCGCTGAGTTATTTGAACTTGAACTCTTCCAATTTCCGTAAACCCAAAAGCGGCTATTTTTCCCATGCTCATATTCAACTTTAGACATTTTCACAATTTAAGAAAAGAATACTGCCGAAAATGCACCGCTTACATACACTCATGCATACGTACAGGTAAGAACCCGGAACCTGCTTTTCGTAACCTGGAAAATAAATTACAAAACATTTGAGATGAAGAAATGCCTTTCAAGTACAATTATAATAAATGAAACAATTTTTGTCTTTAAAGCAAGTTTTTTTAATCCAGAAGGACCTCTAAAAGTGGCGTAACAGAGCGCGCTTTCGGCCTAAGCCATCATCAGTGTTACTTGTCAATGGAAAAGGACATATCCACGAGGATAAACGAACAACACAGATCGACAATGGTCACATGAAAATTTCACAAACTGTACGTCACATTTTAAGAAAATGGTTCACATAATTTAATTTAATTTTTTTTTTAAAAACAAAAAGGAGGTATTTGGGTGAAGGTGAAACGACAAATGTGTCGCTGTTGACAGTTCCATTAACAAGTAACACTGAGAATAGCTTAGGCCGAAAGCGCTCTATTTCGCCACCTTTAGAGGTCCTTTTGGACTAAAAAAATTATGCGTGAAATACAAAGATTGTTTAATTTTTTTATGTTTCGTAGTCATGCACACAGTCTTTACTCTTCATTTAAGGACAATTATAGCAATAATAAAAAATTATATACAACTGTATTTATGACTTGACTATATATAAGTTTACATATATTTAAGACTTTTACATAACTTTGAGATAAAAGTCCACGAAATTAATATTTCGCGCAATCTTTTCGGCATAAGTTAAATATTTAGTTGTTATTATCAATACGTTGGGCTGGTTTCTATGTGCCAATTATGGGAAAATACTAACTCAAGTTTTTATTTTTAAGGCCGTCCTAGGTAAGAAATTGCTAGTACATTTATCATGAGTGTTATTCTGAATTTTGATATTCCCATGCTCATATTCAATTTGAGACATTCACATAATTCATTTCTGATGCCAGAAATACTGCCAAGGAATTTGCCGCGTTCAATACACTCATGCCACAGTTTATACCGTACCCGAGGTATAAACTGTACTCATGCATACCTACACCTACAGACTTAGATTAATATGACCCTACAATCTATAAGACTAAACTTTAAATTTAAAATAATAATAACAATAATATTAATACCAAATGAAAATATACTAGATTCCTTGAAACTGTGTTGTTAATATTTTTAAAGCTATGAATAATAAATAATTAAGAGTAAGAAAATGTAGATTGAAATATTTCGCTTTTGTATGTGAAACTACTATTTATTTATTCATTTATTATAAATCAATTCATAATCACAATAGTTCGGTATTCTGTACTATCTGTACTAATCCATAATTTCAATACATATTTTAATACCAACTAAAATAAAATGTACCTACCAGCCTCAAGTCATCGATGCCATAAAGAACAGCTGTAAGATTATCTTTTGATGCCATGTTAGCCAATTTTTACACTGAAATCGAGGTGGTGCTGAGACGTAAGTATTTATTAATAATACTGTTAACTGTTATAGTACTGCGACGTTCCTCACAGCCCACAGTCGCTTTTGAATTTGAATTCCCCAGTATTGGTCTGCGATATTTATAATATTGCCAGCGGCAGCGTATCAGTAAATGAAATTTATTTATCGGGTTACTTTGTTAATTTGAGAGATGGTATTTTGTTCAATATGTGATAAGTAGATAATTTTTTTAATTGTAGAAGATATTTAGCTCGCAGCTTTAATATCCACGCTGATTTAAAATTTGCACATGTTTTGGCGACGACGCACGATTCTTTCGTGTTCTTCTTACGCCCGGTCCTACGTGAGCGATTTGCAGCGAACGCGAACGCGAATCAGTGGCGATGCCGTGCGACTATATTAACTTTTCGTACGGCATCGCCAGCGCTTCGCGTTCGCGTCGACTGTAAATCGCTCACCTAGGACTTGGCGTTAAGACTCTTTCACTCTTGGCAGCCTGAGCCAGCGCCATATGAATAATTTTGTTAAATCGCAACCCACCCTCTTGTGGGTGTGAGAAAAAGATATGATTGGTTATAGTAGTTGTAAAGCAAAATTTTGAGGAGCAAACGAATTCTCATTAGGTTTTATTATTCACTGCTGGATGATGTTTCCTCTCTCCTCTGTCTAGCAAGAGTTTTTAGCCAGTTCTCACTGCGCTGACCAGGCGTGTCAGAAAGTGATCCACAGTGTGTTCTCAGTGTTCTCACGTTCTTATATGGAAACATATTTTGAGCTATTTACTGCTACTAAATAGTATATTGTGTAACTAGGAGGAAAAGCAAAACATTCCTGGACGACTGTGGTAGTTGCTGGACGAGGCGCAGCCGAGGCCAGCAACACAGGAGTCCAGGAATGTGCTTTTCCTACGAGATGCACATACTATTTTTTATCCGATTGAAATTAATTAGAATACGTACTTATATAAATAGAGCCAAATATTACTGTAAATAAAAACGTGTTTTAAATTTAAACTCAACATAATATCAAGTTTTGAATCGAGCGAGCTTGAAGTTTATTACGTAGCTACGGAAACTACAGCTAAATGTTACTTATGATAGACGTCAGATCTGACAAACAAGGCGTTTGAATATGACAGAATTGTTACATTCCCGGCCTAGGACGGGAATGTTGTATTCCCGGACTGTTATTTTCTATTCTTGTACAGTTATTGCATGTTGCCAAGCAACGAATACAATATACTGGAATCATGACTTTTACGGTGAGAAAACACATCGGAAAGGTGTCGTTTTTCGTCCGATCGGATAAAAAAATTTTTATTCGAAGAAAAAATATTTGTTGACGTTTTACTACTCAGCAATATCTTAGTGATGAGGAACTTTAATTTTAGAATTACTTAAAATAAATACGAAATTCATATTTTAAATCGACTTCAATAAAAACTATAATAATATAAATAAAAAGGTATTAAAAAAAGTTTTGATTTGTATCACAGATTCGTGAAACCTTAGTAAATTCTCTCAAAAATATTTTAAATATCGAAATACTTTCATTATGAAAATTCCTTTTTAAAAATCGGACTTTACGTATAGTCACAATAATAGTTAGATAATGTTTCTAAATCAATTTTTTATTTTTATTTTAGAAAATGTAAACAAGTTTTTGCTTCGGAAAATAATCGAAAAACATGAAAAAGACGTAAAATTCAATTTAGGAGCATTACTCGGAGCACTCCTTTTCTGTTCATTAGACATGTGATTAAATACTTATTGCTTAGAGTTTATATCGGGGTTTATGAGTTATTTATCTAACAAGTGCTTTCGCATGTGTTAGGTACAAAATTTTTCTTCGAGCAAATGATTTTTGGAACAAATATCAAATTTAAAGGAAAAAAGTAATAAAAAGTAGCAAATATTGATTGTTAAAAAGCATAAATATTTTTATTTAAGTATTGCGCGAATATAAGTTCATTAATTGCATTCTTTTTAATTTTTAACTTCACCGCACTCAGTGGGGTGGGTTGTTCCGTGTTGGTAGACTAGGGGCATCCTCTAAAGTCTTTGTCACTGCTACTACCGTTGATGTTGACCACTGCTGCGCAGTGCTTATATTTAGGGTACTAGAGCTTTGCAGAATGTTCTGAGCAATCTTTTTTTATTTTTTAAGGAATCTTCTATGTACGACTCTGCTACGGAGGTGGATCTTCACCCGCCGCGCCATGTGCCTCTTAATGTTTGTTATGTTACTGTCAGATTCTACCAGCATAGTTGCCGATGATCTTCTGAAACACTGTCCGATATACATCTCTGGATTGGGTAGATGTAAAAATCCAGCAATATTTGACGGCATTTTTCCGAAGGTGCTAATGCCCACGCATTGTTGTGAGCATTTTCCAGCTTTGTCTTGTATAAAAACATCTATGGCAGCGGGGCGCAAAGCCGGAGAAATTTAAAAAGTATTCGCTGATGCGCTTTCCTCGGTTATTATTTGATATATGATGCAACGCGACGCGACAGTACACAATCTCAGGGCGTTTGCACACTAAAGGTGCGTACAGACCTGACGGGACGCGCGACAGTCCAAAATTCCTATGTGTGGACGGGGAGCGCGCGCGGAGCTAGCGCCGCCTGTCCGAGGCGCGTCACTACCCGTCTGCTGTCGGTTTTTCGACGGCAGATCAAAGAAAGAGCGAGGCGCAGTGTGGACGGGTCATAGTAGGCGCGTAGTAGGCGCGTAGGAATCGTGCCAGAAAGAAATCATGGAGGTCTGGAGTGAAGAAGTTCAATTAGAACTTATTGACTTATACAAATTAAACCCCGTTTTGTGGAATCCAAAAGATAAGGACTATTTCAGAAAAAAAAGTTCGATACATGGATGGATATTGCACAATCTTTGGGCAATGGCAGGACATGGGATGAATGCAAAAAAGAAATCATCTGCGAACATACCGGAAGGAGAAAAAAAAAGTTAAAGAGGGCTCCGGCACTGGAAGTGGTAAGTATTTATACTAATTTAGTTGGAGTCTTATTTAGAGTTGTATTAAGAAACCAAACAAATGAAGAGTTTCTACAGTAAAAGCTACCGAACTTTGCTAGTAAATAAAATACACAGTAATTAATAAAATTTTAATAGCTTTTAGTATATTTGAGATATCAAAACTAAGCTGCTGGACACTCGAACTTACACAAACAGATATTTGGGCAAATTTCAAAGTTCAATATCTTGACCAAGAAAAGGTTTTTGATGTATCTCGGCAAATAGGACGGAAATATGTAAACCGATTCTAGCCGCTCGCGCTAGGGCGGTATTATATATAATTTTGCCATTTAAAATCGTTTTTAAATGGATTTTAGACAATAAAAAAGCATATTATTATTTTAAATTAAACGAACCGTCAAAAGTATTATTCATATGCCCAGACGTTTAAAACAATATTAATTAATTAATTTGTTTCTTACACTTTCACGCATAAACTGGTGCGATCATCATGAAATTTTGTACAGATATTTTCAAGAGTATAGTAAAGAACATATAGGACACTTTTTGCTTTTAACCGCGGCTTCGCTCGCGTTGATTTTTACGGTTAGTTTTAATCCAATTTTTTATTTTCCTGAGATTATATTTGTATAATGTTTTTTTCTTGATTTTGTGTATGCCTTGGGTTAGTTTTGGTTAGTTTTTGTGCAATCATTATTTTTATTTTAAACAATTTTGTGTACCCTACATTTTTTTTATTATTGACCCGGTATAATGTGGAAATTTCAACCCTGAAATAAAATGCTGGAACCATAGAAAATCTACATGAAATAAGGACTCCAAATCTGCAAAAATCATCAAGGTCCGTCAGTCCAAAGTCAAGTTGTAGGAAGTCAGTTGGAGTCATTCTTGTAAAGTTTTTGTAATGGCCACTAATGTGCTGAAAGCTTAAATCATTAATTAATTCCTGACCGGCTCTTCTTTTGTACAATTCACTACGCCACCATCTACGCCTTTTGTTTTTTTTTAACATTAAATGAGATGCAATGAGCATCGCACACCCGCATAACAAAAAACATGCTGCAGCTTTCTCTTCGTTCGACATGTTTTCCACACAAAAACAATGATCCAACTCAACGACCTCTACGAATTCGTTGATCTAACTTGCTGGTCGCGTGGCGAGCGCGTCTCTCTACATGGATCGCTGTAGGCGCGCGAGACAACCGCGCTCGTCGCGTACGCGTAGCAGGCGCGCGGGCGGCGCGTCGCCTGCGTGTGGCGCGCGCGTCCCGTCAGGTCTGTACGCACCTTAACTGTCCCTCGTAGCGGAGCCACAACAGGTCACGAACCAGATTGATCCGGATTCGCTAAAAAGTATTCGCTGATGCGCTTTCCTCGGTTATTATTTGATATATGATGCAACGCGACGCGACAGTACATAATCTCAGGGCGTTTGCACACTAACTGTCCCTCGTAGCAGAGCCACAGCAGGTCACGAACCAGATTGATCCGGATTCGCTCCGACGCCAAACGCTGTCGGCGAAATTCGAAATTTGTCTCTATTGTCATTGTGATTTCTCATCGTGCCAGTGTTCCTGCACTCTTGCACTGTCGTGGTACTTTGCTTGCTTTGTAGTCAGTGAATATGTGTTGTGAAGATCTTGAAGTGTGTGTTCTGGGATTTGAAGGAACGTAGTGAAGAAGGCACGCTTTGGAAGCCTTGAAGCCGGTAGTGAAGGAACGAGTGTTTTGTTTTTGCGATTTGTGCAGACGAGAGAATTGCCGTAGACACCTAGGCGAGGCTGATCGATTTGGATTTTGCAAATTTCTCCGCAAGTCCATATCGGCCACCCCAGGAAAGAACTGCACGTGATACACGGGGTGTTACCCCCTGACCCTACTTCTACGCATGGAGCCCAGGCAGGAACCAGGCCTAGGGCATCAGCCATGCTCTCGTCCCCAGCTGTTATTGAGATCATTCTTGTATGTTATTGATTTTAAATTTGAAAAATTTTTGTTTGAAATTTTTGAAAATTTTTGGAAATTTGTTATTTTGAATTTATGAAATGGAACGAACCCTTTGAGAAATTTTAAAAAAATTTTGAAAAATTTTTTGAAAAATTTGAAAATTCTTGAGATTTTGAAAATTTTGAAGATTAGAATGATATTGATATTATTTTTTTGGGTTTTTGATTTTTTATATAGTGTAGTGTGAGTGTGATTTAGTGTTCTGGTAGAAGTAGTAAACTTTTGTGTACTGTTCTGTTTGGATGAGTAATTCTGCTGAATAGTGTTTTTATGATTGCGTACTTGTTCTAAGAATATTGTATGTTTGCCTGCCAAGTAGCTGTTGATTGTGTCTACTTTGAGATCCTTGTGTTTGTTTTGGAATACTTGTAGTTTCTTTTTGGTTGTTTTGCATGCATGTGTGTAAACTATGGCTCCATAAAGTATTTTGGGCTTTATTACCTGGTTATAAAGCAGTAATTTGTTCTTTAATGACATTTTACTTTTCCTGAAATTAATGGAAAGAAAGCTTGTTTGGCTGCAATGCCTTCAGTTACCTTTGCTTGGATATGTTTCTTGAAAGTAAGTTTACTATCTAGGGTTACCCCTAGGTATTTTAGAGAGTCAGAAAATCTTATTATTGAATTTTGTGAATTTAAATTTAGAATCTGTTTGTTGCGTTTAGTTCAACCAAACACAATCAAACACAAACGGACTTGCAAACTGCTGGTATGACATTCGGCAAATGTGTTCTAAAGATTAAAGCCCTTAAATCTTTTTTACAGGAAGATAGAAATGAACATGTACAAAAGTCAATTATATATGCTAAGTAAACGTGCGCAAATATGGATATTTCTGTTTCAAAAAGAATAGGAAGGAAAAAAAATATGCCAGGAGAAGAAGTGCAAGTTGCTGGTTTAACAAATGAACAAGAACTTAAACGTAGTATGTTGGAATGCTTGGATCCCTTTTATGCCGAAATTGATAAGAGATTGGAAGCAAATGGATACTCCACACTTTCAGTATCATCCAGCCTGATAATTTGACGGACAAATCAGAAGCTGCGCTTTGTAGTCTCGCGCCAGCACTCGTAGAAATATATGACGAATTCAAAGATTCGGAGGAAAATATCGTTAAAGAAATTTTGTTGTTAAGACGGCATTTAAGAGCGACGGAAATTAGCCAAGAAGTTTACAACGAGTGGCCATGTTTGGACTATTCAAAATTTATTGCTAAATACCATTTTTGCGAGTTACTACCGACATTATTACAAGCTTTTATTTACTTTCACCTGTGGGTCTGTCTGTCTGTCTGTAATCAAATCTTGCAAGCTGAATTAGAACTACTTCAAGATTCACTTGAAATTTAGTTCACGATTGTAGTTCCGATGATAATACAATATTATAATGTTGTTAAGGTTACACCTCCCCCCTTTCGAGGGTAGGGGAGGGGCCACTACTTAAAGTATGTCCGATTTCGTTTAAAATTGGTATATGGGGGTTTTTGGGGACAAGGAATATGAATTTTCTCTCAGATTTTGAAAATTCAAAATGGCGGATCCAACATGGCCGATACTCGGTTAACTGTTGCAAGTCAACTTTAGCTGACTTCTACATATCCAATTGTCTTCAAATTTGGTATGCGTTTGTAGTTCAAATTAATATATAAAACTATGGTCTTGCTTACACTCCCCCCCTTCCCACCCTTTCAAGGGTAGGGTAGGGGGCACTACTTAAATTATGTCCGATTTCGTTTAAAATTGGTATATGGGGGTTTTTGGGGACAAGGAATTTGAATTTTTTATCAGATTTTGAAAATTTAAAATGGCGGATTCAACATGGCCGATTTTGGGTTAAATGTTGCCTGTCAATTTTAGCTGACTTCTACATATTCAATTGGCTTCAAATTTGGTATGCGTTTGTAGTTCAAAAGAAAATATAAAACTATGGTGTTGCCATTGTTTATTCTTATGAAGACAGTGGTGTTGCTTACACTTCTCACCTCCCTTTGAAGGTTAGTGGTGCAGGCACTACTTAAAGAATGTCCGATTTGGTTTAAAATTGGTATTAGGGGGTTTTTAGAGACAAGGAATATACATTTTTATCAGATATTGAAAATTCAAAATGGCTTTTATTATATACTACGAATCTAAGTTTTATAAATAAAAATATAATATTTACTAAATTTGTGATTTGCTATACCATAATACTTCTACTAAAAAGTAAAAAATAAATAAAAGTAAAAAAAAAAATTTTTAAAACAAGCTTTTATTTAAATGCACTAAAAGGAAGAAAATAAAATTTAAAGTAAATCAAACCCATTATTTTGTTACATTTAACATTTTTATATGATATAAAAGCTTGTCGCGAGAAATTTAAACAGTAAAATCTCGCGACAAGCTTTTATATCATATAAAAATGTTTAATGTAACAAAATAATGGGTTTGATTTACTTCAAATTTTATTTTCTTCTTTTTAGTGCATTTAAATAAAAGCTTGTTTTTTTAAAAAAAAAATTACTTTTATTTATTTTTTAAGTTTGAAATTATTTATTACAATATGTGTTTCAAATGCCACCTGCGAGCGCTGATTTTCGAAGTTAAAGCTCATAAAAATTATTTACGCTCCACCATGGGACAAGATAGGTTGACGAACTTGGATTTGCTATCAATTGAGTACGAAGAAGCAAAAAAATGATTTTGATAATGTCCTTGAACAATTTCAAATGACTAACTCTAGAAAAAAGACTTTTTCTACAGCCGCGCGCAAAATAACTAATTACTAAATTCAAATGAAATCGCAAAATCGACGAATGCCGTGGATCCTTATTTTGCGCTCTAGCGCGAACATGGAAAAGTAAATCTCACTTTTTCCGTCGAGTGTGCTATGAATGGTCATGGACACCGAAGATAAATAAATGACAGTCGTGCGTTTGTTACAGTTTGTTGCTGACACTCCTGTTCTAAATATGCCCGAAGCCCGAATATAATATGTCAAAACTGACAGTCATTTGCAAATTTCAGAATAAGTATAGAGAAAAATGTGGATTTAATTTAAAAAAATGCGGCTGTAGAAAAAGTTCTGTGTGTTTTTCGAGCGCAAAGTAAGATTGCAGTTTTCGAAAGATTACTGCGCTCCGCTACGCGTCGCGCCGTAACATTCTTTTTTAAGCGGTAATCCGTTACTTTGCGCTCTAAATACACAAATAACTATTTTAAGTAGAGATTATTAAATATTTTGGTTCTTCTGTTGCTTTAAGGCTCGTTTTTTTTTGTATATCTGGTTACTAGTGTTAAATAAACTTATTACTAAAATATCACTACTTTGTGTATTTTTTGTCATTTCACATCTTTCGACGCAGGCGACAACTTAGATCCCACGTATCATAGGTAGGGACGAAGCGGCGACGGGGGCAGGGCCGCGTAGCGATTTGCCATTCAAGAGAACGACAAATCCTTGTTTTTTAACTATTTTAACGAGTTTTGGGTCAAAATTGGGCGTGGCATCCCCAGAATTGCGGCGAGCTTTTCGATGGGGGCACCAAATCTATTTTTCGTTCCGCCAGCTCGTGTCGCGCCGCCGCGTGTCGCGACCTTCAAATTTTACTCCCGGCGAGAAGTTTCACATCAAAGACATGTTAAGTAAAGATCTAATAACTTTCGGATCGGTGAAATGTTTTTTACTTCTTTGTAATTTCTGGTTCCAGGAACTTATTTTTATCCCGGCTACATCCCCTGAAAATTTCAGCCCTCTACCTATACGGGAACATGCCAGTAGGAGCGTGACGCGTGACGTTACGCATCCGAGCGTGACGGCTCGGTCTCATTCAACCCCCACAAAAAAAACGCAAAACGCGCCTAAAGAAGTTTTCACTTCAATAACGTGATTTTAAAGTACAAAATTACTTATTATTTACATTTATATTGAAAGTACAATGGTTTGCATTTTGTAAACTTATTGCCGATGCAAAAAGGACTGCGAACTAAGGCATGTTCTTTCATTATTAGTATCTCCCATTAATTAACTTGAATGAGATTCTTCAGCATCATTAATGGTATTGGTATTTTGCATGGAGCTGCTTGCTTCTGATAATGCCAAAATTTTATTTGATGTTTGCTTTTTGTTTTCAATCAATTACTCTATGTACCCTTCTGCTACGCTACTGGATTTCCAGCCTCCGTGCCTTTTTATACTTGTAATATTCGCGCCTGACTCGGCAAGCATGGTGGTTGAGGATCGCCTGAAGCTGTGTCCTGTATATTCTTCAGGATTAAGTAGTAGACGCAAGAACACAGCAATCTCCGAAGGTATCTTGCCAATCATATTAATACCAACACATTGCGTAGTGCATTTGCCATGAATATATTTAACAAAAAATCTTCTGTGTGATGTGGTTGAAGGACGTAATTGAGAATATCTTTTATAATAGTCTAGGTACATACCATTTTTTAAGTCATTAGATGTAACAAAGGTTCGTAAACTTGAATAAGTTTTTGTGTTGGAAATTTTGATTACTAGTACGTAAGTAAGTTGCCCTTATCATCAATATTATCTGTTGATAAACATGTCAATTCTTCACGACGACACGCTCCGCTTCGCGTAGGTCGGTAAACTGCAGTCGCGTGCGGAAAAGTATCACTTTCCGCACTAGTTAGGTAAATAACTATTAACATAATACTCTATCCATATATTATTCTATAAAAAAACATCTTACACCTAATCAGCTGAAACATTGGTTTTTTTTTTCTATTATATTACATAAAAATAGATAAGGGGATGGTTAAACTCTAATCAATATTCCCATCCCATACTTATCATGCAAGCGAAAAACGTCTCACTCAGATTTTTAATGGGTTAGAATAGAAATTCATAAACATGTTTTTTGTATTTATTTTTCGAGCTATCCAAATATCTAATCAAAAAATCGATTGAACATTAAATAAAAAAATACATATGTCTAAAACACTGATTTTTTAAATTTTGCCACCTTGTATATCTTAATGGAAATTGATATTTTTTTATGGTAGTGGCACACACACTAAAGGCAGATCCTATGGCGCTCAACGAGCGGTGTGTGTGCGAAGATGTTGATTGACACGGTTCTTGAATAGTTGTAGGTTGTAATTAGGGGGAAACAGATGTTCTGGGAGGGAGTTCCACAGTGATGCAGTGCGCCAGACAAAGGAGTTCTTGTAAAACGATGTTATAGGTGTTTCCAGTTGTACGATGAACTGGTGCGCTCTTGTCGTCTGTCGTGACTGTCTGACAGGCGTTGCCAGGGACGGGATGAGGCGGGCCTAATCCTGGGAACATCTGCCGTGAAAGTATCTGTAAAACAGGATCATCTCGGCCACATGTCTGCGGTGTTCCAGACTCTCCAGATTCCGGGTCAGCTCCGCTGAATGGAATCCAGCAGCTTTAGTGTGTACTTTGATGCGGTACTTCACATGTGTGAGCAATATTCTAAGCACGGTCTTATTTGCGCCAAAGTTTACAGCATTAAAAATATAAGTTGATTCACTCCGCGCCATCGTCAAATTCCACTCCGCCACTCCCCGCCTGCCCGGTAGACTGGTGCCAGTCTACAGTGGAGAGCTAGGTGATTTAAGTTTATTTTAAATTTGTTTACGGTCCGGCGTATAGGGTGAGATTTCAAAAATAGCGGTTTGTTTTTGTGCATTTCTGAGTAAAATGTCTAGTCGAAATATTTGTTCAGTAGTTGATTGTGAAAGACGACTGGCAGACAATATATCGCTCTTTAGGTGCCCAAAAGGGTAGGTATGTATTAGTTTATTATAAGCTTTTATTTAACTTCACTTGTATGTTTGGGTCAAATCATATATCTTTTCTTCGTGAAGTGGTGGTATCACAAAAACTCTTAACAATTGGCGGGCGTTTTTGCTATCCTTGACAGTGGATTGACAATTGACGATTTTTGAGATAGTCACGATAATAAGTGCGTGTGCTAATTAGTGATTATTGTAAGAATTGTAGAGTATTTTAACTGTGTTTACCGGTATCTAAATACGTTTTTTATAAGTGATTGCCTATGGAAGGCAGAAGTGAAGAGTTAGAGCTCGCTTACGAGGTTGAATTGAGGCGAATCGGCGATGGAAGACGAAACAGTCTCCATGGTACATAAGTTGTTGAAAGGCGGTTCATGCAGGCGAAATTGCAAGGAGCAGCAAGGGGCTGGTTTAATCGGCTCGATAAATATGACCTCTCATGGGAAGACTGGAAGGCGGCTCTTAGGAAGGCGTTTCCTAAAGTGCATGACTTTGCTCAGCTGCTCAAGGAGATGATGGCGAGGGTTAAATTGGACGGCGAAACCATAACTCATTATTATCATGATAAAATGGCGTTGATCGAAAGGTGTCAGCTTTCAGGCACAATGGCGCTTTCGTATCTGATTGACGAACTACCTCTCAATCTACAGGCAAATGCGAGGGCATTTGGTTGCTCCTCCCCTGGCGACGTGTATACTGGCTTTCTTTCCTCTTTTGACAGATATCGGCGTTCATCAACTGGTATCGTGGAATTGAAGGGGCAAGGAGTTCCAGAATCATACACTGGCGAAGGCGACGAAAACTTTGCGGTCTTCTGAGGCGATTTTCAAATTGAGAGAGAGGTTTGGCGTATTATTTCCAACCGCGGGCTGGCGTTTACGAACAAGGCGTTGGCTGACTTTTTGGCGAGGCGAGACCTACATGATGATTTAAGGTCCAAACTTCTTTTGAGACAGCAAAAGGCGAGTGAAAACCTGACAAAGGCGCAAAATAAAGGTGATATTCGATAAAGGGCGTAAGGTTGCAACCGCAGGCAAAACCCTTAGGGTAGGCGATCTGGTGTTATGGCGAATGCACAGATTGATAAGATCTGGTTGATTTACTGGCGAGTTAAATTAATGAGGGCATTAATTGTTGCAGGATGGCCGAATGTAACCAGCAAATTCTAAAGGCGACGTAACTCTAAAATAGGCGAGGACGTAACAACCCTGCAAGGCGAGTGGCGCGTGGCTGCAGAGGGAGTCATGAAGTTATGTAACGGAGAAAAATATATGATGTAATTATGATGACCGTACTGGCGAAGCTTTAAGATGTAAGGTGAAAATATTAGTGGCTCTAATAATATTGGCGAAATAAAACGTGATAGTAAAAAGGGCTGTTTACAGTTTTATTTACTAAAAAACACACCAAGGGAAATATAATTAGGGTAAATGTTCAAAAACAAATCCGTCTGCTTCAATGCGTTTTCTGATTTGACTACGTATTTTTAATGAAGCTCACGTTGGATTGTTCTTGCTGAAAAAGCTGCTTCCAGACTTCTGTTATCAAGTTTTGACATAGCCCTTGAACATTGTGTGGTGTATTCTTGAACAAAAAGTTTTTAAGATATCCCTATGTGTGGTGTATTCACAGTTTTTTTTTACAGTTTTTAAGATGTCCTAATAAAAAATAATCACAGGATTGACATTTGGGCTTCTGACGGGCCACCATATGAAACCCCTATTTCTTATCCATCTCTTAGGAAGAATGTTGCCTAAAAATTCAGTTACCTGTCTTCCGTTTCAGACAGGGGTGTCATCTTGCTACCACCACAGTTCCTACAGTACCATCAAAGAATCCTTATCTAGGGCGTCTAAGATGTTGTCCCTAATCAAATCTAGATAATATTCGAAATTTAGCATGCCATTTCTATTGAATAATCTATTACTGGAAGAAGTACATTCGTCAATCTACGTTTTTAAGGAACCCTTCATTTTCCATTTATTTATTGAAGGAACCAATTACAACATTCGATTCTTTTTACCTTATCCTCTGATTTGAAAGCTTGACACAGATGTATTTTGCATGGTTTCAATCCACGAGCTCGCAAAATGATTTGTATCCGTTCTCTGGGCTTGTTTAATTTATAAAAAAAAATAGCGAATTGTCTCGTTGATCATCTGCGATAGATACTTTAGAAAAAGTTTACACTAATATTGAAAAGTATACTTACTGCATTAAAAATCTGATGTCCCCTTGTCGAAAAATACTTAAGTGATATATATCGTGTGTTTTGATTCGCGACGGCGTTTAAATAAAGTATAAAAAAATCCAAGTCCGTATTTACAAAAATGAAGTTGATGATGAGAGCCCTGATCCAAAACGTCAGTTTTCAAATATGACATAGCCGTCTTGTAGAAGAGAAAAAAATAGTAATAAATATAGAACAAGAAAAAATAAAAACTGTATTGCAGGTTTTCAATTTTTTTCGGATAAATCCGGAATTTTGTATATTTCTGCTATTTAATTAAGCACCAAATTGCAGGTAAAAACAATTCGTAAGCAATATTAACAGCTACTTATTTAAAAACGCCAAGACCTAAAACCACACTCTGTACCTATGTTATAGATTATAGCCAAAGCCCGAGATAAGCTCACTAGTAAGATTGACTGGTCAAAGTCTGAAATAATTAATTAGTGTAAATTTGATCTAGTTTGAATATTTTTTGGGTAGTATGGGTTAGCTGCTTATTTTTGTTCGTTTTATGAAAACTGACTAACTCTAATTAACGCAAAGAACTACGCAAAATTTTCTGAAAATGCGATCTGATGTAGTTCTCGATGTTCTGATTAAAGCTTCTAATGGGCACAACTCACTCCAATGACCAGTTTTTGTTTAAGGGTCGTTAAAGTTGGCTTTTTTTGAAGTTTGATATGCATATTGACTATGTTTTAACATATTTGTCTATATTTCCTTTTTAAATCAAAAGTTGCTAGTCTGAGTTTTAGGTCTCATGATGACACAAAAGTTTCTAGAGAGTCTAAGAAGTTCTAAAGTTTGTATGCTGTTTCAATGGGCACCGAGCATAGTTTTTTTAACGTAGAAATAAAATTAACCAGAATTTATGTTATTAGCTCAGTGTAAGTAAGTATAACATGGCCTTTTCTAAAACTACATAAATATTAATAATTACATTTAGCCTAGGAGAGGTGTCATCAAACTTTTGCCTATCAACTTGAAACTAATAAAACTAACAATATTCCTCATTGAATACCTATCTTTAATTTGGGTTATCGATGATATA
>MU182533.1:235066-255365 GCA_016904865.1 Pissodes strobi | reverse complement strand
TTTTTTACTACTAACATGATAAATCACCATTATTTACTCCATTCCTCAAATGAGAAGTAACATTTCTCACCCTAGGTTAATAATATTAAAAAAAACCTAGGTCAATAATGAAACGGAAACGGCAAATGTCAAAATGTCAAACTTGTTGGTTTGACAACTAGTTGTCATTTCGGATTATTTGGAAAATGAGTAGGAAATGATTAATTTCAAAATCTAATCAATTCAAATAATGATAAGGATTGTATCAGTGCTATTAGTAAAAAAAATATATACAGTATGACTCACTTTTCATGACTCCCCATAATATTCTTATTAATAATGCGATTTTGTCAAAATTTAGATGGAAAGAAGGTACTTTGTATGTATGGAGCTGTCAGGAGATTATGTTACGATATCTGTCAGTTAGACAACTGAACTTCCAGGCTACCTGATATTTCGAACTATTTGAAAAATAAGTAGAAAATGACTAATATAAAAATCAAATCGAATCAAATATGGTAATATATCAGTGTTAGTAGTAAAAAAAATTCTATATATACCTCGGTTGAGAAGGCGATTATTAACCTCGCACATTATATCCTTCGGCGCTACGCGCCTCAGGATATAAAAGTGCTCGGTAAATAATGGCTTACTTCTCAACCTAGGTATATAATATACTATTATTGTTGTTTTACAATCGTAAAACTCACTTTAAAGCACTAGTACGTAAAAATGTGATATTTACCAACTAAAATCACAATCGAAAAATAAGTATATAAAACGCTTGTAGAAAATTGACTTTATCACTTAATTTTACATATATTTACTTCATACTATAATTAGAATATTGCTATTTGTTGAGGATATAATTTATAATCCTTTTATTCCTTATCTGACATGAATGACTTACAATTATATTTATTCGTTAAAAAAACAAAACTTTGGAGTGTGGAGATACACCGTAGAAAGCTTAACTTATTTTTCATTCTATTGTATCAAAAAATCCTCATAGGTAGATTATTATGCATACAAACAAGGTGGTTTGTTCATTTAGTACGTATTTGTACGTATAATCTCCATTAAAATATATCCCGTTTAGATAATAAAATATTATCCTGTAAGGGAAATAATAATAGGCTATAATATAGATTTTCCGCACCAGTGGTTAGTATCAATACCCACTAAATAACAAGGCGTTAGTGCTTGTCGTGACGACATAAATATAGGCCGTGCAATTTTAATCATATAAGAGGATACATACACCAATATTTATGACAACTATCAATAGTTAACTTATTTTAAAGAACGCTAGCTATATGATGATCTCAAAAGTTATGTTTGAGATTTGGTTTAATACTAGGTGTAGTATTAAATGCAGGCTTCCAACTCCCCTACAACTGCGCCAAAATTCACAATATATATTTATGTATAATACGTTTTTTATACTACTGATAGACGGAGTAGGTCATTCATAAATTACCAAATGTTTGCATGCCAACATTAGAAATATTAAGGTCAAGAGGGGATAAAATAAAGAATGAAAAGCAATGAAGATAGCGGCCGAAGCGCGCCAAAGAATTCATTTATATTTCATTTATGTACGCCCACAATGACGCGCCTGCGCCATGTTTCTCCCGGCGGCGCACCATATGCGTAACATTTTAGGGGACACCTGTGGTTGGTAACATTGAAATAAGCCTGCTGTCAAGCAGAAAATAATAAACCTTCACAAAAATGAAAATGACTAGACACAAAAGATTAATTTATTAATATTGAAATATGCACATAACTAAAAAAAAATTAAATTTTACGTCACAGTTCGGGAAAAAAAACAATTTACGTTTAATTGATAATTGATTATAGGATTAGCAGAATAGAATAGAATGGAATATTTATTAACGTTTTTAGCATATACAAAAAAGAGCCACAAAACACTGCACAAGAACTTGCAACTATTTAACAAGTAGTAAATATATTATTAACAATAAAAAATAAAATATATTCAGTATTATTTGATATCATTTGTTATAATAATGTAATTACCTAGATGGTAAACAACAAAAAAAATATTTAATCACCCAGATTAATACTCACAATCATTTAGGTCTTGTAAGATTCCATAACAATTTTTTTTAATTTATTATTGTATTTGTATTTTCATTTGCCAATTGATATTCGACATAATGGAATATTTACACCGTAGTTAGTCCTATGATATGTTACAACAAGTGTCTGTGAATTTCTAAGAGATCTTTGTGGAATATGAAGTCAGTTCCACCAGCTGCAGTAATTCCAGAGAATTGATCATATTATTAACTATTTTAAATAGAGTACATACATCAAAATATTGACGTTTAGAATCCAGAGAGCGAAGATTAGAAAGTTGCATAATATCATCATAGTTATATTATATGTTATACCCAATTTATATGCAATAAATCTCAGATTTTTTTTGCACTCTTTCAACTTCAATTTTACTGGTAGAATAGTATGGACACCATACTGGAACTGCATATTCTACTACAGATCCAACAATAGCACAAAATAAATCTTGCAACATATATTAGGTGTTTTTCTTTCACCTGCACTAAGTACACCTTTTGCACCAACCCTTTTTCTTTCTCCGGTGCACTTGCACTGAATGTCATTTAGTGCAGCATAGCAGCACTTTCTCCACCGCCTATTTTGTTGGTGTAAGTTGGTGCAGGATGGTGGGAAAATGGCGAACTGGCGAAAAAATAGTAAACAAATTAAAACTAAACCTACAATTTTGTTAAGCTGTTGCTGCCCAAGGCCCAAGACAATTTTGTAAAAAAAAACATTAAAAAGGCAATAATACTTTGTGATCACAACGGTGTGATGGCTTTTTCTTTCGCTGCTCCACGATTATTTGGTGGAGCAACTCTGACGTACACCAAGTGCAGTTGGTGTAGGTGAAAGAAAAACACCTATTATTGAAATCTTTCAAAGTACGAATCATAAATCCTAACATGTTTAATGTACTCTTTACAGCCATATGTATACGATCCAAAAAGTTCAATTTAGAATCAAATCAAATGCCTAAGTCCTTAACCAAGAAGATTCTTTCTAAATTAGCAGAATTAACATTATAAGTGCAATGGATAGGAATTTTTCCTAGTAAAAGAAATAACTCTACATTTTTCGACATTTAAGTATAAATAATTTTCGTTACACCATTCAAAAAGCTGATCGATGTCATGCTGCAAATCTTCTGTATCTTTTAAACAATTTATAATTTTATAGAATTTAAATATGGCCTGTTTAAGATAGAGAAATGCGATTTGTATTTGTAAAGGCTATCTGGTACATTTTATTGCTGCCAAAAAATGTCAAAATATGTAAAAAAAAGACAGCTAACAGTACCTACTTAAAATTTATATGGCAGAATAGCTCCTAAAAAGTTAAGAGGGAAGTGCAAACCGTAATTCTCTAACCGTTTGGGTTTTATGACATGTCAAAGATGAAAAATGGTCAGTTTTAAAAACGCCTCCATGTTGTTTTGAATGGTAAGAGAACCGTCTAATATTATGGAATCATAAGGTATCGAAGACACACCTTTCTATTTAAAAGTTCCAACAAGGCGCTCGTCCGCCATTTTAACCATTGCTATTTGGAACGCCTACATTTTATAACAAAGAAATGAGCGCTATAAAAGTTAGTAAAAGGGAGAACCATTAAAAACGCGCACTGTTTTCTCATATACATGCTTTTAATATGACGACCATCATTTATTTTTTTATAGAGCAATGTGTAAAAATGGATTAGATCTTTGTTTGCATAAGGAAATTCCAAATGTATTTTCCGTTCGCCTTCTTTAGGCTTCTGCAAAATCTAAAATAATAACAACAAACGTGTTTTCTTTTGGTTTTTACAACCGCAGTTTATACCTATTGTTTATATTTTTTAATTTGCATTAAAACTAAAACAATATTTTACATTATACACTCATAAAGTTTAAAAGTTTGATGATATATAGCTCGAAAACGAAATGTCGCCGAAAAACATGAGTTGAAAACCGGTATCAACGTTCCAAAATATAGTTAACTACCTAATATTGTTAAAAAGGGTGAGCGTAAGTACAAATGCACTTTTAAAATATTTTTTCCAATCTTAACGTTGTACGCCTATGCTCCATAACCCGAGTTCCAGTTTTTCTGCTATTCGGATTGACTGTATATACTATACGATTACGAGTTTGTTTCAAAGACATACAAAAAACAACAAACCGATACGGAAAAACGCAATGAACATGGCGGCCAGTTTCTTCTAGACGAGTGGGAGCTACGCGACGTTGTCGGCGTGTGCGACAAGAGGGATTATCGCTGATTTCGTGACCAATGTGAAGTGGTGAAGTAATGACATAGGGCCCAGTTTACATAACGTTTCTAGCGGAAAATAGGGTAATTTTTCAGTTTAATAACAATTGGAATTTTAATTTTTTTTCTTCTTTATTTAGACACTTTGAAAAGACGTTTTTGACCATTAGAATGTTGCGCAATTGTTTGGTTATCCCACAAACATGACCCAATGTTCCACTAGTGAGGAGCTCAAATGTAAAAATTAGGTAATTTTTGGTATCTGACGCACAATGTTGCCAAATGTTTCACATTTTCTTGCAGGGTAACTCGATTCGGGGGCGTAAGCAACAAGAACTAACCCGAGCTAACTCAAATAGGTATCACTTCGTTTTTTTTTTTGAGTGTTCTATTTGATTCAAGTTTTGTATTATAAATGTTTATGTTAGTATTATAATCTGCACGGTATACTTTAAAGCGAAAAATTTATATTTTGACATGCTCTATTTTCTAATAAATGTAATTTTGCTGTTACGTTATTAAAAACAAGCTGCCGATTTTCCATGATACAGACATACTCTTAGGTGTCATCGGCAACAACGCCGTAGGGAGCGGTAAGTAATACTAGGGCTTGCGTACTATTATATAAGAGGGGAAAGAAGAAGGGGAACAATGTTGGCGTGTTCATATTTAGTAAACAAATCGGTCTACTTTTTTATACTTTTTTTTATATGCCTTTAGTTATTACACATAAATACATATACTGACCGAACTATTCCACACATTCTCTTATTACTTAAAATTATTAAAAAAAAAACTCGATAAAAAATATACCTACTTTAGTAGGTATAACGTAGGTATATGTGAAATATAAAACTGCATGTTATGCAGTTTCAAATTTCATTTACCTAACATTGAGCCTAACATTGTGTTTAAGTGAGTGTTTAGGTGTAAAAACTATACAGGGTGTCTCACGGTGAACTTCCATTAGAATATCTCGGAAAGTAAAGCCATTTGAATTTTTAAAATTGGTCCCATAGTATTTTTAGAAACGCTCTCTTCGAATAAAATAACAGCAACGTTGTGCGACTTCCGGTTATACCGGAAGTAAAATCCTACTTGGTTATTTTAAATAGAATACCATGTATATTATTTTATATTTGGCTTCCTGGCAAAATTCTAGACACATTTTATGTATAATGTCCTATACCTAGGTATAACAGTTTTTGACAATGAATAAGAAATAGATTCCTTGGTTTTTGACATATTCTAAATTTTATGTCAAAAATGACGTTCGCGGGTCAATACTTAATTATCATTTTTTCCCGTATGGAAGCCCAAATAATTTGATTGGAATTGATTTTCTTGCAGAGGGAGATCTACTTTAATACACTTATTTGATATTTTGATAATAAACGTATTCAGGGTGATCAGAAACGGAGATTCAAAATTGAGTGGAAAAAACTGTCAAAAGTCAATTTTTTTTTAAATGGAAATCCCCCATTTTTATAATTTTATCGTATTTAGCATTAAAAATAACTCTAACTTTGTATACGGTTTTCTATTTCAAAATTTTGTAGTTTTCAAAATATTGGGAGTTTTAACATTTTTATTGTCAAAATGTTAGCTAGCTATGGTCAGTTGCCCATGACCGCCGTGATAAAACAAATGGTACTACGTTTCCAGGGTACCGTGTGATTATGTCAAATCAATTGCGATCATTAATTTTGCGGGCCAACATTTAAATTAGAGTTTAGCATAGGTACAGTCTAAAAAATGGAAAATAATACACATTCAATCGCTGACATAATTTATTTTTTATTCATGGCGAGTGCCAGAAAATTGTAAGTTGAACATGCAGAGTTTTCAACGGAAGATATCCGAATTTAACACCAATGAACAGAATAAAATTTAGAAACACGAAAAATTATCTTAATAATGGAACAATTATTAATGTAGAATTAATTTTACCCAAATCAATAACAACAATAATTGATGATAATTAATTCTTAATAATAATTATAAGGTAAACTATTTACAAAATATAATACAAATCTAAATGTTCAGTGTACCCACCAAAGACATTTTAAATGTTTTTGGTACCCACCATTAACCCTTAAATACTTTTCGATTTTGTCCATAACACCTATTGTGGTAGCATTTGATAATTCAGCGAGATCGAGCTGATCTTGGGGAGCCAATTCCATGGACCTAGACATCTAATCCATCGGTCTCCGAACATCCCATACAATTATCTATCTACCAAATTTCCACAATGTGGCGGGGCGCCGCGCGCCGTTCCATTTGATACCAACAATCTCTCCAATTTATTAAGGACATGTTATCCACAAAGTCTGCCACAACGGTTTGCAAAATTGACAGGAATCTTTCCGTGTTTAACACTTCTTCAAATATATGGTATCTTACTTGGTTATGCATGATCAAGGCAAATACGTTGACACTAAATTTGTTTTGCAAATTTTTTTCTCGAATCGCATGTGGATTTTCAGTGCTCCAAAAATGGAATTGTGTCTATTGAAGATACCTTCTCTTGTGAATTTTGATTCATCTGGTTGAATGTCCCTTATTTCACACGTATTAGCCGTTATGCGTCCATCACACATCACATAAAACGAGGGATTCGGCTTTTCTCGACGTATAGTTCGGACACTTTCGGATAACATTCGACAGCCATTATAGATTTTTACTTTTAGTAGCAATCGATAAGGGTGACGCATAATCGGATAACGCCGCATCTATAAATTTTTCAATTTTCAATCCATCCAATAAATATTGAAATCCATTCTCGGTCTCCGTTTGCCTTAGTGATAGTGGTTTTAAGTGCCCTTTTTACTTGGAACAAGGTACAGGGTGGCCCGTTTAAGAGGGGCCTATACCTTATCTCGAAAACTACGGGGCCGGGGGTTGGAAAAAAAATTTAAATACAAAAGTTGTTTATCGTCACTTTTTTATATACAGGATGGTCAAAGAAAGTTACACTTTTTTAAATGAAACACCCTATATTTTATTACATTTTTGGATTCTACTTAAAATTCTAAGCATATTTGATGTATGATGTTATACCTCTAGAGTTAGTAGTTTCACAGATATAAACAGTTAAAAATCGGTACTTTGAGTACTTTTCACCTTGGTAGCAAGAAGACCATTAGAGATGGAGTAAAATTAATTTCACATTCCTATCTTAACTTTTCAAGAGCTATTTGACTGAATATGTCCTCAAATTCATTTAACTTATTAAAGATTATGGAAGTCACGTCAGATACGACATCTATAACTTTTCCTTGGGGATATAAAAGTCCTCTACGATTTAATTTATTAATGAAATCAAAATTGTGCTCAACAATCAATTGCTCGTCAAATACTCTTTGTTTACAGCTGTCACATTTTAGTTTTTTTATATATAGCAACAATAACCACCTAAATATGTAATTAACGGCATTACATCTTTACCATCCCAAAAGTAATTATCATTATTTATTAAAATTTGAGACAATAAAGTTTTAATTTGGGAAAAGTCTTGTTGAGAACAATTTTCAGCTGGATCATAATCAGGTAGCTCATAGGACTTATTAACATTAATAGAGCCAAAAGTGCGAGACTGAAGTGTTAATATAGATTGAATCTAAGTCTCTTCTCTGTCTCATATAACTGTCACACAGGAATATGATAATGACCACCTGCCATTGGCCTGTTTTTATCAAATATATCTTGAAGAGGGTTTGTTTGAAATTTCCCTAAGAGAACTTAATTCATATCAAATTCATAAAAATAGTATTTGGTAATTTCAAGCAGCCCATGAAGGGTATGACTTAGAGCCGTTCGGGTTTCTCGGGTAAGAATCTTTAAAAAACTGAGATAGGTTGCCAAGTATCGTGCCATCTTAACATTTTTTCTAAGAACTCAATCTTAGGATGTAACTCAATATCCGTCAGTTTTTCTTTACGAGATGATCCTGAAATATGTCACGTTTATGTTTACCTGTGAATCAGGTTTTTATATTTACTATTTTCCATAATATCTTTACGATAATTACAAAATCAGCAGTCACTTCAGAGTGTAGTATACGGCTTCCAAAAGGTCTTAAAGCCTCTAAAAATTTTAATGAAAGCTTTACATTTTGTCGCTCTAAAGATGAAGGAAACAATGCTTTTAGGATTAAAGAATAGCCGAACTTTAAAAGCTTATCATACTCCAGTTCATGTAATTTTTTAATCGCAGAAAAAGAAGCATATTTTTAAAGCTTACAACTATCAAAATAAAATAAAATATTTGATCAGGTTTAGAGTTAAACCAATTATTAAAAATACATTTGAGTAAGTGAACTGTGTCAAATAAGTAAAATAATGGTCTTTCATTATCTACCGCTCATTGTTTTCCCATTAATAGCATTATTATCACTTATTGTGCAAAAAACTACATACCCAATTTCATCTAAATTTTCAATAATGGTTTTAATAAAATTATAGAATATTTGGGAATCCATTTTTGAGACTGAAGCTATGTGAACTACCTCTTTAAATCTAGAACACGCACTTGTAATCATGAAGGTAAATGCCAAAGGAGCTAAAGAGTTACTGACTGCCGTGCCAGCTATATTGCCTCCCTTATAATCCATGTAAATTTCATCGAAAAGCAGGGTCACAAATCTCTCATGATCCTTTAGCAAACCAAACACATTTCGTGCATAAGTTAAAACGATAGTTTTTTCATTCATATAGGAGTCAGTCAGATGTTTATTACAAACACCCATTATAGTTTGAGGATGTGGTAAAATAAGGGACCCATAATCTCTTAAGTATTTGTATACATGTGGACCAATAGTATGGGGAATAGAACATAAAATTATTGTACTATAATAGTTGAATACCTATATATTTCCTTTGTTAATGCTAATTGCTCACAAATAAAATCTAAAGCATGTACTATTTTGTTATCATCAGCTGTTTAATATATTTGACATAAAATCGAACACACTTTTAATTTTATTTATGCCATTTGATAGTTTGACAGAATCAGGCATGGTATTGCTAAAGTCACAGTCGGGGTTCCCATTATCGGAAGTAATTGCACAAGTGCATCAAAATTATCGATAATTTTGCATGACAGCGTGTTGTCTAAAAACTGCATGAGTTCATTTTCATATTTTGGAGAAAGCTCTTTTTCCAAAATATAAAAATGATCGAATGCAGTTTTTCTAAGACAACACGCTCGAATGCAAAATTATCTGGTTATTTTGATGCACGAGTGTAATTCGGGGGAATATTTCCCGAATAAGGACATGTTTTAAAAAATAAATTTTTATTCTTTTTTTTTTAATACAAAAGCGTACATGTAACTGTAAACAAAATAAAGAGACCCAAAAAGCCTTTTTTTTAATTCGACTCGAGACATTTTAAAAATATATTTTGACTTTGACGTAATTTATAAATTATCCCTGTCATCGTTTACAATGGAATTACCATAGATACGTACGATGCAATTATCGCCTTGCTCTTTCGGTTTCTACAGTGCAATTATCGCTGTAATTTTCCAAGAATTGCACTCCTCTAATGGGATTTTTTATACATGAGGGAAATATTCGGTAATATTTTCCTCTAAAGATAGCATTGAATATGCAAAGAAAGGTAGGGTAATAACAGTCTCATCTATGGCTTCAAATATTGACTGCATATCGCCCAAACTATGTGAAATAAACGGCGTTTTAAATTTTGATATTGAAATACAAACTCGCTATACAAAAAATTTTCAATATTCAGGTTATAATTAATAACAATCACCCAATTAATGCATGAGCCAGGTGTATATTCAATTTTAAAAATAGTTGTTAATCCTTCACCTTCTTGAGACAAACTTTGGGGAGAAAACCAATCTTTTGGTAGTTTAAAGGTAGAAAATTTGACAATCTCCCCAAAATAATCAAAATTGTTTTTTCGTGCTCCTCAAACTCAACTTTGCTTATTTCAAGGGCTTTTGACAAATTTAACATCAATATTTTTGAGCTTTTAATCTTTACTTGGCCGTATTTTGACATTTTTGATAAGTAACAAGGGCAATTCAAAAAAATAAATGGCATACAGTCTGCTTTTAGCCGTGGTTTTAATAAATCTATTATAAAAGCTAACAGTGTTTGAATCCTGAATTGTTGTGCTTTTTATTATACTGCCTTCGGGAATATGAGCTTCACATACTTTCATGCTGTTTGTGGGCTCAAAGCTATCTCGGGCTATAGTTTTCCTTTGGAAAACTGAACTTTAGGCCCATTTGTATAGTTTCCGATACAGCCAGGAATACAACACTTTTGAGGCATAATTGTACTAGGTATCAGTTACCACAAAACAAACCGAAGCCGAGAGGAAAACATATAATTAAATTAAACACGAACAAAAACTTATAAACTGTGTTGTAAACAAACCGGCCGAGTGGCACAAAAGCAACAGGTCTCTAAGTCCGAAAGATATGGTTTTACGATTTAAAAATACGACTAACAATATAAATTGTTTATCTAAATATACAACGAAATATTAGGTACAATTTTCATGCACTTAAAAGCACATAAATAGTTCCGAATTCAGAAAAATGCAAGAAAATAACACTAATTATCGCAGCCATTATCGGCAATCACATTATTAAAAGAGGAAAGAACGTCTTATGGAAATATGTTTTTTACAATATTGGAGAAATTCTTTATATACGGACATCCTAATATTCGCTACTATCGTAGTAATCTGGCAACGTTGTAAGCAATTGCGATTACCCTTGCACTTGCAAGCCCCCCTCCTACATGTTCGCTCCAAATCACCTGAGCCCACGTCCATGACGTCACGAACTAGAATCTTGGGAGCACTTTGTCCTTCTTGTAGAGGTATTGTTGTTAGTATGCTGCCTGGGATACTTTTGAGGTAGGAAAAAAACTAGGTAAACACAAGCAACAAAGCATGAAACTTGGGTCAAGTGGCATTACTTTAAAATTATACTTTACGGTACATCAGCTGGCTCAAGAAATAATAAGCAACAGTTATTTTTTAATGATTTATTGAGTTTCCAATTAATACTCAAAATCCGAGACATACATGTAAGGTATTACAATGACATACATAATTCAACTGTTCTTTGAAAATAGAGATTGTACATACACCATTTTTCAGGGTAAGGTGTAATCCAAACCCAAACGGATTTGACGGTAACAAAACAGCTTGCACTTTCCAGCCTCAATGTTGTCTTACCGATCAGGACAGTTCTTAGAGGTGTACTTGTTGTGTATGCACAAAGGCGTCGATTTTTGGGACAGCCAAAAGCGGTGAAGAAAACATTTACTAAAAAATCATGTTAAATTACTTAGCTATGCGAAATAGACAAAGCTTACTTTGGAACCAGAATATATATTTGGAAGCTATGGTATAAATTATGCAAAAATATCTTATGGAATTAAATGAGTTAATTCAATTTTTTAAACGAGTTTCTATGTAACAAATATCAAGTTACCTACTGGCAAAGCTTACTTTGGAACCAGATTGGAATTTGACCTGTAACGGTTGCATCGAGGAGCTAAGAAAAAATTTAAAAAAACCTACTAGCAATGTCCGAGAAAGTTCTCAAATTTAGCTATTGCAATAGAAAACTTAGATCATTATTCGAAACTGATTAACGAATATGCTTCCATAAAGACTAAACAATTTTTTAGTGTTGTACTTTTTATTTTCCTATTTTGTTTATCATTTATATAGTCAAATTATCGTTTAAATGCATACCTCCCACTTGGATAAAATGTGTGTTTTTTGTCAAAAGAGTTAAATTTGTGTTTTTATTATTTGGTTTTGTGTTAATTTTAATACATGTTTTAAAATTATTAATAAAATAAATTACACTTCATATAAAAACTGCCAACTTTCTGAACGGCCCTGTTACGTATGTGCAGATATCAACTCCAGGCATGACAACGTGCACTATAAATTGGTGATCAACAGGCATTCGTATGTAGCAGACGCGTTAGCACCTAGCCATAAGTTTCTAAACAGTTTTTTTTTCTTGATTTTGGGTATGTCTTGGGTTAGTTTGGGTTAGCACCTGGTTAGTTTCCTTTTCTTGAGCCCCCGTAGCGAGCGTGCTGAAATCAGTTAGGTTTTGTAGCGCTACAAATGCTGACTGATTTGGGCACCTGGAATACGCTGTTATAAGGTAGTGGTGGTAAATATGGCCCACCTAACATATTATGCCATTTTCTACACTTACTTGGTGAACAGAGAGGATTGTTTAATCATAGTCGACAACATTGAAGTGTAGTGTTTACCGTTTATTAACTTAAAATGCATTCTTTATAAAAACAACAAAAATATTCAATACAAAAAAAAACTTGCATGTGGCCATATTACCCACCTGGGTGGGTAATATGGCCACAATCTAAATATATATATAGATCGTTAAAAATGGACACTAATAACAGTCGGGGCACTGAAAATCGTCGTCATCCATTTCGTCCATGCCTACACAAAGCTCGTGGAAATACCTTAAGCATATTATGCAGATGCGCATGTCTAATTTCTCATCTTTACCGCAAGCGGGACAAAACCAGGGCTCTTCACTCTTCTTCTTGATTTGTTTGGAGAGCCTCTGTTTTGTTTTCGCATTATGCGTTTTTTCTAAATTAAAAATTTGTTTGGTCACTCTTTGAGCCTTGTAATTCAATGCCTTTCTGCGGATTTTCGGTGCTTTTTCCTTTTGCTCTACAGGAGTTGGTAACAGTTCATTAAATGATTTATCTTTTGTGGATTCAGCCGTTGAAGTGTCAGCAGTTGATGAACCAGCGGTTGATGGACCAGTGATTGATGGTCCAACGGCTGATGGACTAGCGGTTGATGGACCAACGGTTGATGGAGCAGCGGTTGATAATTCAGCGGTTGATGGACCAGCGGTTGATGGATCAGCGATCGATGAACCAGCGGTTGATGAACCAGTGGTTGATGAACCGGCGGTTGGTGGACGAGAGGTTGATGAACCAGCGGTCGATGGACCAGCGGCTGATGGACTACGTATTGGCGTGGTGACCGGTTCGGGCGTCGTGGTCTCTCTAATTCTCCTAGCCAGAAATGCTAGCGACAAGTCGTCTTCTGAAGAAGATCCTTCATCCTCATCAACTCTTTGGTTGTAGTCCATTTCATTATCTTCTTGTGGCCTATTTGTTACCATTGATGGAGCATATGCCGCTTCAGGAATTGCTGAAGGATCCAGGGGAAATAAACCAGTTGCTCTAAAACCACTAAGGATGTTTTCAGGTGTCATGCACTTAGGCCATACTCTTGAAAATATAATGTTAAAGCGGCTTTTATTGACGATCCTATTAGGATGGAGATCCCAATATTTTAACAACTCTTGATCCCAGTGCGCCTCAAAAGATCGGTACACCGCCTTATCAAGGGGTTGTAACTCATGCGTTGTGTTCGAAGGTAAACAGAACAGTGTGATTCCTAGAATTTCTGCAGTTTCTGCAATCGTATAATCCAGATGGCTGGAGGCGCCATCAAAAACTAATAGCGTTTTACCATTTGGTTTAAATTGTGCAAAGTGTTGCAAGAAAACATTAAAAAGTTCAGTATTCATGCTACCCTTAGGTGCCATTTTCACTAGTGTACCAAAGGGCAAATTATCCTGAAATTCCTCTTTAATACGTTTGCCTTTGAATATAATCATTGGAGGAATTGAATTCCCAGCGGCATTGCAGCATCCTACAATTGTAACATTTTGCGCGTGCTCCGGTGCCACCATATGGACACGCTTTTGTCCTTTTTGGGCCAGGACACTTTGTTGGTGGTGGATAGTAAGGCGGCAACCCTTCTCATCCATGTTGAAGATGTTTTGTGGTTTGTTCAAGATGTCCAGCTCCTCAAGGGTATTCCGCAATTTAGAAAAGTAATCGTCGACAATAAACTTATTCAATTTTTGTGCTCGCGCTGGATTCATTAGTTGTGATTTGCGTTTGGCTAAATCAGGATTCCTTCTAAGAAACAGTCTCATCCAGTCTTTGCCAGCAGTTTCTTTTTGAGCATTGAACCTATGGGGAATGCTATTTAATTCGCAGAATCGATACATCTGATGTCGCACCAGACTTGGTGTCAACGGAAGACCAATTTGACAATAACGTTTGATTCTGTTTACAAATTCTCTTTCTTGTTCAGCGCTAAGTATGCTCGGTCTTCCTAACCGTTTTACTTCAAGGCCATCAGTCACATACCTTCTTAGAGTCCTTCTGGGGATATTAAATCTAATAGCAGCATTTCGTTGGGATTCCCCTGCCCTAACAGCTGCGACTGCACCGTCTAATTGTTCTTGCGTCCATAGTTTTCTTAAGTTTTTCTTAATATATTTTCCCATTGTAGCCTGAAACAAAGGTTCAATTACAAAAATGAGGATTTTCACAGTCTAGCGGGCTTGATGGGTAATATGGCCCGGGCCATATTACCCATCCGTAATTGGGCCATATTAGCAGAGACATGTTTACACAGAATAACCGGCAAAACTTCACATAACCACAAAACATGCATTAACGAAATACCAGCTAAAATAGCTTACAAAATCTACTTACCAATCGTACTGAAGGAGATTTTTTTCCCAACTTTTTTCACCTCATAACTCACAGGGAAATGAGACCGCGAAATTACATCAGCTTCGACGAAACGTTACGAAAAACTTCAATGGCTGCCGTTGTCATAGGACATAATACATATGCGCGCCGTTTTCAAATTTAGTTGTTGGAGCCTTGACGTTTATTGCAGTGTCGCCAGATCTACTGGATCTTATTAACTTCGAAGATGAGACGGAGTGGCCCATATTACCCTCTGGGCCATATTTACCTCCACTACCTTATAATATTTCACTTTTCGCATGGCCCTCCGCTCGCTTCGCTCAGAAATAATTTTTTATTGGGGATTTCTTTTACATTACTATACATGACAAAAAATAATAACATGCATATGCATACTGACATGTATTATACTAAGCAATGAGCGACGATCGATATAAAACATAAAACGGGTAAACCCCGAACCCGAAACGCAGACAAGGTGGAGTACACGGTTGCCAAAAACAATAAATTAGCAACATATTTGCTCGAATTCACAGCTACAGCATTGCCATTGATTTTATTTCCGATTTCATAAAAGGAAAAAGCTTTTTGATAAGTAATGACTAATTCCGACTGTTCATAATGCAAATATCTACCAAAATCTTGGACAATTTCTTCCCGCTAAAATTTGGCATAAAATCTTTAAAAACTACCAAAAAAGTAAGTAGAAATCTACCATATGTGGCCACGCTGCAGTGGCCGAGGCGCAAAGCAAAGATGATAACTTCACAAGCAACGCAAGACGAGACCAAGTTCAAAAGAGTGCGGTTACCGCTTTTGACAATATTTCAAAAGAAAAATATGCCGTATTTTAAATGAATAAATCTGGACTGATTTATTATTTTAGTTTTGATTGGGATTTTTTTATCATAAAGATGATAATAAATTATAAATATTATACGCATTTTGGGTTTATGGGAGTAATGGTGTATGGGAGTAAATTTTTTCTCTATATACAGATAACGTGAGGCTGTTTATTACAGTGATTTGAACTTCATGTAATGAAAATGTTATAAAAAAAAACCTTTTAAATATTCAGTTTCATCATTTATATTGCACATTACTTCGACGATGCTAGACCACATCCCGATTAAGTATGTTAATTAAAGGTTTATACGATTTAAGACGAGTAACAAAACTAATTATATGATTTTAGGTTCCGATTTGGATTTGGTTGTAAGCACGTAAACATCGTATCTTGAATGTTTTATCAAATTGTCAATAAAATCGTGCCTATCATCCCGAAATTTAAAATAGAGTATCTTCTCATAGCTGGTCTTGGTCCTTATAACCCCTCCATGGTTCTGGTAAACTTCACGACCCTCGGAATTTCGCAATTTTATTTTTTTCACTGGAAAGGGGGTGTCCTATAGAGTAGTTTAAGAGAAAAAAATTTGCGGATCCCCCATATTTGAGCCGAAAAAAAGCCCCCAAAGATCGAGTTTTGAGGTTAATGCCGTAGAACAGCGAACTTCCTCCACTACTTTACTGCACTTTTCTTTGCTTTGTTGACTTTGTTTGAAAGCTTACCTTAAACAGAACAGCTTAGAACACAAAAATAAATTAAATTTGCTAATATATCAAAATAGTTTTAAAAATTGATGTCATACTAACAATAATCAACAATCAATCGAAGACGAGTAAAGCGGCAAATTTTAGCCCCTGGAATACGCTGATGCCAAACTTATTCTAGTTGCTTGACCCGTCTTGGGCTCAAGTTTCTTCTTTTAGCGGAAATCGGTTACAAAAAATATCGTTCTATAGGACGATTCTACACAAGAATACTAGCACAAAAATAAAGTTTCTTTTCTTCGCAAATGTTTTGTTTTCCAGAAAATTAGATTTTTCTTTATATGATAATTTAACTAAAACCTGTATTTGGAAAATTTTCCCATCATTTTTTAATCAGTTATGTAAGAGAGAGTAACCTCCCCAAATACAAATTCATAAAAAAAATTCTGCGGAAATGCATCATTTTAATTTTTTCGATTCTAGAATAACTGAAATCAGTTACATGAAAACATGTTTCTGTTTTACATTCTAAATATTTTTCTAAACATAATACCGCAAAAAACTTCTTGCGGAAATAAGTCATTTTCATTTTTTGAGTTAGTTTGGGTTAGTTTGGGTTAGTTTAGGTTAGTTTGGGTTAGCTTTGGTTAGTTTGGGTTAGTTTCGTCTCGTTTAAGCCACTACGCGCATCACGCAAGCCTATGCGAAACAATTTCGGTTAGCTTGGGTTAGCTTTGGTTAGTTTAGGCTAGCTTTGGTTAGTTTGGGTTAGCTTTGGTTAGTTTGGGTTAGTTTCGTCTCGTTTAAGCCACTACGCACTTGCGTGAAGAAAGGCTTGCGCGAAGCGCAAGCCTTTCTTCACGCAAGCCTATGCGAAACAATTTCTGTTAGCTTAGGTTAGTTTGGTTAGTTTGGGTTAATTTCGTCTCGTTTAAGCCACTACGATTTTGGTTAGTTTGGGTTAGCTCTGGTTAGTTTGGGTTAGCTTTGGTTAGTTTGGGTTAGTTTCGTCTCGTTTAAGCCACTAGGCATTTGCGTGAAGAAAGGAATGCGCGAAGCGCAAGCCTCTCTTCACGCAAGCGTAGGCCAAACAATTTCGGTTAGCTTTGTTAATTTGTTCGTTTCTTCTTAATAAAACCGTTTTTAAAAATATTAATAATTAGCATTTAAAGATCCTTTACACAAATAGTGCACTATGTAAAAATCGACCTCTCCTATTGGTCGATCCATCTCGTATTACGATATGTCTGCGTGATGCAATCGGTTTATATCAAGAACTTTTGTGGTGTAGAGGTTTAGATCGTTAGGTCTCACCTGGAAAACGCGGGTTCGAACCCCGTTGCTTTTTTTTATTTTTGTTTAAAGATTATGTTTCTAAACAGCTTTTTTTCTTGATTTTGGGTATGTCTTGGGTTAGATTGGGTTAACACCTGGTTAGTTTCCTTTTCTTGAGCCCCCGTAGCGAGCGAAGCGAGCGGAGGGCCCTGCGGATCGACCAATGGGAAAGGCCGATTTTTATATAGTGCACTATTTGTGTAAAGGATCTTATAATGCTAATAATTACCTACTTGGATAAGCCTTCAAACTCAAGAGAATGGATACAACTTGGCAACACTGTAAGTACTGTTTAATATTAGTAGAGTTTTAGCACTGCAATGTTGCGGAAATGGCTTGCTTTTTGACAATTTTAACCTCAAAACTCGAACTTCGAAGGCTTTTTTTCGGCTCAAATATGGGGGATCCGCAAATTTTTTTCTCTTAAACTACTCTATAGGACCCCCCCTTTGTATATAAATGTTTGCGAAATTCCGAGGGTCGTGAAGTTTACCAGACCCCATTTCCATTAACAACATGTATATTACGACTTTATTTGAAAGTGTTACAATTGTTAATTTACTCATGTTCTCCTTATTGTATTATAAGCTTTTTTTTAATATGTTTATGTAACAAGTTTTATTATTACCCTGGAATTGATTGCCTTTGGCTCCACAAATGAATAAATTTGGTTTGAATTGTTATAGAGCCACTTCGGCCCAGGCTCAAGGATGTAAACTGCACAAGTGCAAGTTTAGTGACCCTAATGAAATGTGTACCTATATTTCTTCGATTCGATATCAAGTCGGATATCGTTTTCAAGAAAAGCAAAAAACTAAAAATGAAAATGGTTAGCAAATACAATAAAACAGTAAAAAGCTCTTGTAGATTGTCAGGCTTTGACAAGATGACAATTATAATGCCATATTTAATTACTGGTTAACTGGTATTTAGTTTGATAATGAGGTGTTATTTAGTAAATTAATTTGTTTTTGAAGTTTTATATATCTATAATTTGGTGTTATTCGCTTAGGAAGAATTTAATGATTTTTGTTGAAAGGATTAGTTAATTTTTAAGTGACCCTTATCAACTTCAGTTTTTAGCAAAGGTAACCATGTACTATTGAAACTTACAGAAGTTGAAGCAACACATTCATCTTTATTTAATAAAATTAAAGCACTTTCTTTAATTTTACGTTTTTTAGAAGAAGGCTCCTTTGCCAAAATACTAGAAGCGTTCCATTGTATTCTGTGATTGTTATCAAATGCATGTTGACAAATTTAATGTGTGATTTGTGGAATTGTGCATTTCTAATATAAGTTTGGTGTTCTTTTATACGTTTTGATAATGGTCTACAGGTCTCACCTATATAAAATTTATTACATTCACATGGTATTTTATAGATAAAATTTTTAGTAGTTTCATTTTCATTAAGTGGTTTTGTTTTTGTTAGTTTAGATCTAAGGGTGTTTTCTGTTTTGAAAATTGTACGAATGTTAAATTTATTACCTATTCGTTTTATTTTGTCTGATAAACCAGGAATATAAGGAATAAAGAGGTTCGTAATAGGTCTATTTTGATTTTGTCTGATATTTGGTTGTTCAAATTCTATAAAGCATTTTTGAATGAAATCAATAGGATAGTTATTATTAATCAAAACATTGCTCAAAAATTCTTTTTCTGTGTTGAAATTTTGATTATTACAAATTATTTTCATTCGATCATAATATAGACTTTTTACGACCCCCTTTTTTACCATTAAATTCTTCCTAAGCGAATAACACCAAATTATAGATATATAAAACTTCAAAAACCAATTAATTTACCAAATAACACCTCATTATCAAACTAAATAACAGTTAACCAGTAATTAAATATGGCATTATAATTGTCATCTTGTCAAAGTCAGTTCAAAGCCTGACAATCTGCAAGAGCTTTTTACTGTTTTATTGTATTTGCTAACCATTTTCATTTTTAGTTTTTTGCTTTTCTTGAAAACGATATCGGGTCAAGTTTCGTTTAGCGGAAATCCGTTAGGAAGAAATTAAAATTATTTTTGACATTATAGTACCTGTCTCAACGCAGATCAATCAAAGTTTTTCCCCGCAAATACATCAGTGTCATTTTCAAAAAAAAAAAATAAATAAAAGAGCGAAAATCCACTAGAAAAAAATTCCTGGCTTTGAGTAGCTCTCTACCTCTCTAACCCTTAGTAACCAGAGTAAAAAGACAAGCGCGCTACGCGCGCTTGTCTCTTCACTATCCCAGATTACCCCAAACTAACCCAGACTAACCCAAACTAACCCAAACTAACCCAATCTAACCTAAACTAACAAACTAACCCAAACTAACCCAAGCTAACCCAAATTAACCTAAACTAACCAGAGTAAAAAGACAAGCGCGATACGCGCGCTTGTCTTCGCTATCCCAAATTACCCCAAACTAACTCATATACTAACCCAAAATTATCATATAAAAAAATCTAGTTTTCTGTAAAACAAAACATTTGCGGAGAAAAGGAAAATTATTTTTGTGCTAGTA
>MU182533.1:205701-233451 GCA_016904865.1 Pissodes strobi | reverse complement strand
GATTCCACTTCTTTCGTTAATCAGGATGAAAATACAAAATATGTTTCCATACCGTATAATCCTTAGTATACTAGAGGACTCCAAAAATTTTTAAGGAAGTAGGTTTAAAATTAGTATACCAGACTCAGTTTAACATTAAGAAACTATTAGGTGGTCCAAAGGACAAAATTGAAATGCTAGAAAGAAGTGGAATATATGAAATTGGATGTATGGATTGTAACCAAAAATATGTTGGGCAAACTAGACGATCTATACAGACGAGATTCAAAGAACATGTAGCTCATTTAAAGTATGGTAGAACAGAAAAATCAAGTGTTGCCGAGCATGCTTTTGATAATAATCATAGAATAACAATAAAAAATTTAAAATTAATTCATAATATAACTGATAGGAGATTATTAGACGCATATGAAAGTATGGAAATTATTAAATGTAAGAATAGTTTAAATAGAGATAGAGGGCCTATTCCGTATAGTCCATTGTATTGGTTAATCCAGCGTGACTAGTGGGATTCCAGGATTGGTCCTTTTTAGTTCCGCTTGATTGAGCAAACAGTAATATAAAAGGGAGTTAGGTAGATTTTAATTTTAGTTTTAATCATCTCCTGATGATGCTAACATGGTTAGCGAAACGCGCGTCGAGTGCAAAAATGCTGTTTCGGTATTGTGGATAAAGCTCAGTTTTAATTAGATCATATCGATTTCAAAGAACTTATTGGGGTTAAGGAGTTTCATTATTTCTTTAAATTTATTGGGAGCGCGGATCAGAGGAGAAATTTTACTATTATTCCACTATTTTATAATAAGTTGCGCAGAGATAAAGATTTTATTGGCATCGAAGTTCCTTCATTCACGTAAAGGTAACGAACCATTATTAGAGGATTAATATAATTATATTATATAAATATTTAGATTATCAAATTCAATTTTCAGTTGTTGTCGGCGCAACACGATATCGTTTCACGTCTTGGTCGAATTCGAAGGCTAGTCCAATATTTGCCTGATCAGATATAAACTTTGTTGGCGTATCTATAATATTGTACCAACCAAATTTGTAAATATAAAATAGTATATATATATGACAATGCTTTAATCAATGTATTATATTTAATATACATATAACTCCAATCTAATGATCGGCGCATATCTCTGTATCTTCGAAACTTTTTGTAGGAGATTTTTCCAACCTATATAAATTTAAACATATTTGTACATTAAAATATGCTCGTAACTTTTTATTTTCCGTGTATAATCTAACTTAATATTTTTTTAAAGCACACTGTAAACAACTGTCCTAAATCGTCAGCGTCACAACTTCCTAACTCACCCTCTATCTCTTTTGACTCATTTGCTGTCAAAAAATGTGTTTCTAAGTAATCTTAAATATTATACAGGACGCTTAGTCGCGCAGGTCGCGCTGAACTTTGAGCGACAAAGTGGTATTAATCATTAAACAACCCTATATAATATATAAAAGATTAAACTTATAATTTTTGAATAAGCACCAATTAGGAAATCCAAAAAATAATATATATAATATATTCATGAAAAAAAAGGCTTCGCAACACCTTATACAACGACATCATATGCTTTTCAAATTGTGTAAGTTATACCGAAAACTATAAATATTTGTAATAAACAACTTTTTACAAAGTCACCCTTATTTTTAATGCTAAATAGGATAGAATTAATAAAAATGGAGGTGTCCATTTGAAAAAATTGACTTTACGTTTTTTATAACGTAATTTTTGTACTTCATTTTTGGCCACCCTGTATTAATTTACAACCAAAATATCCAAATTAAATAATAAAGGCTCTTATAGGAAAAATTGTTAATTATTTTAGGTTTAGGGCCTGCAAACGTCATTTTTGATATAAAATTCAAAATATGTCAAAAACGGTTAGATTTAGGTATAGGAGATGATACACGAAATCTCACTAAAATCTTATGTAGAATCAAAAAATGTAATGTAAAACGCTTAAAATAAGCAAGTTGGCATCAACTTCCGGTGTAACCGGAAGCACCACTAGCCGGACTGCCTCCATCGACATTAGTATAGCACCAACATTTAAAATTTTTTTCTACGTATAGTTCTCCAAATATAGATCGCGTCGCGTCGGTTCGTCGTGGAACACCCTGTACAAATGCTAGGTCAAGAAAGTTAACTAATAAAAATGAGAGTATGGCTAAACTGGTTACGAACATAGCCTTAAATAGTTAAAAGTGAACGAACATGTGTCGCCTCTGCAAGGCAAAGATCAATTAATTTGATGTTCAAAATGTAATAATTAATATAGAGCAAACTGGTCAAGTTTAATACGTCATAGGCTTAAACGATCTTTGAGAAAGTAATGAATTGCGATATTATTTTAGTTGGTGAGAGTAGTGCTACTCAAGAAATTGATGTTTTATTCAAATTCAAACGTTTATAGCTACAAAGTGGCACGATAAAAAAAATCCTCTAGAAACAACCCTGAATTGAAGTAGTCTAAGTCTGAGCCCTCTGAGCCGGTTGAGCGGCCCCGCTGAATGCAGCGGTGTAATTAATATTTCATATTTTAGTTATCATAAGCCTATTATTTCATGTTTGGAGAATGACTGACAATAATGATAACGTAGAATGATAATAAATTCTACAAATTTGATAGTGTACAAATAATACCATTAAACCAATTTCTGAACCGCTTTCCTGGTATGCTTGTATGTTTGAAGAAATTTCACTTCAGTAGCGTGTTATATGATAACACGTTCATTTTTTTTCTGCATAGATACTTTTGATGTGTAGACATCTTACGCGGCGGTATGAGGTTATATCTCGGCAAATGGGAAGGAAATGTGGGGACGGAAATGTGTAAACCGATGTGACATCAACCTATGCGGATTGAGGACCAAGCTAATCCAGAACGGCCGCGATTGCAACGACTCAAGTGGCGCTTCTAAAAAGCTAGCCGCTAGGGCGGTATTAGATGTTCATGTCCATGATGTCGATATAGGGCATATGCTTACACATCAGTGTCTCGAGTACTAGCAGACTCGCTCAATTTTTTTTATTAATCTTTTCGTTTTTTATGACTCCGTAATTTTTATATGGTAAGTAAAGTACCGTTTAAAGATACCAAATTTTACTTCAGATTCATTCGTTCGAAATCACTAGCTTGCATAGCTGATCCTAGATCCTAGACTTGTTGTGAACACTAAAAGTAGGTTTATTAATATTAATGAAATAATATTTTGTTGGCTTAGGCATCTCCTTATCATTCAGAAATAGTTTGACATAACTTCTTTGAACAAAGTTAATATGTACTTAAGTACAGTTCAATTGAACATGTTTGATAACATTCAAGAATATTATACAAACAATTAAAGTTCCTTGCGCAGAAAGAAAATAATTTTGGCATGTTACATCTGCAAAACAAATCGAATCATGAAGAACGTATTATTTTATTTTTAACGGAATTCGAAAATATAATTTTTAATTAAATTTATTTAGTAACACTTTGTACTTTTCTATCACGCTGCCCATGTATTCTCAAAGAGAATGCCCAATAATCGAGCAAATAATCCAGAAATTTAACAAATTTTTGAATCAATTTAAAAATACTACACTTCATAAAGATTTTACATTAAATTCATGTTTTTCGACGCGCGTCATTATCGTGAATATCTCGTTTCTCGGGCCTAGCAAGTCTAGATGTATTTTTAGTTGAATAATTTAATTAATAATGAATATATTATACCTATATATTGGAAACATATTTTTAACAGATTGAAGATTTTGACGGATTTATGTATGCCATTTTCTTCTGAGCAACAGCCCAAAAACCTAACTCACCACCCCCGTAGAATCAGAAAACTATATCAATTAAGTTTAGATAAGACATATTCGACGTATGACGTATGAATCCATGGTAGAGTGTTCCAAAAAGAAAAAACGGCAAGAAACTATGCCAGAGAAATAACAGACCATGGTAGACCATAAATAATAAGTATGATCGATGGCCATATTCAGAGCCGTCTCTGTTGACTATGCGGTTCAAAATCCATTGTGAGTTCTGACAAAAGGTTCTACTTCTCTAAGTACCTAGAAGTGTGTTGGTTTGTTGGTTAAAACAATACTCAATTATTTTAGCAAAATGATATTAAACTGCCACCGGTCTGTAATTTTTTACTTTCCGCTTATCATATTTTTTTCTTTGTATCAGCGTCGCCGTCGGCTCGTCGTATAAAATAACTTAGACCCTCACATGTAAAAATTACAATGTAATCCAATATAATCTAAAATTTTCAAGTAATGTTTATATAAATATTATAAATATAAACTAAATATGACTAATTTCCAATCATAAAAGTATAAAAATATAATCAAATTTTAAAGTATTATCTTTTAAACGCTCAAATAGTTGCCCGACCGCATAACATAGCTGTAGAAAGCCGAGAAATTTTTGCTTCATACGCTTCATGAACTGCCGGTATATTACTCACTTGCTAAGGGCTTTTTTAGATCACCGAATTTTAGTAGTCGTATGAGGCACACAAATTTGTGCTTGTATGGGTATTATGTTTAGCAGTAGCTTGAATGTTGCCTTTATTTTTCAGGACTTTTTATTTAAATCTTCCTTTTTAAAAACATAAAAAAACAATCCAGAAGTGATTGATAAATAAATGATTCCATTGTTTTATGGTGTATTATTATATTTAAGACCCAACAGTTAAAATTAAGAATAGGTAGGTTGTAGTATTAGAGGTAGGTTCCTATTTGAAACGTGGCAACGTTTTATTGTCCTCATCTCATCTCTTTTCTCTTTTCTTCTTGAAGGATCAAGTGTCGTGTCAGATGTCAGGTCGTCAGGTGCTTATGCCTAATTACTTAGATCACGTCGATCATCACCCTTACGATTAAATTGACGCGTGCCTATCAGTATGTACCTGGGTGGTTGGTTTATTTTTGTTTGTGATTTTAGATTTTCGAGGCGGATTTTCCGGTTTAAAAACTAATAATTAATACTGTTTTGTATGGTTGTGTTATTAATAAGAAGGTACGGTAAGGCAAGGGCCCTTACAACAAAGTAAGCTGATTTGTGTTTTATTTTAATAATGCAGTATTGCCATATCCGAGGCCATATCTATTACCAAGATATTGTTTATTAAAATTATTTTTTGTTTTCGGTAGTGGGTTTTGCGGCTGCGGTTTTGTGGTTAAAATGAATCCCTCTCACGATATTGTTTTGTCTTTGCTGCTTTCTCGTGACGATCTGAAGTGGAAAAGCGGCAAATTTTGGAGAGTCGACCAACGCCAAAAATAAAGACAATTTTTAGCGAAAAAGGGATAGGTCGTCGGGATACTTCCCGAGCGTTTCAAACTTCCTCGTACGATAATTATAAATGGCTTCGCGGAAGTTTATATAAACAGAGTTTGTATTGCTGGTCCGGCATTTTACTGGGTAGGTACCTAAAACAAAAAATTCATAGTGCTCAAATGATGGTTTTAAGGACTTAAAAAAATTCTGTTAGACAGAGTGCGGGCTTCTTAAATTATTTTAATGACTGAATTTGCACTTTCAGTTTTAGATATATTTTTTCTTTCACTGATGTACTGTTTGATGTGTTACAAAAGAAGTCACTATATATTAATTATTTTATCTCTCAAATAAAAATTACGCTAGCCCCCTTAAATACGAAACGAAATGACCAATAATTTAAACAGATTTTAGATGAAGCTGCTTTAAGGACACTCCACATTAACTCATCAGGATCAAGTTTTTGAAAAATGTAAAGTTTTATATAACGAAGTTTTAGACACTATCTCATTACAAATTACCACTCGTTCTCGAGATTTAGAAAAAATCAGTTTAGCACTTTAATGGACACTTCAAAATTTAAATCTTACTCCAAAAACTTCTCTACAGATGCATTAACTAACCTAAAAGACTGTTACCCTAATATATTTGCCGATTCTCAAAAGATGTATTCTGAGCTACCATTTATTTGGACTAATGAAGAATTTAAAGACCTTGAATCAATATATACCTTCAATATCAATAATACCTTGAAAAATATTACTGAAAATAAAAATATCTTCAGAGAGGTATATAAACTACTTTCCTTAATAATGACAGTTTCATCTACTAGTGTTTCGGTGGAACGAAGTTTTTCTTGACTAAAAAGGGTTAAAACCTATTTACGTAGTTCAATGATCGAAAACAGACTTACAAATTTATCACAGATTTCGATTGAAAAGGAACTGCTTAACTCAACCGTTTTACAAAGATATAATTGACAAATTTGCAAGCCTAAAGGATAGAAGAGTCGATCTTGTGTGTGTAAAACTATAGACTTAACCCAACCTTAGCCTTTTCTCCACGGTCAAGAAGACCAAAATTTAGTATGATAAGTAATATGTGCTTGATATAGTTTTTAAGATATGTAATTTTTATTTTTCTAAATATAGGACGTAAATTAATATTACTTTATTTAGTGAATAAAAATATATAATATGAAAAAAAAAACGTTCAAAGCAATATTTTATATTTGAGTAAAATTAAAACATAAGAGATATAATTTAGAAGAATCCGCCCTTTAATTTTTTTTAATTGCAATTTTATAACTATTTTAGCCCAGGCATGAGCCATCCAAATATGTTTGCCTTAGGTGTGTTTTTTAACGACTTCTGGGTAAAAATTTGGGTGTGGCACCCCCAAAAAATTTTCCCCTGCGGCGCATTTGCCTCCGGCGGCCTTTTGCTTCACCTCGCGGTAAAGCCACGAGCCGCCACTGCTTACTATATAAACCTAGAGTTTTGAATTCTTTCAACATATTTATGTTAAAAATACCCTGGCTTAAACTATAATTAATGTTTACGTTGATAAGGGATATGAATATGGGATTATATTAGCTACCTCCACTATTATCGTTCCAAGCACATTGTACACTACACTCTTTTCTATATTACATTCACTGCTTTCATTGCCTTAAAAGTTTCGTCAAGATTAGGTGCGAAGAGAAAGACCTGCTACTTCTACTTCCCTGATCATTTGAAGGCGTCAAATCTCCTCGACTATCTCCATCCCCCCGAACATATGTAGGGTAGATGCACCGGTTGTGGCCTTCGCACCGTTTGTGGCCATTCCCTAATTAAATTTAAAATATTAATCGCCATTTTCAACCTAGCCAATAAGATCATTTAAAATCCCATTCCTCATTTTATTCTTGATCACGCCAGCACATTCCCTTGACTTTATCGGTTACAGTGTTTTTAAAACTGGCTTCTTTTTAACGCGTGGCGAGAATGTTGTGCTTTTCTTAGGGATTTTATTAAGGAACATGAGGTATGTAAATGCATGATTCTATGTAAGAATCTAAATATTTTTACGCAAAGTAGATTTTATTTGACTTATAAAGGAATTTTGCATGTTATTTTCACAGTTTGAAGTAGATATTTAACCCATAAATATTTAAAAGAATAGTGGCCACAACTGGAGCATCAAATGTACCTTATGCGCCAGTTGTGGTCGTTTAGTGGCTACAAATGGGGCACGAAAACCAGTTGTGGCCACGCAGTAGAAAGAGATGGCAAAATTTGCACTAACAAGGTAGAAAAGGACTACAAGGTGTCCCCCTATGAGCCCCGGTTAGCACCGTAATTTTAACTAAAGAAAATTTAGCTGCAGAAAAAGCTGCAAAAAGGGCCAGCAAGCGTGACAAAATAAACAAAGGAAAAACTACTTAACGAAAGAAAAGGTTATTGATCAAACTAACAAGGATATTCATGAAGTGTTTTTAGACAATTCTACACCAAACAAAGAAGTAATTTCCGATGAAAATAATACCAAAGAGTCTAAAAACTGAACCAGGGATAAAAACGATGTGCAGCGACAGACCAAAGTAGATTTAAGTACAAACACTGTGGTTGAAGGGGCTAAGACTACTAGAGTAGAAAGTACCATTTTAGAAATAGGAATGTATGTAATAGTCAAATACGAAGGTGAACTACTTATATCCAGCAAAAATTTGAAACAATGGTATTGTTGTGCATTGCGAAAAAGTGGATTAAACCATTGGAAATAGCCTAGATGCCAGATCTTTTGTGGTATAAAGGACAAGACATAGGTTTAAAAATACACGAGCCTAAAACAATAAATACCAGAGGGGGTCTATGTAGTTCCGGAAATGGAAGCCGTATTTTAATATTTTTTTATGTAGCTGTTTATTTGTTTTAATGATTATAATAAAACTTAATTTTGTTTTTGTTTATGTTTATCAACGAGTTTATCAGTTTTTTACATAAAATGCTTGCTAATTTTTGTTCATACTTAGTAATTGGTTCTTTGACCGAGAAATGTATTTTTTAAACTTTATACGAAATCAAATGTTTTAGTGTTTACATTTTTTCACTTTTTTTTGTGTATGTAAATTAGTTTTTTAAAATAAAGTACCTACCTACTTGTTTATTTTGGTTCTTACTTCGTATGTATTTCGATAGGATGGTCACAACTGGTGAGGTCTCTGGCCACTCGTGGCAAATAAGTGGCCACAACTAGCGATACTATTTTTTTCGACTATTTTAATAGATTTATCTTTGTCTGGCCCATTTAATTCAAATTAGAAAATTGTTCTCAAGAAAAAAATATCTAGTACTATTGTATCTGTCATTCGAGGGAGGCAAACTAACTTAGTAAATAAATGACAGTTAAATAAAGGAAAAAGTTTTCTTAAGGTGGCCACAACCGGTGCATCTACCCTATTTAGAGTTTCACAAATTTGCTCAGTGTCTGTAATATAACGGTTACTGCTAAAACTGGATCCCAGATACTCCATATAACATAACCGATCTCTTTAGATGCATGTCGAAACGTTTAACAACTTTTTGGAAAATTTTCGAAATAGTACATTGGTCTCGTTGGGGGGGATGTAATTTATCTAGAAGAAGCAACTGATTTTGCTTACTAAATTGTCTCTCCATGTTTATTGGACTGCGAAATAGTACATTGGCATTCTTGCACTGTCTGACGTAATTTGTCTGAAACAAGCCACTGCTTGCTTACTAAATTTTTAAGCTTCATTAGTCTGCGAAATAATACATTGGCATCCTTCGACATGTTTACATCATTTAACCAGTCCGTCATGGGCAACTGATTGCTTGCTAAAGTTTTTTTCAGCTTCGTTGAGACTACCCTATACCTATGTATTGTTTTAAAGATTTAATATATACGAGAAAAATACTCTACTCTAAGTATTAGAGTAATCTAAATTAAACATTCGACTGTCTTCTTTATCTTATATAGGTGATAAAAGATTCAAAATATTTAAAAATTATCCTAAGATGTACCTGTTTTTTCTTCTCCTAAAACGCCCGAGAATTCTAAACTAGGAAATAAAGGAGCAAACAGAATCAATATTTTTTTAGGATGCTTTATAGCCATACCACCTGAATATTTTAGCTTCTACTCTTTTTCAAACCCCTATTTTTTAAATAAACGGTCTAACAAAAATACGGGAATTATAGGAATGACTATTTTTTATTCTTGTACTAAAAACGAAGTAAAATGATTTAATCTCTAATCTTTGTGAAAACCATGTTATATGGCCTCCCTGTCTTGGAACATCTAATAGATTTGCAAAGAATATACAAAACTTCTATTTTCTTTGATTAGTTTAAATTAGTACCGGGTTCGCCCATTCAGATATAAATTTTGAAAAAGGGGTATTTTCGAAATTTCGGTTTTCGCCGAACAAAAAATGTCATAAAATCCCAAATTTGATCCAAAATTTTATTAAACTGAGTATAGAATTTTTTTTTATATTAAATTTTAGGTTTTTTATATTTAAGTTTGTACTCATGAGATAGGTGATGCCAATTAAGTTTTAAATCGAATATGGTGTTAAAACTAACAATAATTTTTGCCCTAACGTATGAGGAATTGACTGCAAGCTCTATTTACGCAGACACGAGTGCTGAATGACTCGTCCCGGTGCCGGGAAAAAATTAATATTTGATAACAAATACGCCCGTCTTGAAATATTTGGTACCTCTTCTGTATTTTTAGAACAAGAGTATTTTTAAAATTCTATATAGAAAAAGAAGTATTGTACACGAAAAGGGGTAGGTACGTCTGGCAAGCCTAATCGAGTTGTAAGATCTCTAGACCTATCCTATATCCTAGCCCTGCTTGGCAATAGCACATTTCTATAGGTTATTGATTGTGTATAGCCAGCCAAAAGTGCCAGAAGGTACACCAAAACATGAGGGAATGGAATCACGAAGTTCTACTTAGTGAAAGAGATCAATGAATAAAAAAAACAATTTTAAGGACATCAGACAAATTCTGTCTCTAGTAGCAGTAGCTCTTCAAACCAAATCAACGGTATTCCTATTTGAGAAATTAGGGTGCCTCGACATAACAACTTACAGTTATTTTATAAAACATGTTGTAAGAGCACAATGTGAGTAGATTCAAATATGTCTGCAATGTCATCAGAAAAAAATTGGTTCTCGTGAATTTCTTGTTTAAAGACAGCACAGTGCAAGAATTTGTTTTTGTTTTGAACTAAACCTGCACAATCTCAAACAGTTTAGCCGGATATTGATAAACATTAATATAGCATTCATTAATAAAACTGTAGCTGATTTAAAATATAACAAGTTTCCCGTCCTTATCATTTGCCACATATTATGTCAAATATAGGTTTCTTGTAATATGTATTTTGTATAACAAAACTAAATTTCTTACAAAAGATACACGTACTTTATGACGCGATTCAATTTCTTTTAGGGAAGTTTAAATTTAAAACAATGTCTCAAACACTCCCCGACTGTGTGAGAAGTTGCAATTAAAGCAAAAAGTAAAAAGGAAGAACATGAGTTGCGCACAGAAATACGAACGATTGATTTTATAGGCTACAATCGGAAACCGACGAATCCTCTCTGTGTTCCTGTTAATTTGGATTGGAATCGATAAGTTTTATGTTCGATGCAGCCTAGAATTAGCTTAGTTCAATAACTGATTGATCAATAGGGTCGTTTTCAACTTGAGAATATTAGTTACGATACCATAAATAATCATTTGATACTGGTTTGCTTTTTCGTCTTCTGCTTATCTTTTCAGTTTCCCTTTGCTTCTGGTGATGATGATTCCTTGTGCAATGATTTTACTGATATATTAACATAGTATAAATATAAATTGTATATTTCTAAAAAAAAATTATGATACACCGCATTCATTCAGGCTCGGTTTTAAGACCTTCCCAGGATCTGTGCAACAAAAGTTCAGGGCCCATATTAGGGGTGCGCGGGTGCCACAAAAGTGGGTCCCATCATTCATTCATAGATTGGGAACATTTGTGTAATTAAAATTCAACGTACAAAAAATATGTTAATTTAAAATATTGATACTGATAGGTGTATATCTGCGTCAGTCACAAAGTTAAAAGCAACATTTTTCTATACTTTTCCCAACTAATTTAATAAAGACAGTTATTAGAATAAGATAACTATGTTTTTTTTAAATTAAACATTCTATACAGATAAAGTTTTGAAATAAAAAATGAATTTATTCGATTTCTTATCAAAACATTTTTAATAGCGCCTCTTCAAACTTTTGCTGACATAAATGTTCCTGCATTTATTTTAAATTTATTAAATTATGACATCGTTCACAATCGTCAGCAAGCTAGATATGACGTTCTTCCTTAGGTCACTGTACTTGTTAGATAAGTTTTATTCACCTAGAAACTAAAGGGGTTATGAATAATCTTGGAACTACTTCAACATTGGAATATGTCTGAAAATTCGCACCTATATTTTTCAGCCAATAAGAAGTTTTCATTTCAGCTCGTTACTTAACAACCACAAAACTTTCCGGAAGTTTTTTCCTTCTGGGTGTGATTACAGCGACAGTTTTTCTGTCAAACGCACAGCCATCTATACGCTTTTCTAAAAACTATTGTCACCTTTATCTGTCTATCTTTACAAAGCAAAAATGCTGTTAATACATTTTTTCTGCCTTTCTTTACTTAGTATAATATAAAAGTATAAAAAGCCAATTTTTATTTCTTAAAAATATATTTCAATTTTATGTAACTTGCGTTAAAATATTTAAATGTTGTTGAAACTCTACTAGTAGTTCTCCTTTTTTAATGGCGAATAACAGGGATTAGGTGTTAGATGTCTATGATTAATAACATATAATATAATACTTAGACAGCATTTTGTTAAATTTAGCCTTTGAAATCAATTTCAAGTAACATTTCACTAATTTTTTTGAATAACATCTTTTGCGATGGTTGAACACAGGGTTCTTGAAACAAGTACGACAAATGTCTCAAATTACGATGAAACTTCCTCAGGTCATGCATTTCGTCGTACAAAATACACATATTATATTTTTAAAGTTTTCCATTCTATTTCCAGTGTTTTAAATAATATTAATTAATAGATATGTAATAAGATATATCGTCAAAATAATATTTTAAAAAGTAAGGTTAATGTATAAATTTCATAGCCTCCTGTTTGCTTTAAAAAAAATCAATATTTTTAACGAATACTTGACAAACAAAAATTGTAAAAATAACGCTTCCATGCACTTTAGTGAAACAACCCATACCCGGGGCATGCATTTGTATGTCAGTAGTAAAGACGTAGCTATGATCATCATAGATTATTTAATACCATTTGTTGATAGCGCTTGCGCAAATGGTTGGTTAGGACCCAACATTACGTTGTGTCACTTGTGTCTATAGCAGTTGTTATAGAGTTTGATACACGCTGCACGCTGCTTTCCTATTAAACTGATAATTACCTACCCTTCTAGGACCACTTTCCTCTGTCGAGCAGAGTATTTTGCCGTACTACGCTAATACTTTAAATCCGCTCTGAAAATAGACTGCCTTCCTAATGCTAGAAATAAAAGTCGTTGGATGCCAAACAACTAGTCTATTTGCCACATAATTAAAATATGCCATCTCACTCGCAGGTGGATTTTATTAATGTGGAAGCGAACACGTAACTACAACATTCGTAAAGTACAGTGGGCAAGTTTATCCCAGATAAAGATTAACTAGGACAAGGTGAGACAGAAAGATATTGTTATTTAAAACACTGATACGTCAAAGCAATAAACAATAAAAAGTAAAAAGTAGTAAAAATTAACCTAAGATAATTAACCGACGATAGGTATCTCACATAAAATTGCAGAAATTCCAACAAGACAGTGTAAAAATAATATGTAGAAGTTACAATAAGTGAATAAATAAATATATGATAAGTCCAGAACACAGCAAGAAATGTACGTTGTACAATTACAAATTCAATAGTAAAATGACAGAAAAATGCAGGGACTAACCCAAACTAACCCAACTAATCAAACTAACCATGCACGTACTACCAATTTACGAAAACAGACAATAACATTATTGATGCTTAACTTTGCTGATTTTATGTCAGATATTCTGGGCTCAATAACACCAGTGTTTGATAAAGTTACACGATTGTAGCTGGTATAATTCAGCTTTTTGGCATGCAACCAACGGGTCGAGATGCGAGCTACTTGCTATAAAAGGATCTAGCAGTGTGGGGGTCGAAACGGGACCAGCCCCATATTTTTTCTCCGACAAGGAGCATGTACGCAGACGATAACTGATATCTCACAGGAAATGTAGTCATTCTTTTCTGCAACAAGGGGAGTACAACGGGCCCTGCCTTTTAATTTATATATCTTTTTTTCTTTTTATCTGAGATGCATCGTTATCGTACATTTGTCATATAAAGCCAATCGGAATAATTGAAATCTTATCCAGACACAAAATACAACACACGTCAACAATAGGTAACAATATTGCCTGAATTCGTGCAAATGGGCCGTCGTCTACTTCTACTCTTTTCTATTCGGATTCGGTCCTGCATCTTATACTAGTAGTGAAAACTATGCTCTAATTACGCTTATCCCATACTTATAAAAGTATAGATTATTATTATAAAGACGTATTATTCCTTTAAGGCTACTTGGTTGTGATTTTAACCAGTTATAATGTTTTTAATTCGTTGCTTTTGGTGTTACTTTTAATTTACACTAAAATAGTAGTGTGTATTTTATATATTTTTGTATTCCTGCTTTTTTTATTTCTTTTAATTTGACTTGTGTCAAATATTGCATATCATCTGGTACTCAGAAATTATGATTATTAAACTATTGTCGCACCAATAAATTAAATAAATAAATAATTATCTTGGCATAAATATATTATGATTATTATAATTATCCTGACATAAATAAATTATGTTTATTGTGATTATCTTAGGTATACGGTATCACCAAGAGCTGCAATCTCTTCTTTTGTATACCATTATTATTATTACTATTGGCGCACCAATAACCTATGATTATTTAAGTACCTTAGATATACGGTATCACCAAGAACTGCGCTCTCTTCTATTATATACCATTAGTATTACTATTGTCGTGTCAATAAACTATGATTATTTGAGTATCTTGGAGATATGCTATCGCCAAGAGCTGCGCTCTCTTATTTTCTATGGCATGTTTTACTTAGTTTTACATATTATTCTGTCTCACCTTAACTCGATCAATTTGATATAAACCAGAAAGCATTTTATGGTAAATCCCTGATCAATTCTAAATTAAATAAATAATCATAACTATACACTTGATTTAAATCAGCTGTGCCGCCATTTTCGTAAGAAGCCCTATTATAACTGTCGCCATTCTGTCCACAGATTATTGCATCTAACGGTATTTCTCATGCCAGATGTCTTCTTGGCAAAAAAGATTTACAACTTTAGTCTATTAGCTGGCCCTCGAGGTAATAGAAAGATAAGTATGTTTTATTTTTATCAGTAAGGCGTTGGTTTTATTATAAGTTAATTTAATTCCCTACTGCGTGAATTTTGATTTCATTTAAACTTGAAATCTATACTTATTGATTATATAACACACAAATTAGAGCCATGCCTTATTTGAAGATATGTTAACAATTTACGGTCATCCCTGATTCTATCCGAAATCTTACCTGGTCTTTGCGACAAGAAAATAGGATCGAGCCCTTATGAACGTGCCCCCAAAATATAGAATTACGTAAAATTAAAATAATGAAAGTAGAAATTTTGCATAATAGAATTGGTTCTCACCTGGAATAGAAATGTAATTTTACATGTAGATCTTTGGACACGTCCTGTATCGCCTGTATCAGCCGATTAACGTCGTCCCGGCGACACAGCACACGTCCATATTTGAAGTTAGCAGAATATCAGCAGAGTCATGGCGAATTAAGCCACGGTAGATGAAATTAATGGGTCTTTTATCATCCGAGTAACGTCGTCCGGGGATCATAATTTCAACGTGACCCAACTCTCCAGCACCCTACGGACATTAGTCCTGTAGCTATTTTACTAAATATAAACTATTGCAGCACAAGACACGCCTCCAGCGACGTCATTGGAAAATATAATCGGCCTCAGCACAATCCTACAAATTCTAATTGACTGCAGCACGCGAATGCATTCGATGTCTTCGCGATGCAATCGATTTCCAGCATGAGCCGTGGTGGTCGAGAGGTCTAGATGGTTAGGTCTCAACTCGGCAGCGGCAGCTATCGGCGGCGGCGTCTCGGGTTTAAACCCCGTTGCTTTTTTTTATTTTTTTTTAAGGTTAAGTTTCTAAACAGTTTTTTTCTTGATTTTGGGTATGTCTTGGGTTAGTTTGGGTCAGCACCTGGTTAGTTTCTTTTTCTTGAGCCTCCGTAGCGAGCGGTAGCGAGCGGAGGGTCATGCGAAAAGTGAAATATTTCCTCCAGCGACGTCATTGCAAAATATAATCGGCCTCAGTACAATCCTACAAATTCTAATGTGCTACAGCACGCGATTGCATTCGATGTCGCTGGAGGCGTGTCTTGTGCTGCAATAGGTTGTATTTAGTAAAATCGCGTCCCTGTATCACCCGATAAACGTCGTCCGGGGGCAGACATATGGAGACACGTATAAATAAGGTCAGAGAGGTACTGGCGGAATCGCGGATCGTTAAACCACGGACTATGAAATTAGTGACCTCTGTATTATCCGAAAACCGTCGATCCCGCAAGAATCTGCCAGAATCTTAACTCTCGAATCAGAATATCCCGCGGCGCGCTTCGCGGCGTGCTTTTATATGCCTCTAGGCTCGCGCGCCTGTGCTGTAATCCTTACCGCGTCTCCCATACATCCATTTAGCAGCTTTATTCATGGCAATATTTTAAATTCAGATTATTGTTGTTACTTTCTTTAATTTGGCAATGTAGAATTAAAGTAAATTAAGTAGTAAAATTAGCTTAAGAAAAAATATATGTAGGATAGTGCTGGGTTATTTCATTAGTAACATCGATTTGTTGATAGCTAATAGCATATATTATTTTTGACGAACAAATGTTCATTTCATGGAACTAAAACCCTAGGAATATATTTCTTGGACACAGAAACACAATATAATTACAAAATGAAACAAGAAATGTTTATAATAGGAATATTTTGCAAAAAATATATTTTTAACAAATTTTAGTACCGTAAGATGGGGTAAAATTCGTTTTGTGGGACGAAATTGACTCCTAAATAAAATTTCAATATTTTAGAATTTGGCGCTCGCATTATTTGCAAGAAGCAAGTTGGCAACCTTGTTTCATTTAGTTCAACGAACAACGAGAAGGTACTTGTATTTTGTTCGGCGAAATATTCAAGTTTAAAAAAAAAGTTTAAAGTGATCCTACATTTTGATCCTTTTTCGTACACTCTGAGAATTTTCCCAGGTACGTTGAAAACTCTTTGTTTTTTAATCTATTTACCTACAATATCGTAAATAGTGATGTTTGGTTATGTATTGCACGCTGCCCCAGTTTTACAATGTTTAATGGAGGAAGTACTCATGGGAAGTAAGTGATCACAAGTGTTGGGTGAAATTGATCATTGGTGTGGGGTGCCTTTGATCGCCTTTTTTAAAGCAACTTATTTTGGCACTCAAGCACACTTTCTATTGTTTTAAGGATCTGACCATGCCTCGAACTTATAAAAAAAACTTGGGGCGAGAAGTTACAATAACTACTCTGAGGAGAACGTAGACCGTGCCCTTGAAAAAATTGTGAACCATGGGTGGCGCATACGAAAAGCATCAAACAATCGCTATCATGGACGACGTGGTGGCAAAAATGGTGTTCAGCCTGTTTTTTCTACAAATGAAGAAAAATCCCCCATTAAGGCTATTTCCATGTGTGGGAATTGGGGATTCCCTTTGACACTATTAGATGTTAGGCAACTTGCCAAAAACTACCTGTAGAACGCACTGTAGAAAAATTTCAGAATAATTTGCCTTACCAGGAAGAGATTGGGCATATTCTCTTTTACGAAGATATAAAGATGAAGTGTCCCATAAATTGGCAGTGAACATCAAACAATCTCGAGCCGATGTATTGCGACAAGTTGTCGTGGATTATTTCGCAAATTTGCAAACAACCCTACAAGGAGTTCCTGCGTCTCATATTTTTAATTATGATGAGAGAACCTACAAGATGATCCAGGTCAAAAGGGAATGCTGTTTCGCATGGACCCTATAATAATACCCCGAACGCCGCTGCAACTTCACAAAAAGTTCGACATCAGTTATGATGTGTGGTTCCGCGTCCGGTGTGCTCTTGCCACCTTACGTATCTATAAGTCAGAGAAGTTATGGCTGCAATGGACCGAAAAAAGGCCCAAAGAGACCGCGCTGTTGTAACGAAAGACGCTGCGCAGCGGGTTTTCATTTCAACTTCACACACCATGGCTGGATGGACGCACAAACCGACAGTGATTGGTTTGTTTCTACATTTTTGTCACATGCCTAAAGACTGGAAGGCCGCAAAGTTTTAATTGGGGACAACTTATCGTCTCATTTTACTAACGACGTGTTAAGATTGTGCGCCGAAAATGATATTTCATTTGTGTGTCTACCAAAGAATTCAACACACATTACTCAACCGTTGGATGTCACGTTGGAAATCACCTAATAAGCTTTCGGCTTCCATAGACAAAAAAAACTTTCCATACTTGCTAAATACGACCTTGGCGGAGATGGATAAGAAAAACGCCAATAGCTCTGTAAAAAAAACTTGATAGCTTCTTTCAGGGCCACTGGAATAGCACCATTCGATCCGGAGTCTGTGTCGCGAAAAATCCCATCATCAAACTTCGAAGACGAAACTGGCCAAGCTGTCAATAACGTTCTGGTCGAATACTTACAACAGCAAAGATTTGCAGCTGTACCAAGCAGACGAAATGTAAGGAGGCAAAAGCTTGTAGTTGAACCCGAAAAAAGTGTGTCTGTGCGTGTTGAAGAAGACTCAGATGCCCCATCTAGTCCACCTTAATCACTAAATAACGATGATTCCGACAACGAATCAATGGAAAAAATCCAAGAAGTAGAATATCTGACGCCAAACGAAAATTACGTAGAAAGGAAAAGATTTTGTTGGTGAAAGCATTAGGGGGTTCAAGGAAGAAAACCAACTATAGATACGTAGCCGTGGTTCAAAATATTTTCGAAGGCGTAATTGAAGTATTAGGCATGAAGTCTCTAGAAAAACGGAAAAAGATTTTTCAAGCTGTGGAAGATGATCAATTCTCAATTGACTTTTCCGACATAATAGCTATGCTGCTGGATCCCGAACTGAAGCTCTTCGACGGCAAAAAAGCATATTTTTCAAGAATATAGTGGACATTAATGAAATGTAGTTACCTACCTGTCTCTATTTTTTCTGTACCTTTATGTATTCCCTGTGTTCTGTTTAATCATAGTTTTGTTATTATAGTATATCTTTCCCAATAAATCTTTATTATTTCACAAAAATCAAATTTAGAGATCGATCAATTTCACCCCTATCATGAAATTATACCATGCTTTTTTCCGACCGAATAAAATTTTGTCGGAGTTAAATTAATCAGATTTCTACGCCATTTCTATGCATTTAAATCCACGTGATCAATTTAACCCCAGCACTGTAAGTATAAAATTGATCAGTTGCTATTTTCAATATAAAGGCAAAAATTTAAAATATTTTCGGATTTAGTTATATGTAAATGTTTTATATTTTGCAGTTACACTTTCTTGTGTAAAATTCGTTGCGATTATGGTGTAGAATAAAAATATATGAAAATAAAAAAAAAATATATCAATTTCGCCTTATTTTACGGTAGTAACACATAAATTAAAATAGACTCTTAAAAGTTCTGTTAATTTATTTTTAATTATATCATGTAACTAAATTTCAAGGAAGACGTTACATTTATGTCATAAATATCTAACGAATTATTTGCAAAATATCGATACCTTACAAAAAGAAAAGCGATAAAAGAAACAACATAATATAAACAGGTATTGAAAGAATTTATTGAGCTATATTAAAATCAAAGTTAAACGACTCATATTATAAATAATGAATTAATTATTATTAATATTGTTTTCATTATTGTGATAATTATTTTTAACGTTAAACACACAGTTATTATAAACAATTCCTGGTTGATTTTCTAAACCTGATGAGATATTGACTGGTACTGGGGATGTCTCTTATAGCTTGTATAACGCTTTTATGATGATCAATGTCCATTTCCTAATAAGGCTTAATCGACTGGCTATTGTTGTTACAATGATATGTCAATTTATTATGAAAACATGTAACAAATAGAAGTCAAATAAAGTCAGTTATTTCACCTTTTTCTACATCTATTATGCTAGTCCGTAAAGCTAAATATAATGTTGCTTACTCGTTTAGATAACTGCATGTTTGTGGTCATACGACAGCCTTTTATCGGGCTCTTTCAGGGAAAATTGTTGTCGTATACGTAGCTTGATTTTCCCGGGCTGTTTGATAGGATCGATCGGGCTTTATGAACATTTTCACTGGCTTAGCACATAATCAATCAATAAATTGTACTGTATTCTAGCCATCGCTATCGAGGAGACTTTCAAAGTTACAAGCATTGATAGCAGTGCATGTCAAAACATTCAATAGTTCTCTTACCTTTCCGAATAATCACCTTCTGGATGATTATATACATCAAACAGTCTCATGGATGCCAGAAATATTGGTTTCAAAGTTTGTCGGTTATTTTCCTGGATTTGTTTCAATATTTAATAGGAAAAGTTAAAAAATCAGTCAATGTTTATTTCTGATATGATAGCCTTCAGATGAGATGAGACAGCTGACTTCGACAATAATTGTTGATTGCCCAACTTTGAGTGGTAACTACCCTTGAAATGTTGCCAAGTTTACATGTTTCACTAGCCATCTTCATGCGATTTTGATGTGTTTGCAGACCAAGCCAATAAGAAACAACATAATTTATTGATATGCTACCATCATTTTGATGTTAACCGACTGTCTGAGCTTTCGCTTGATGTATAGATGGTAAGATAATTTAGTGGTTGCGTTGTGTTCCATAAATTTGGCAACACCGCCCGATTGTTTCGCAGCTGGTTCCAGCCAACAATCGTAGACCTGTTTACGATTCTTGGGTTCCAACAGAGACGCAGGCTCTTGGTTAAAGCGTTGTTTGAACTCCTTTATTCAAACAACGGTTAAAGGTACGTTTAGGCGTGAATTATTGTGCCGCGTATTAATGCTTTTAGCGTTTTTGATGACAGGAGTTTAAAATGGCCGCGGGCCGGAGGTAGTTTCTATTTGATTAGTCATTGCGAATAAGGGCTTTATCGTCGGTTTTCTTGATCCTACCAGCAATATATAAGATCATACAGCCTTAAGAACGCTTTATTGCGTATTGAACATGTTATTAAATTTGGTGGCAACCATCTTGTTGTATTTTACGTGTTGTCATAGGACAATGTAAAGCTGGCCTATTGGTCGAATATTTCCGACCCTTAAACATTGAACTTCGGCGTTCGACCACGTGCTCTTTCTTGGTAAACTTTGCTAAGAGGAGGTAATGTGTAAGCCTGATAAAAAGTTTAAGAATTTCTAATTCGCCCTTACGAGGATAATCTGATTTCGGGCTAGAGAAGTTGGCGTAGTTACCAGTTTAGTGGAGTAAATTAATTGACTGTGGATTTGTTGGATTTTGTCTGAAGTCAAGATTTTTTTGGTAACTGGCCACGTGCTGAAGATTCCGGAACAAAATTCGCCGTCTCCTTCCTCAAGGGATGCCTGTAGCCTGTAGGAGAAAGCCTTGCTCCCATGCGTCATCACCACCAAAACCCTATAACTAGGGTTTTTATTTACAGCGAGTTAAGTAGTTAACCAAATAGCTACTAGTCAATCTGGTTGATTGTTTTTTTTTGGTACCGACTGCAGCCACAGAGTTACGGGTTACGGGATGTCCAGGTGGACACTACCTCAAATGCCATTGAGAGTTTATGGGTTCCAAGGCGCCTAGCAGTCTACGTTTAGAAGGCCGCAACATTGTTATATCATGTGATCTTTATCAGCTGCTGTTCGCTAATCCCCCCTTTTGCTAAGCTGGAGAGTGTAGTTGCCCTCGCTGAATTGTTAGATATCTTCACTTTCTTGGTATCAATGCCGACCTCAGTGGCAGCATATTTTAACCACATAGAAATTGTATTTTTCCAGTTTAGCCTTGTAATTAAAAATAATCTGTCAGTTGTGATAGTATCACCTCTTTTTTAGATTATTTTTTGAAAAAGACGAACAAGGTATACCTCAAGTTTGGAAGAATTAGTAATCAGCCATTTGCTATCTGCCAATTTCTCGGATCCTCCTTGGGTAGTCTTTAAGAAAACTGAATTATATTCTATGCGGCCTGTAAATCTTTCTTTGCAATCTTTTTTCCTCCACAAAGTATTTGGCACTAGCTGATCATCCTTCCCCACCTCACCAAGCCAGTTCTCGGGAAGAAACGTGGAAAAACTTGCGTTGAAGGCCCTCTGGCGTGTCCTCGTCCCACATATCAAGAATTATGTTATAATATTCATTAAATAATGCTGCAGAACTTGATTTTCGCTTGGAAGAATCCGTTTATAATTGTCAACGCTTACCATTACGTGCAGATCTCGCTTCTACAAATTCAATATCGGCAAATGGATGAAATTTAATCTGAAATTTAGTGAACTTCATTTCTTGCAATTGTTTCGCGGTAAGATTCCATATCAATTTAACGACGCTTTCCTTATAATTTGCTCTATTTCTTCTTTTCATATTATAATAGATGATTAAATTTTGTAAGATTTTTCGTTACAAAATTTTATAAACTATTTCCATACACTTGCCTTATTCCTTTTAGTACCTATTATATGGTTTTAAATTATGAACTTCTTGTCTCATAATTTCCACACTTTCTTTCCCGAAACGAGATATTCTACAAAACTGCCATAAAACTAAAGCAAAATTTATAGAATGTCATTTTTAGTAACAAAGAACCACGCACTAATTATATATTATTATATAAGCTCTTTTCCAACTGACTATGAAAACCGTACATGGGACGGTAATTTCCAGTTGTATAATTCGTTTGTCAACATGACAGGATATTTATCGCCTTCAAAAGTGAAATTGACAACTAGAAATGACGGTCCCTCGTACGGTTTTCAAGTCGGTTGGAACAAACATATCAACAACCGAAAAAAGTTGGTTATCCAACAGTCAAAAGCACAAAGTGTGAAAAAAATAGTATAATCCCTTATGTGACTTAAAATACAGCACCTAGATACTGATTTTTCATCAGACTATATTACATTAAGTGTCAACCCATTTGTATAGAATTGTATAAATCAAGTATCAAGAATAGAACTTGTTTGTATCCCAGGTCATTTCTTTATTGAGGGAAACTTAGACAAGGGAAATAACTTGGCAGATGGAATTGCTATGAAGGCAAGAGGTTTAGATGAATGTAATGGAAAGATATAGTAAGATCACGGCACATATAACAACCAGCAATATTACTCGACCTGTCAGGCGAAAAATTAAATTTGACCTTGCTAATGTCAGTTGGGTAGGAAAAGTCAGGGCTGGATTTGAAATATATATAAGTATGATTTTCCTTTAACAGAGCCGTAATATAAAATTTCAAATATCAATGGGTTATGAAATATATGTATACCTTGTTGTATGAGCAGGAAATCTAAAGAAATTCTTCATGGAAGAATACATCTGGTTTGTACAAGTTCTTATTGCTTAAACACCATGGCTTTTTGCATTACACAATGTCATAAACAACGTTCGTCTCTCACAATGTCAATTATTTGACAAATACACGCCTATGGTTTCGATTTAAATCCAATAGCAATAAAATAAACCAGTCGCAAAAACACGACACCGCTGGCGGTAGTTTGACGAATTTCCTACCGAGGAATATCTTGCGCGCGGACTTGCGCAGATGCGAAAAAAGAAGATGTGATATTGGTGGTTGTTATATGTGCCGTGGTAAGATTATATCTTTATAATTCTCTCAAAAACCTAATTCTTTAAAAACCTCTTACGAGGTTTTCAAAGAATGGAATGTATTAATGGAAGATAAAGACCCGTGAAAAGGGAGGTTTTTTGAGACAATTTGTAGATATATTTCCAAGGATGGCTTAAGGATTTAAACTTTTAAGTAGGAAAAATATCACAATGATGTATAAGATGCGTACAGGACGTTGTCTTGTTCCTCAACAAATGTTTAGAATAGGAGTTGAGAATACAGACTTGTGTGAATGTGGAGAGATTAGAACAGTGTTACATGTTTTGCTTAATTGCATCATAAAGACAATTTACCAAAATCGATTGTACTACCAATTTTTGAACTAACCAATTAACAGTTATAAATATTGCAGACTTGCTAGCTTTTTCTAATGTGCATAGTGTTATGATTTATGGTTTTGCGAAATACTTATTTCTGTGATGCTTGCTCTTTTATATAGTTGGAAGGAAGGAGGGATGATGGTGCAAACCAGACGAGTTAATAGCACCTCTTCTTTTTTGTTTTAGCATAAGTATAAGATACTTGAAATTGGGCAGATAGATGATTTAGTCGTATAAGCTCAACTGAACGGAAGGGAAAAGAAGGGAAGAAAAATTATTTTATTTTAACATGTTCGTTTGTTCAAATAACTACATTTTTAGTTTTCTAAGGTTATTAAGAAAATCACTAGATTCGAATTCAAAACGGTAGGAGATCGAAGGCGAGATCAATATTATAGAGCTACTGAAAACCAGTATATCTGCTACCCAGTGAGTTGGAGTTGCTCGAAACTGCCCCCGATTTTTCGAAGAATCCCACTCCTAACAGATTTTACTATCGTTATCAGTTGGTATGGAGCACGTTCGCGCCTTCGAAATGCCTAGATTTATATGTTCTTGAGTAGTGTGTGAGATATTGTGCCTTGGTAAACCGCGACTAATTTGTTAGCTGAATATGCTTTAGTTTTGAATGTTTGATATTAGCCAAATTATTATTATATGGTGATTGAATTTAAACTTACTCAGGTGATGAACACTACTGAAAGGCTTTAGGGACCCGCAGCCATAGGAGGAAGGGCTATAAAGGAAACTGAAGAAACGAAAAGTTTAATAATGGCATATTAAATCTCTGATTGCCATGATTTCATTATTTCCTCTAAATAGATTGTTTCATCATTTGCATAATCTAACTTTATTTTAATGACCAATGACCCGAATACGTAATAAATTTAATTTAATGAGATAATATCGGATTATCTAAATTTGGACTCTTAACAATAGTTCTCGTTTTTGGTTGGAACGCCGCGCTAATAATTAACAAACAATAAATAGCTTTCATTCGTAACTTTGGAAAAAACAGTTTGTTTCTTTGTAAATAAATTAGATAGAATTGTTGGCCATATCTTTATCATAATTTTGGATTTGCTGTTCTTTCCATAGATAATTCTGTATATCCTAGCTACCTGTACGGATAAATCACTAAATCACTCCCTCCTTCTATCTCGCAAACGAAATAATATTTCAGATAAAAGAATCATCTTTTAGAAAAATATAATTATACTTATAATTAAAAAATCTTCCTATAAACTCAAAGGGCGCCTCATTTACTAAAACAGAGTATTATCCACATAGTACGGGAGGCCACGACCAAAACCTTTGATTATCGTTATCCGTTTAAAACCATAAAAAATAGACAAAACACTAAACCATGAATTTTTAGCGAAACGCGCATCGAGGGCAAAAATACTATTTCGGTATTTACGTAATTTATTTTACCCCGACAGCCCTTTTTCAAATTTACTTTTTTTCCATTTTTTGACTGAAAAGTTAGCATAATTAACTATAGAATTTGAAACATCCGATAACATTATTTTTTAAGGTCAACAAATATATGTCTAATATATTTTTAATGTCCAGAGTAAATGGAAAATTATTATTATATATTATACTTAACTACAATTTTTCCTATACACTCAAGGGTGTCTCATAAACCTACATCTGTTAAAACTTTTTATTTTAATGGAACACTTTTTTAGTTAGTTTCAAAGTTTTAAGAAAGAAAATTATATTCCCACGATCCTCTTCTCCAATTTAAATTTTTAACATTTTTTGAGTAAAAAGTGAGCAAACCATTGTTAATTATATTTTCGACAGACACAGCGTAGAAATACTTTAACTTCTAAACACAATAAGGCAGACCAAACTTACATTTTTCAAATAGAACGTCCACTATATATAAAACTTCCTTAAATTACAAGAAAAATGATATAGCATGACGCGTTTAATTTAATAGTCTCCAAGATTTATTTTAATTGTCTAACGCACTACATATTATCAAATTAGGTCGAAACTTCCACTAATTTTTATTAAATTACTAGGGGGAGGATTTCTTCCCTTCCTTAAAACAAAAAAAAAACTAACTTTTTATTTTCAACGCATTGTGTAAAAGGTACTTTTCCATTAAAAAAAAAGTCGCGAGTATGACAGTACACGTGATAGAAGTGAATACTTCTATATTGCGGTTACTATTCTAGAGGGTTCGGAGTTTTTGTTAATTAGTTGCCATGTGCTCATAGTCTAAGGTTATTCTGTTTATGTGGTTGCCTATATTATTAAGTTGTGTATTTATTGAATAAATCGTGACGTTACCCGGTAAATCGTGGCGTGACATGACGCGGCGGCGAGTTATTTTTCAAGATCACTCTCATGAAACCAACGAAGTATTCACTTCAAAAATCAAGTGGAATTTAAATTCCATAAGTAGTATTATATTGTAAAATCGTATCTTTTAAAGTAAAACATGATTTTCTAAAAAATATTTATTATTCTCAAAAACGAATGTAACAGCATACCTTATACAAATAATAAAAAAGAAGTCGCATGTAACACACTACCACCGAACATTAACTATACGATAAGAAGGTTCACTCAGCCGCGGCAGCTTTGACGTGCCTGTTCAGCGAGCGCTACAAATAAATCATAGTTTTATTAACTTGGTTGCCCGGTAACGATAGGCGGACTCCGCCGCACACAGGTTGAATTTCAACAAAAGCTGGCCATAAGATATTTTCGTTTGTGGCATTTTAAACTACATTTATGACGAAATTATTTATAGCACTCTACTACTCTAGTCTCTAGTTAGCTTTTGAAAAACATAATTGATATCTTTTGACTGGCCCTGTAAAACTTAGGTTATGGTTTTTTTATTATTATCACCAAATAAATATTTTGATAAAGTTTGTATTCAACTGGCTGTTTCAAAAATCTCTTAACGTTTTTAATTAGCTATTGATAACAATATTCAAGGTGTGTAATAACTAATATTTAAAGGTTTTGATTTTTTGTTAATGATTTCACCATATTTCCGACTACAAATATCCTGTAATATGTACATTACGATTCTGGCAAAAGACATCAAGAAGAAAATCTTCACACAGTACCTATATACAATTATAATTGTGTCAGAATTAATCAGGTGAACTTTGTCCTGACTGATCTTCTTCACTCGTATCATACTCTAAGAATATAACAATAGGTTTATGGTAACTGAAACATGAGATGAATTTCTACCGAGTGAGTATAGCAGTGACCTTAGAGTATATAGAAAAATATTCTTTAATCTAAGGCAGCGACGCAATGGTTTTCTCTCTCTTTCCAGGAAAAAGTGTGCTAAACGCGCCTAAAGAAGTTTTCACTGGGTCTGCGATATCTAAATAATTAGTGTAGAATACAAAATTGGGAGTATCCTGATTAATTACAGTTTAAACAAATAATTTGTAATTACTTACCACAAAGGCTATAGACTTGTTTAAAGTAAATTTTTGTTTCACCTTGGAATATGTCCAAATTCACCAAGACTGGCCTATTTTCCCAGATTCAAATAGTTTTAAATCAGATTTACCTCAAAATCTGTCATAAAATCAATAGAAAGAAACTGCTCCTAATCGCCAGGAAATTTCAATTTTCGATACTCACTACTCATTTTTCCGGATTCAAACCGTTTTCAATAAGATTTACATTAAGGTGAATAAAATTACATATTTAACGAAAATGATCTGTCGAAAAATTGAAACTCATATTGGCTTGAATTTGCTAGATATGTGTCAAGTTGCCGAAATTCCATATTCCTGAGGTTCTGCGTGTTACACTTTAACCTCGATTTTCGCATATTTCCCGGGATCGTACGAAAAAAGGTTATAGAACTTTTCTATAACAGATACATCGAGGTCTACGAGCAGCGTTAGCTGGCACGTACCAATTCGCCTTTATCAATCGTATCGATTCGCCTATTTGATATGTGGTACTCCTAAGCCCTCTCTTTAATATAAA
>MU182533.1:176299-200701 GCA_016904865.1 Pissodes strobi | reverse complement strand
TGAACAAGACAGAATAATCTACACATATGGGAAGACATCCAATACAATGCATTATTGACGTAAGTGGCCGTATTAGAATACTCTAAGAACAAAAACATACATCGTGTTGCATTTTATTTGATTGCTTCCCATATTTGTAAATGATTCTGTCATTTTCAGTTATACCAAAAATTTAAAGTTTAATTATATTAAATGGAATTTCCGATTTTGAGATACAAATTATTGTCTAAATGTTGTAAAAAATAAACTTGAATATCTTTGCAAACAATAAATATAAACAATTGAAATGTTGGCATTATTTAGCTCGGAAACGAATCTCTTTACTTCATAACAAATATTACACGCTTTTAGTAAGCCCTTATTTCAAAAAGTGCAACCCCCTGTATTTTATTTTTACAGCGAGTACAATATAAATATAAACGCCTTATATATTTGTTCATCATATTCCCCTATCTACAGTAATCAGTTTTCTACTAAAATATATGAAACTGTTTGTGTTTTGAAAATAAAGCCATAATCATGAAGGTAATTTACTTTTCTAATTAATATAGTTAATATAGTTCTTCTATTCGACGAAAGTGAATAATTATTACATCTCCCTCGTATTTAAAATTATTAATATTCGTTCTGAAATAAAAAGTACCGTATCTTATAAAATTAAGATAATAATTTAAATCTTACAAATTGGTAGAGAATTACAGATAAGTATGGACAGTATTGCACCTTGGGTCAGTTTTGCATTTCTATTTTGAAACTTCCTGAATAATATATTTGCAGAATTGAACCAACATACTAAATACTTATTTTCTTGATAAACATGAAATATTTGTAATATACTTAGAAAAGCACAAACAGAAATATTATTATTGGAAAAAAAACAACCAACTAATTTAGGAATTATTTTGAGAGTTTCTAAGTCAAAAGAAGATAGAAGAAAGAAGAACATCTACAATAAAAATAGTTTCAGTTAACATTTACCTGACTATTCCAATAAGCGAAAAAAAACTGTTAATTTGTAATAAGATTTGTGCGGTCCAAGGTACAATTTCAACTTTTCTTCCGTTTATAATTCTAGATTATGCATTGAGATGAATAAAAGGTACAACAACCAATTTCAGTTGCAAATAGAAAACACATAATAATCTCTAACATTAAACTAGATTATATCAGATTACAAGTCGACAAACAATTTATACACTTCAAATCACCACGCGATTATCTCATAAAAAGTATACCTAACTACCATCTAGAGACAAGATTCTAGATCGTAAATCAAGCTAAACGAATATAAATACGCTTAAAGCAATAGAAAATCAACTGACCCGAGATAACAGGCGGGTCAAAGGTCAACAATTGGTATTTTTAATATGAAACTTAACAATGCCGAGGTTGAGGTTTATAAAGCGTTTCATTTAAAGTTAATAAACTGAACATGACAGGAACGTTAAAATATTTTGACTGAAAATATTGAAAGTAATTATTTCTTGGCCCAAGTTTTCGACAAGATCTTTTTTGTTCTCAAGATCTTCTGGTAGTCCATCGTATGTATATTTTGTTTTCTTTAGGTAAACTTTGAGAATTACTTATTTATAAACTAGTTATCATTATTTTACATATTACACGACATACATATAATAAATGCAATAGCCTAAAATATTAACAATGATAATGTTAGTAGAATAGCTTTGGCGTTCACTTTACATCAAAATGTTTAAATATATTATCTATCATAACTATTTTAATTATTCCATATATTATGAACGCAATGCGGATTTCATTGAATATAATATGTTCACTAATAATATTATTTTATTGTGAACGGTATAATTATTATATTATAAATGGTATTATTGCTCGAATTGGGCAAAGGACATACCTCATTATTTCATTATAATTAGCAATTCAGTTTAAGCGACAGTAAAATCGGTATTTCCTTAGCAAATTTAACTGCTTACTTTAAACATCAGGTCATTGAAAATCCCAGCGTCAATATTAACATAAAGCTGAAACGCTGATTTATTTTAGCAGGCTGTTACATGTTAATGATAAGAGATAACTGCTCTAAAGTTCTGAATTATTTGTGGCGGCAGTGCGCGGTAGATTACAGGTTGGTTTAAATTTACAATTAGCCATCCAACAGATATTAAGATAGATACTTTACTTCAAAACATAAAACGATGCCTAAGGCATTTGTAAGGCAAAAAACGGTCTCAAACTGAGCCTGAAAATGCTCGTTAAAGACAAAGTATACAATATTTTTCATTATTTCTCATTTTTTCATAGATTTCAAAGTGGTTAATAACAATAAACCATCCCTGCATTTGTTATTGGTCTTTATTCAAAGCCAAAATGAGCCAACTTTGAAATTTCTCCTCATTTATTTATTGTCCTGCGGTAGACGCGACCATTATTTAGAATTCAAAAGGAAATTGTTCATATTTGAAAAGCCAAAATTAGTTCCCGCGTGCACTCGGTGTTACCTACTTTTGGACGGATCGATTTTTCATCAGAGGCAAAGCACCTGAAAATATAAATGGAATAGTCTGGCAAAAGTGCAGTTGCAGATCTCTGCTGAACATGCGATCATCTCATGTCAACGGTATTTTGGATCTAGCAATTGGTGAATATTTCATTTCATCCTGTCCCATTAAAATGTCTTTAAAATGGTCTTTATAACAATTTCATTTGTATGAGTAATGTTCTAGATTATATTTTCATTGCATCAATTATATTTTGACCTACCCCTGTATAATGTAAAAAAGTCACAAAAAAAGATACGATTAAAACTTTTTTAACACTAAGGACATTTTTAAAAAGGGCAGTAATTTTTGATTAGTTGAATCAAATTACTGATAATTTTGCATGACGTGTTGTTTAAAAACTGCTCGAGATTATCTTCATAATTTGGAAACGAGCCCGACACAGATATTATGAAAATGAACAAATGTAGTTTTTCTTAGACAACACGATGTCATGCAAAATAATCTGGATATTTTGTTGCACGAGTGGTATTCGTTAGAATATTTCCCGAACAAGTGACTTGAAATCTGACAACTAACTAACATAATATTTTTGAATGGCTGCTCGCCAAGTAATGTCATTAGACTATTTTAAACTAACATTTCGGTGAGTTGAGAAAAACTAATTAAAGCAGACGTTGAACGGGAATGTGGGTTCGGCTATTATAGCATTTTAAAATTGTAACGTGACATCTGCACTTAAATTATCGATGCGGTCTCTCACTACCAATCAGTTTTTTAAATGACCCCTGGTATTCAGAATAAATAATAAATAAAAAACCAATAGTTCTATTTCCAAAGTATAAGAACAAATTTGCAATAGAAATCACATAACATAATATATATATATAATCATTTTATATCTAAAGTGAATCAGATTACATATAACGACTCAGGAAATTAAAATGTATGCTAATTTCGAAAAAAATCTATATCTTAAAAAAGTGAATTTTGCAATAATTATCCTTATAAATATCATTTGATTACATTTTTATCTATATGCGTTACCCATCAAGTTTTGAATTTAGAGGATGACAGAAATAATGACAAATAAAAATGAGGTTGCGTTTCAAAATTACCAGAATGGTCAAATATCTCCCACTTGTTCGGGTCAGTAGTTCTATTCAAGATCATCGACTATTCTAAGTTATGGTTTGTATATGTCTTCTTTGGCTCTTCATGATCTATATAATTTTTTTATTCCACAGAACGTCCACGTAAATTAGCAAAATTCCCAATGATTTCTTTAACTTTGGTGTTCCTACGAATTCATTAATTTCTTACTGAACCTGAGATTCAGTATTATTCCTAGAAGACTCCTCTGTAGTCTTGGACAAATATTCATGTCTTCTCTTTTATACGTTCGGTAAACAACAATATTGCATTAGCTACATTGTCTGGTATTAAGGCTACATCTTACGTGACTGAATCTGTCTCTGTTAATGCTGATACATTTTTTGCTTCCCATTAATTTCTTTAAATTATGTTTGACGAGTTTCGAACTTATGTCACTTTGCCTGATTCCGTGAAGATGGGAATTGGGTTTATTTTTTCGCACAATGGCAATGAACCTGTTACTTTATGGTAGATGAAGTCGATAATCCACTTGGCTATTCTTGGGTTCTTATTGTAAAAATATAGCCAATACTGGAATAAATTCACGAAAATTCTATTTATCCCATGGGTTGATAATATTCTTGACGAATCTATCGTAATTTTCGTGGGGAGTGCGAAGAGTTGTTACAGAATCGTGAGTGATTAGTTTTAAATTTTAAAGCAACTTCCTATTTTATTTTTTCAAGAGGAGAATTCTTGTTCATCAGCATTATTTTATCAATATTCCACTTTGTTCGAATTCCTCCTTTTATCAATCCTTACTCTATTGATGACGTTGTCTTTGTAAGCGTATTAGTGAGAAAAAGCAAACCAATGAGAAAACAACTACAGCAATACCGCCGATATTCTTTTCGGATAGACCACAACAAATAAACCTAAGATGCCTATCCGATGATGTGTCATATATGGAAAAAGATTTCAAATAGCAATAAAAGTAAAAACGGTGTTTCATTCAAGAACGATATATAAATTGCGCGAGACAAGTACCTAATATGGTAGCATTGCTGATGCTATTTCCCATACCCGATAGCTGAAGGCTGAGGTTTGCGCGCGCTCTTTGCATTGTGTAGAAAATTATGTAGAATTCCCTGTTGTGTCTCAAAAGAATAAATTCAAATGTGGCTTTTAAAACAACAAATATCGCACCAGATTAAAAACTGACATATATTGACATTTGCATTTGAATAAGGAAAACAACTCGTTAATACCCACGCAAATAAAAAAACAACCGAAGCTGTGTTAAAATTAACGGCAAAATCAAAACGGAATGTGCCATGAGTATTTTTAATATACACCGAGGGAAATGCAGAAATTGGCTAGTAATAGAGATAAAAATTTACTTTACGCGGTTTTAATGAAAAATTTATTATTTTTTAACACCTTTACAAAACTTTTTCCAGGGCCTAGAAAAATGCAGGCAGAATTTAACTATTTTCTTATCTCGGTTAATAGAAAAAATCCTGCCAAAACGACTTTTTTAATTGTCAAATTTGGTTTATGGTTCCTTAATTTTGTTTATTTTGGAAATTGGCATATTTATTTAATGAAAATATATTTCATTTCAAAATCAGGTATCCTTTTAGGTGATAAATAAGATGTAATCTATTCCTACAATTAATCTATTCCTACAATCCAAAAAATCTGCACCAGCTATTTTAAATATATTCTATAATACGGCTCGATTCGAAATATGAACGAAGGCATTCTTATATAAATACAAATCAAAGCTAAATTTCACGGTTTAAAGGCTTAAAGGATATTGATTGTCAAGGATAATACTTCTGATACTATATTAAAAATTTTGTAACTTTAGAATTGTGGAACTCCATTGACTGCGCCTACAACATTTTTCGGGGTTTAATCTTTTTTCCCATGTAATTTTTTTAACTAATTGATGATAGGTTTTTAAAACTATATATATCACCTACGTCACTTTGCACTTAAATATGGGTATTAAACGTTTAAGTTTTCACTAGCCCCCGATTTGTGACATATTTGGGCAGATTCTTGTACATAAAAATTCATTTATAGGAGCATTTCTAGCTGTAGTTAAGCCAATAATGTACGCTTAGCTAGAGATATCTGAGGTATCTTCACTAAAATAAAAGATAGAATTTTCAGAAAAAAAATAAGGTACGTCCACCATAACTAACTGTTTCAAAGCGATTTCAGATTGATAAATTAATATTAGTTATTTAACTATGCATTTATAACTTACCACATTTAATTAGATAATACTTAGGTGAAATTCCGATTGGTAATAGCAAGGTATCTTACACAATAATTAACAGATTTTGGAAAATATCTTTCCGCTCTGACATAATGACAAGAACATAAATTATTCGCAGCTCCATAGTAAAAAAAAACATTTGGCAATTAGCCATATATCTTGCCTTCTAATGATGGTTAAGTAACGTTTCCCTATCAGGCAACTGTCTGACTTTCATGCTGCCATCTACCCCACAAGAAAACAATCTAGAGTGGGAATCTATTTGAAGTTGAGTAACGCCTTGACCGATATTCTTGAAGAAACTTCCTCGGGCATGCTCAGCTGGTAAAGAAAGAAGTACGTTCGGTACAGCTACTCCCCAAATCTAAATAAAAAAATATAATCATTTTAAAACTAAATATATAAATACAGCTGTTTGAGGACTGAACAAAAAAGCGATGCGTGAAACGTAGAACGGCTCTTTGTAGGACCGCTGTTAGAGAATCGGTAAGAGATTCAATGCGATTATAGTGAATAAGCCATATTGAAGGGGAAAAACCTCTTTTCTAAATGATATGAAACTATACAGGGTAGTTCATGCTAATAGACATTTTGTAAATAAAATTGAATTAAACAGGTACCATTTAATTAATCATTTCCAAGCATTGCCATTCCCCTTATTTATTATTAATAATTCAGATATATTTGATTTAGTGTCATAAACTTGCTTAAGAAAAAAATACGTTGGCTTTAAGCAATATTATTTTTAATATCTGCTTTTGAAATCAAATAGTGCGATATGCTGACACTAGCTCGACCCCACGCAACTAAACAAGCAAGTCGGTAATTTTTTTTAAGTTGGTTATGTTCTCATTTGAGTTGCTCCTGGAACTGTTTTTGGGTAAAGAGTACTCGGTAGTAAAAATAGGCCCGGTAAAAGTTACCCGGTAGACTTTTATTTATTTTGAAATTTTGAAATTCTGCTTTATTACGAAGACGAAGCGGAAGTCCTGAAAAGAAATTGAAAAGCAAAATTGCTATTTATATAAAATTGAATGTTGCTCTTAGATTAAAAACATTCAAACAAATATTTTTATTTCTGATGGCAACAAAATATTTGTCTGCCCCAGCATCAACAATATTTAGTGAACGCCTATTCTCTAAAGCGAAAAATATCTTTAAATCAACAAGAATACAAGAAATAGCCTATTGCCAAAAAGGGAAGAACAGCTGATATTTCTCCATGATAACCTGCCAATTCTTAATTTTCAATATTAATTATATTTTGCATTCGACAATACATTATTCCTAATATACTTATTCGTTTAAGTAACCTTTTCCTTATAATATTTCATATTTTAAATATTGGCTTAGTTGTTGTCAGTAACAAATGATATTTACTATCAAACTTTTAATATATATTTTTTTAGGTGTCGTAGTTCTTCCAAGGGAAATGCCACTAATTAAATAACTCTGAATACCCACCTTCAATAAAATATATGAATTGTAAATGAAAATTTTCGAGATATAAAAAAAATATTGAGATTTACATTGAATTATAAATAATATCCTTTTATTTTTTATAAGCGCATTTTATTTAATAAAAATAAAACCTGAACAATTTTAATTTAAGTAATCTTAAATCTTTAAACTCGAGGATTTCTCTTTTGTGTTCTTATTCCAACTTACATCACATTCGAGGGATAACCCGGTCGGATACATGGTAATGACCCGAGTACCGAGAATACCCGGAATACCATTAAATATTTCGCTTTAGTGGCTGAAATGATTTTTGAAGTAAAAACTTCTTTAGACGCGTTTTGCTTTTTTTTGTGGGGGTTGAATGAGACTGAACCGACACGCTCGGATTTGTAACTACTGGCATGTTCCCGTATAGGTAGAGGGCTGAAATTTTCAGGGGATGTAGCCGGGGTGAAAAGAAGATCCTCACCAGGACAAACTGGTCGGGAATATTAGGATTAAAGAACACAAAAAATCGATTTTACATAATATTAAAAACTCTGACTTAGCAAAACATTGTATATAAAATAACCATTTTATAGATAGGAATAATGTCAAACTTTTACACACCGAAACAAAAAGCAAAAGGCTGAACCTTTTGGAGTACCTAGAAATCCAAGTCACAAAAAACAGACGTTTTAAATACGAAGGACCAACTGACCTGCTATTTAAACACCTGCATAATTGACGGTGCAATAAAAACAAAATACCGTCAGGCGGTTTAGTAGGGTATAACAATTTAGATTTTAGTGTTCAACTACTCTTGATAAAGGCCTCATCAAGCCGAAACATATGTAGAGAAAAAAATGTCTCATTAAATTATTTTGAAACATCTAAAAGCAGTGTACTAATTATCCCTAGAATTATTATTCAACGATGTTTCACAAGGATCCTACCGCAGAAACTATTCATTACTAAAATCTGTTGAAGCCCATGAATAACCGTGAATGATAAGGATTGTGTCATCAATGATTATCATATCGCAGCTTCTCACACACTACATTTCAATTGGATTAAAGGTCTCCGAGTCTGTGCATTAGAAGAAGAGGCGAAGTTATACTCAATGAGGCTTGGTCTTGCCGAAAGTGTAACGTGAAATTTTACATCAGGATCATATTTGAAGGATTTCGGAAAATATTGCTCAGTGAGCTGCTTAGCTTTCTAAATATAAGAACATAGGATTGGCACAAGTACGAAAAACTCGCCCTCCCCAATACCGCTAACCAAGTCAGTATTCGATGTCCAAATTATATTATGTCCTTGTATTACGACAAATTAACTAACTATAGAAAGAAGTTAATAAATTGGCCGACACACACAATTCACACATAGTATAAAATTCATTGCATTTTTGGTACTTATCCTGTAATCTACAACACGTTCGGATAACCACCAAGGTCAAACAAATAATTTACACTGATAAATCTTTGGCAATATGAAAAATTCTGATTCTTCCTATTAATTTGCCTCCCAAATATTTCCATACAGTAATTTTTCCATAACCTTCTTTGAAGCAAAAAATTCTTGCCATTTCATGTTTATCTAAGTTTTGATAATATTGTTATGAGGATCCTTTGTAGCAAAGTTCGTCAGAATATATTATGACAAAATTAAATTAGTTTTTAGAGATTATTAAGGTCGTGACATTCACATTTTCAATAATAATGCTTTATAATAATGTATGGGTCAGTGACTTAATAAACAACGTTTAGCATGCTTTTGGTTCTGACTGAGAAATCGTAAAGAGAGCCAGAAATTTAGTTCCTTTTGAATAGTCAATGATCGATAAACAATGTAGTGGTGGACTGCCTAATTTATAGATTAACATCCATAAACATTTTAAAAATTGTGCACACTGGATAAAATAAATCGCCATTGGGAGTAAAGAAGGAACATAAAATATCATATAAATTTGGTGATTAGTAAATCTACAAATGTAATGAAAATTTATCGGTCACCTGTGACGTCATTACACTTTCTAATGCAAGTGTACAGGGTAATAAATGAAGGATCTCATGTTTTTAAGACAAGCATCCCGATAACAACACACGTATTTGGCTTGGGAATAAATAGATTTCTGAAGGAGATTACCCATAAGTTCGAACCGAACGATCGTAAATGTATTCAAGATAGGTCATTTTTTATACCATAACTAGCAGTTGAAAATATTTAAAATATTAGGTGTTTATTGGCAATCCTGTCAAACAGATCAAGGGAATAGGAAAACACTTTGTATAGAAAAGTTCAGGCACTTTATATAAACAGCCATACTATACTAGAGGATAAAACAAATAATAGAAGCAATGGAGCACATCACCTTGTATAGTATTGATATTTATTTAGATCTAAATATACCCTTAATGATGACCAACTCCTTTAAATACTCAACTTTGAAAATAGAAGAATGTTCTATGCAAAACATTTAAACGTTTTAATCCTCGTGCTAATTGACCAGAATTCCTACAAAAATGTCTGTTCCATGTTCCATATACACATAATATTAAAACATTTCATGGTTCTTAACCTTTTGTTTAAAGAGGACCTCTTACCGTGTTGCCACATATCCCTAACATAACCTAGGATGTTCAAGCCTAAAACTGATCAAATATGTGTCTGAGCGTTCTTCGCTTTATTCATTTTTTAACTTTTATAACAGAATAATACCATCCAAAAATTAAATAAAAATAATAGTAATAGTAAGATACCAAACAAGAAACCATGGTAACATTACTTGTTAATTTTCAGTAATTAAATCAAAGGTTGGTGTTGAATCTAATATGCAAGTTTTAAAATATCTGGCTTTCTACCGGAAACTTCTACGTTCTATATTTCTATGAGCTGGCCTACCTCTGCTAACCCAAAATAACCCCTCGAATTCAAACATATTAAGTGGAAATGGTTCTCTTGTCCCTAATTTCCAAGAATAAATCAAAACTTAAGCTCTTGATAGGCAACGAACTTCAGGCTGTAGAAAAAGTTGATGCTGAATTCGCAGCTTTGATTGCTAAACCTTCCCTATGCAGGAATGTACACGGTGATATTTATTGTTTTCCGCATTAGACAAAAATGGTAAATACAAAAGTTATGCAGAGTAATGTAACCTATTTGCAGAATACATTTATATATATACAAGGTGTTGCAGAAATGAGTGACAGGTTAAAGTTATATCTTTTTAAATGAAATACCCTGTATATTATTAATTTTTTAGAATCTCCTAAAAATCCTGAATATATTTTCTATAACATGTCCTATACCTAAATGTAATAGATTTCGACATATTCGCATATTAGCGGTTACATTCAAAAATAAATAATATTCTAGATTCCAGTTCTTAGGTGGCCGTGAATTAGGCAACTACAATACGAGACCACTATTTAAAATGCGAATATGTCGAAAACTATTACATTTAGCTATAGGACATGTTATAGAAAAAATATTCAGAATTCTTAGGAGATCCCAAAAAATTAACAATATACAATTTTTCATTTAAAAAAATATAACTTTAACTTGTCACTTATTTCTACAACACCTTGTATATATATAAATTTATTCTGCAAATAGCTTACATTATTCTGCTCAACTTTTGTATTTAACATTTTTGTCTAACGCGAAAAACAAAAAGTTACGAGGGTGGGACATTATAAATGATCACCGTGTACCGGGTGTTTCACTATAAATGGACCCCCCCCCCTTAACTTTCTCAATTGACGTTTTAGAAAAAAAACGTTCAATACAAAAAATAAAGGGGATGAAGTGAAGTTTTTTATGGCATAGCACTGTTGTATACAGGGTGTCCCATAAATGCGGGATTAAACAAAGTTATATTTTTTAAATGGAACACCCTACATATTATTGCATATTTGAAATTTGCGGAGAATTCTAGACATATTTCATAAATAATGTCCTATACCTATCTGTTACTGTTTTTGAAATATTGTCACGAGTAGCTTAGGGGGTAGCGCGTTTATTTAAAGAATAACTTCTTAGATAAGAGCCGCGTCGCGATTAGTACAATGACGGGGTCTCAATGCTTCCTTTAATCTACCACTGGATGTTCTACTCGCGAGGACACGCCTTGTTTAGCATGCCGGGGGGTAACTGAGGTAGACCGAGCTCGCGTTGCGTGGGGTAAGAAGAGATGATAAAGTAAGCACGTTTAGTTTATAACAATAACAATGTATTAACGATAAAACTTAAAAAACAATAATTATTGGTCAGAAAAAATGAGATTCTATTATACCCGATTACGACGGTGCGCATGTTTTCTCGATTTGAGGTACTGTTTATAGGTCTTTGTTTACTGTCTTATAATTTATAGTTTTTCTTAAGGGTTGGGTTTTGTTTAAGAGCACTAAGAGATTTCACTAAACTTTTTAACTGACTATTTAGACACTTGTCTTTCTCAACACTCTGACAAACTTCTTGTCAAGACTTTACTATGGAGGTTGTGCAACCCCTGGTCCTAGCAGTCGTCAAGTAACTAACCGGTACCAGGTTTGGAAGGAAAGGAATGGAACCTAAAGCAGTCGTATGACTAACTTCAGGAGCGGATAGAACCCAGCAGGGGCGGCTTCTCAATAAGTGCGCCCGTGCCTGCGAAAGTAAACGGAAAAAGAAAATCTTCCCTACATGCAACTTAACATAAACTAACTATAATTTGCGAATTTACATCTTTTTGAATCTCTACTGGCCACATTATTTATAAGAGCGAAATCGAGGCACAACGGCGACGATCAAAACGCAGAGCGTCCAACGGCGGCCTCCGTCCGTAACCACAACTAGTCTAAATCTGCCGTGCGCTAGTGTTCGGCGCTCTTGTTAAATGCATTTTCGTCATGCAAAACGGTCGGGAATGTTCGTAAAATCACGAGAAGTCAAGGCTCATCCGTGCGCTATTTAGATCCGCATTTTGTAGCTTAATTTAGCGATAATTTGCAATTCTTGCGTATATAGTATGGTGTCACAAGCTGATTTTTTTCAGGGATGAAAGTACATGATAAGATAACCCTTATTCCGGAGGTAATACAAAATTAGACTCCACAAAAGGACACTATCATCAAAAATCGAGATATTGGTACCATCGTATAGAGGAAAAAATACTTATTTTTTGGTCCAATGCACAATAAGGTCTTTGTAGGAAATATTTTTTGATAATTATTGAAAAAAAAATCATTTGCATTAGCCCATATGGCCGGAAAAAAATTTAAATGTAAATATCTCGGTTTCAACCGTGCAAAAATTTAATTAAAAAATAGTTATTTTTAAATATAACACTCAATTAACAAAAAGGGAAGGCCTAAATGAAAAAAAAATATTCTTTATAAAAGTTTCGCTTATGTCTTGACAAGGTAATAGAGCGAATCCCATATTTTTGCTTATAAACTAACAAACGTATCACAATAAACAATGAGTTTACGCCCTAATTAAATATGTCCAGCCTCTTCGCCTTCAAGCTACGGCTGATGCAACACATTTATTATAGGTCCTGAAAAATTCAGCTTGTGTGGAAAAAGTGGGAGGTAAATCGTTATTTAGAGCGAATATTACATACTACTATTATAAGTATTATTCTGTATTATACTCCAGTCGAGCCGTGAATTTATTTTTGTTTTGTTCGGTTCGTTGACGCTTGTTAATTAGCTGCATATAAACTCGTGAGTTTAGTGTACGTAATATTGTTTAGTGTTTTATATTTTTATTTATATACCTACTATTATTCTACTGTCATGGCTAGTAGTTCGGGTTCTGACAATAATTGCTGTGGGGGCATAAATTCAATTGACAATATTATTAAAAATAACTTTTCTTTATTGGATCTGAATAAAAATATTGAAATAAAGAGGTTAGGGCGACCGATGCCGGTTTTAAAATTAGACCAAACATGTGCCAAGAAAAAGGATGGTCGGTCTTTCACCAGACATTTTAACTCCCGAAATCTTGTGGCGAATGGAATTTCACTTTAAAGCTAGAAACGGCAAAGTCGAAGGGCTAACCATCGACAAAAAGATGGACAATAACACTTTTTTGCCATCAAACCGGTATATTGTTTAACGTTTTCGAACTTCTCCTGATTTTTTTTGAACTTTATTGATTTGTAGTTACAATAAACTGTTTTAATTGTTTACTCTTCTGGAATCGATAAGTACCTACTTATTAATTTCTTTTAGTGCGCAACAATTACCATTCAAGAGGGCGCCGAATTCATGTTTTTTAAACGATTTTAACAAGTTTTGGGTAAAAAATGGGCGTGGCACCCCCAAAACTTTCCGCCTTCGGTGGTTAAGCCTCCGGCAGCGCCTGCAGCGAGCATCCTCCGATGCGTACGAAAAAACCCACATACATTGCGCACTACCTATTTAAAACCTCACGAGCCGCCACTGGAACCCAGGAGGCAGTCGTCAAGTGACTAACCTTGGGAGCTGGAGGCGAGACTAAAGTCTGCCGAACTGAGGGTTCGGTAGCGTATTTATATAAAACAAAGTGATGATCATTGCATGCATAAGGTTCAAAGTCGCTCCCGTTGATTGCTCGCGTTGTTTATAGTTTGCCTTTAATGTTTATATAACAATCTCCAAGTTCAAGTTCAAACTTGCGACAGGGTGATATTTGTTTAGTAGCTTATGCTTTTTAGTAGATTACAATATTGACAGTTGAAAATAGACCATTTACCAAGTTTGACAGCCTGTAAAATCTAAACGGCTAAAGATAAAGCAAAATGACACTAATTTTTTATTTAACCAGAGGTTAAGAAATTCCGGTTAAATTTAACCTCTAGTTAAATATAAAATTAGTGTCAAACGATAGCTTATGAAAAACCAAGATAGGAAAGTGCAAACCATTTTGCTCTATCTTTAGCGGTTTAGATTTTACAGGCTGTCAAACTTGGTAAATGGTCGATTTTCAACTGTCAATATTTCAAAAACAGTAACAGATAGGTATAGGACATTATTTATGAAATATGTCTAGAATTATCCGCAAAATCCAAATATGCAATAATATATAGGGTGTTCCATTTAAAAAAATATAACTTTGTTTAATCCCGCATTTATGGGACACCCTGTATACAACAGAGCTATGTCATAAAAAACTTCACTTCATCCCCTTTATTTTTTGTATTGAAATTTTTTTTCCAAAATGTCAGTTGAGAAAGTTAAAGGGAGGTCCATTTATAGTGAAACAACCGGTACAGTGGTGTCATGTCACATTAGATACAATATTTCGGGGCAATGCTCGTGTCTTATTTATGCTGCTTGCAAGACATTTGCTCCGATCCAAGTTATGACAAGTTATAAACTTATTAGCTGTAATATGTACTAAGGAGATGATGGACAACAGTAAATCTACTTAGAATTCATATCTAACGTAAATACAAAAAAAATGATTTATTAGTTATGCCTGTGCTATCATAAAGTTGCAGAGCAAAATAGGGTGACGTTTGTTGACAATCCATCGATTGGGTCTTTAACTATCGTTTTCAAGCAAAGTTATAACCATAATGTTTACATCAAGTAATATAAGTTAAACAATTGTATGTGGTTTTTCGGGTTTTGTTATTAGATAACAAACTTCAAATGGTGCTCTATGCTCTTGCTCTATGCTCTTTATGTTTACATGATTTCGATAGACAATACACTTATTTTAAACCGAGAGTTCGTTGAGAATATATTTTGTAAAAAATGAATGAAAAGAGACGTTGAAATAGAGTTCGGTACGATAAATCTTCTTAGGTAGGCTATTATAGCGTTTTGAAGTTCTAAGTGATACCTACAGTTGAATTATATCGATGTGGTCTTTCAAAACCGCTATATTTCATCGAATATTTCCCTCATGTATAAAAAATCCCATTAGAGGAATGCAATTCTCGGAAAATTACAGCGATAATTGCACTATAGAAACCGAAAGAGCACGGCGATCATTGCATCGGACGTATCTATGGTAATTCCATTGTAAACTTACGATGACAGCAACAATTTATAAATAACGTTAAAGTCAAGTGAATGTATATTATTAAAAATGTCTCGTTTCGGATTAAAAAAAATCGTATTTTTGGGTCTTTTTGCTTTGTTTACAGTTACATGTACGTTTTTGTATTAAAAAAATAATACAAAATTATTTTTTTAAACCATGTCCTTATTCGGGAAATATTCCCCCGAATTACACTCGTGCATCAAAATAACCAGATAATTCTGTATTCGAGCGTGTTGTCTTAGAAAAACTGCATTCGGTCATTTTCATATTTTGGAAAAAGAGCTTCTCCAAAATGTGAAAATGAACTCATGCAGTTTTTAGACAACACGCTGCCATGCAAAATTATCGGTAATTTTGATGCACTTGTGCAATTACTTCCGAATATTTCCCTCATGTATAAAAAATCCCATTAGAGGACTGCAATTCTCGGAAAATTACAGCGATAATTGCACTGTAGAAACCGAAAGAGCACAGCGATAATTGCATTGTACGTATCTATGGTAATTCCATTGTAAACTTGACAGCGACAATTTATAAATAACGTCAAAATCAAGTGAATGAATATATATTATTAAAAATGTCTCGTTTCGGATTAAAAAAAATCGTATTTTTGCGGCTCTGTACTTTGTCTACAGTTACATGTATGTTTTTTATTAAAAAAAGAATAAAAATGTATTTTTTTAAACCATGTCCTTATATTCGGGAAATATTCCCCCGAATTACACTCGTGCATCAAAATAGCCAGATAATTTTGCATTCGAGCGTGTTGTCTTAGAAAAACTGCATTCGGTCATTTTCATATTTTGGAAAAAGAGCCCTCCACCTTCGGTGTCGGGCTCTTTCTCCAAAATATGAAAATGAACTCATGCAGTTTTTAGACAACACGCTGTCATACAAAATTATCGGTCATTTTGGTGCACTTGTGCAATTATTTCCCTCATGTATAAAAAATCCCATTAGGGGAGTGCAATTATCGGAAAATTACAGAGATAATTGCACTGTAGAAACCGAAAGAGCACAGCGATAATTGCATCGTACCATCGACCAATTACACAACGACAAACAACGGCCTTGCAATAATTTACCGCTCCTAAAGAGGACGCGAAAAGCCTTTAGTTAGGACCCGAACCGCAAAATATCATGGCGTCGCTGCGCTCATAAATTCCATTGCCTTTATTGTAAATTCCTTATTTTACTAATGTATCAATGTTGCCAAATTGTATGAAGTTTCTTGAATACATTTTACACCAGTTGAATTTCTAATTAAAAAAAAAATTGGTATGTGCTTAAGACCGCACCGCACGACAGAAGTGAAAACTTCAACAAGCGGGGTCATCGTTTGTCAGAATTTCGATCGGAGCCTTCGTTGCAGAGATACGAGCGAAAAACGGTTTTGCCCCCAAAATCCCCCCTTAAATTGAAGCCCCGGTCCCCACCGTATGGGGCGCACCTACCATAAAAATTTTGACCCCGTACCTCTTCTCGTTCTCTTGAAATTAATTATTTTAGTTTTTGCTTCTCCCCCCTCTCCTGGCCAAACGGAGGGGGGTACGGGGTCCCGTTTTCGTCCAGGATCTTCTTTTCACCCCGGCTACATCCCCTGAGCGTAACGTAACGTTCCTTATACTGGCATGTTCCCGTATAGGTAGAGGGCCAAAATTTTCAGGGGATGTAGCCGGGGTAAAAAGAAGATCCTGGACGAAAACGGGACCCCGTCCCCCCTCCGTTTGACCTGGGGAGGGGGGAGAAGCAAAAACTTAAATAATTAATTTCAGGAGAACGGGAAGATGTACGGAGTCGAAATTTTTATGGTGTGTGCGCCCCATGGGGGGCCACCTTAGACCTCTAATTTAAGGGGGGATTAACCCGTTCTCGTACAGGTAGACGGCTGAAATTTTCAGGGGATATAGTCAGGGTTAAAAGAAAATCATGGACGCAAACGGGACTCCGTACCCTCCCCCCGTTTGGCCAGGGGAGGGGGGAGAAGGAAAGTTAAAAAATTAATTTCGGGAGAACGGAAAGGGGTAGAGGGGATCGAAATTTGTATGGTAGGTGCCCCCTATGGGAAGCCACCTTAGACCATTCTCGGGGGACCGGGACTCTAATTTAAGGGGGGAAAACAGTTCCCGTATAGGTAAAGGGGTGAAATTTTCAGGGCATGTAGCCGGGGTAAAAATAAGATCATGGACGAAAACGGGACTCCGTACCCTACACCCGTTTGGCCAGGAGAGGGGAGAGATGGAAAAACTTACATAATTAATTTCACCTTAGTAGACCATACGGGGGGACCGGGACTCAAATTTAAGGGGGGAATTTTGGGGGGAAAACCGTTTTTCGCCCGTATCTCTGCAACGATGGCTCGGATCGAAATTCTGATAAACGCTGACCCCACTAGTTGAAGTTTTCACTTCTATCGTGTGGTCTTAAGTACACAGATTTTTTTTTAATGAAGATGTTATATGTACAGTTTTTGAAGTGAAAACTTTTTTAGGCACGCTCAGCACTTTTTTTTGTGGGGGTTGAATGGGGCCGAGCCGTCACGCTCGATTATGTAACGTAACGCTCCTTCTATATTCGGTATTGAATTATGTTGAGCCGTCACCCGTCACGCTCGGAGACGCCACGATCGGATATGTATGTAATGCTTTCATAATACTATTGAAGTTTTTACTTCTACCACGTGGTCTTAACCACACAGATTTTTTCTTAATAAAGATGATATGTACAGTTTTTCAAGTGAAAACTTCTTTAGGCGCGCTCAGCGTCACGCTCGGATATGTAACGTAACGCTCCTATATTCGATATTGAATTATGTTGGGCCGTCACGCTCGGAGCCGTCACACCCGGATATGTATGTAATGCTTTCATAATATTATCAAAGTTTTCACTTCTATCGTGTGGTCTTAAACACAATTTTTTTTATATTTAGAATCCTATTTAGAGGCTTTATTTTAGGAGGAAAGGAAAAACTTGAAATGCACAAGTTGGAGGTTTTTTATGTAATACATCCTTTATGCAAATATCTGAAACTGAACGATAATCGTAAAGTGTCGAAATCCTAGCAACATCATTTGTTTTTAATAGAATACCATATTATATGGTAACATTTTTTAAATTTTTTTTTCGCGCCATTTATTTTTTATACTTATTTGGGAATATATATATCGATTTAAATAATATTATACAGGGTGTTTTATTTTAAAAAAAATTTGTTGTCATATTGACATTTTGCGTATTTTTTATAATACACAAAAACCTCCAACTTTTGTATTTAAAGTTTTTCTCTAGCTCCTGAAATAAGGTCTCTAGATACGATGCAAAATATAGCAAAAAAGTGCTGAGCGCGCCTAAAGAAGTTTTCGCTTAAAAAACTTGTGTGTGCTTAAGACCACACGATAGAAGTGGAAACTTCAATAATATTATGAAAGCGTTACGTACATATCCGAGCGTGACGGCTCAACATAATTCAATACCGAATATAGACGGAGCGTTACTATGTTGGGATTTGGAACCTTCGGCAACATGCACTAAAACTGAGCTTTATCCATAATACCGAAACAGAATTTTTGCACTCGACGCGCGTTTCGCTAACCATGTTAGCATCATCAAGAGATGATTAAAACAGTTTTAATCATCTCCTGATGATGCTAACATGGTTAGCGAAACGCGCGTCGAGTTTAAAAATTCTGTTTCGGTATTGTGGATAAAGCTCAGTTTTAGGAGCGTTACGTTACATATCCGAACATGACGCGTGACGGCCGAGCGTGACGGCTCGGTCTCATTCAACCCCAACAAAAAAAATGCTGAGCGAGCCTAAAGAAGTTTTCAAAACTACTTAGGTATCCAAAAGATTTCGTGTTTTATTTGTGAACGCAAGTAAAAAATAATGTTCTTAACATCCTAACACGTGCGCAAAGCCACTTTCCCCACCATAAAATGCTTATCGGGACTCTCTAAATGCGCTCTACACTTGTTAGGAAATAAGTAAATTATCCAAACCCTAAAGATATGAAAAAAAAAATTATGTGCGTAAGACCACACGATAGAAGTGAAAACTTCAACACGCGGGGTCATCGTCTGTCAGAATTTCGCTCCGAGCCTTCGTCGCAGAGATACGGGTAAAAAACGGTTTTCCCCCCAAAATTTCCCCTTCAATTAGAGCCCCGGTCCCCCCGTATGGTCTAAGGTGCCCCGTACCTCTTCCCGTTCTCCAGAAATATTTATTTAAGTTTTTCCTTCTCCCGCCTCTTCTTACGGGGTCCCGTTTTCGTTCAAGATCTTCTTTTTACCCCGGCAGCATCACCTGAAAATTTCGGCCTTTACCTATACGGGAACATGCCACCGTTACGTTACATATCCGAGCGTGACGCGTGACGGCTCGGTCTCATTCAACCCCCACAAAAAAATGCGTGCTTAAGACCACACTTCTCTCCCCTCCCCTGGCCAAACCGGGGTACGGAGTTCCGTTTTCGTTCAGGATCTTCTTTTTACCCCGGCTATATCCCCTGAAAATTTCAGCCCTTTACCTATACGGGAACGGTTTTTTCCCCAAAATCCCCCTTTAAATTAGAGCCCCATTCCCCCCGTATCGTCGAAGGAAGCCCCAATGGGGCGCACCTACCATAAAAATGTCGACCCCGTACCTCTTCCCGTTCTTCTGAAATTAATTATTTAAGTTTTTCTTTCTCCCCCCTCCGGAAGAGGGTACGGAGTCCCGTTTTCGTTCAGGATCTTCTTTTTACCCCGGCTACATCCCCTGAAAATTTCGGCCCTCTACCTATATGGGAACATGCCAGTATAATGAGCGTGACGTTACATATCCGAGGGTGCCGGCTCGGTCTCATTCAATCCGCACAAAAAAAAACGCAAAACGTGCCTAAAGATGTTTTCACTTCAAAAAAGACTCATCTGACATTTCAGTAAAATTTTAATATAATGTCCATAACATTCTGTTCGAAAGTTATCATCAGCTCGATATGAGCATTTTTAAACTTCAAATTGTACTAGTTTGCTTGCACAATATGGCAACAGTGCATCATTCCTACTCGTCGCAACGAACGCGATACGTATTTTCCAAGAACTGTTTTCAGATTTATAAAAATGTACAGAGACTCTATACAAGATAAAGTCACTGTATAAAAATGAGGCATAGCTCGCCATCTATTAAAAATTATTGAACCCTTTACCTAAAGCAAGTTTTCATAGATGGCTCTAGTTTATAGGAGCGGTAAAGTCTCCCATATGCAGTAAATGTCTTTGTGTAATTGTAGGCCAGTCAGTGGGGTGTTTTGCTCTATAAAAGGTGGTGTAGTAGTAATTTTTTTATATGTTGTTAAGGTTTAGGCCTTGATGAGAAATCCAAGTTTCCGACCTTGGGTTGCGACCGCTCGAGCCGCCATCTTGGATGGAAGGTACAGCGATGAAAAATTGAACATATTTTCCAAAAAATAGAAAAACCCCAATTTTGTAATTTTTCCGAAATTCTCGCTATTTTTTACATAGCTATAATTAGCAGCGACTGGTGCGGTAGTGCCACGGTGCCACGGAGCCATGGCACTACATTATTTTTCTAAAAAAAATATGTTATAACCTTCATATGTCTCATTAAAATATAACGCACAACATAAAAAGAAACTGAAAAATAAGGTAGTACCATGGCATCATGGCACCGCACCGTGGCACTACCTCACCAGCCACCGCTATTTGTAATATTTCCGTGATTTCTTAGTTCTACTCATTTCCACACCACCTTGAGCCCCTTGAGGTAGAGTAAATGGCGTCTTTTTTATGTATCCCCCATAGGCCATTAGGCCACAGCGTCGCGATATTAGAAGGAAATCACGCCTGAACCTCCCAATTTATTAGCGTTTTCCTTTCTTTGATGGTCCGGGTCGGCTATCATCATAATCGGTGCTTATAGGAATACATTGCTTTTCAATTGCTAAGTCTTGGTCATCTTCGTCCTCACTATCGATTTGAACATCCGGGACATTTTCGCATGACTGGCCACTGCAGAAGCCACACACAACGGAACACTTCAACCCAACTTTCCTGCAACCACATACTGTCCCGCATCCTTTTCTACAACTGCATGTAGTGGCAGCAGTGGAACAAGCCCATTGCTGCCAAGTTTCCAGCCCCAGTATTCTGGTTTTTTTCTCGATACCATTTCTGGACTTGATGATATGTCCTGAAAGAATGATACCGCGCAGCATCCTTCGTTGGTGGCAAAGAAGCAAGATTGGTTTTACTTTTTGTGGTTGATTTAGCAAAACGTTGATAGCGGATTTCTTCTAAGGTGTCTTCTTCCATGTTGCCACCATACAAAGCAACGATAATGCGTGCTCCAGCATCTGCGATGTCCTCTGCTGTTGCATCCTGATGTTTGAAGATGCCAATGGTGTCACTGAGTCCTGCTGTTTTCTGGAGAAGCGAACAAAACTTTATTTTTCTTTGGTTGAAGATTGACGATGTCGTGTCACAGCCACTAAAAGCATGCAGAAACAGAATGTTCTCAGCTACTTCTTTATGTTTTAAACCATTAGCTGAATATATATTCTTTCAGCAATTTTGCCTCTTCCTGGTTTGCGGAGATAGATGTTTCCTTGAGATGGTGCCAATGCTGTCAGCAAAACAAGAAGGTCAACGTGTTCGCCAACTACGAAAACAGCATCAAATTTTGGGCACTAGGACATCGCTGTTCTGACAATCAACACATCAGCATCTTCTTCCGCCTAGTTGACAGTAATAGCAACCTGCTTCATTTTTTTTGTAAGCATTGAAATTAAACGGGCTTTATTGTTTTCGTTGGCAAAAAATAATTCCTGGGAAAGTTGAACGGGCATTGTTTCATCGAAGAGAGCATCCGCAGACATATGCTTCTTCGATCGGCCAAATCTTTCTGCGGCCTTGGTATTCCTTTTGCCTCCATCACTCGGATATCCATCAAAAACAACGACTGCATGTGAACCGTAGTGATTTCGTACATATTGAACGTACTTTTCGGAAATGGACGCAAATGAATCATTACGGTGCCATACAACTTTGTGCAAAAGGTATCCTCCATCCAAAACAATGATTTGGTTATCTCCAAACTCCACACCTTCTGGAAGTTGTGTAAAAACTTTGTGCAATGAAGATTTCGTACCTTTGCGCATTCCTTCCTCTGAAAAAAGCGACAAAGGAAATGGAGCAAGCTCGAATTCAAGATAATCTTTCAACTCGTCGTCGGATTTCTTCGCAATGCACATTCTTTGAAACAGCATGAGTGGGTTGATGGAAATTGTTGCTTCCCCGACTTTTATGCTGCTGTTGATTGCTGCCAATGGGATGACCTTGTCATTGCGTTTAAGTGTGATGAACCCGAAATTTTCGAACGTGGCAACCATGTTCGTCATCACCTCGATACCTTTTTCTCTGGCCAAATGACAGTTAATCTTATCATCCCCTACAACTCCTGTACTGATGGAAAAAAGCGAATCGGTTTCGGGGAAGGGAGGATGTTGAGTAAACCAGTTCAAGAGTTTCTTTAAGTCTCGTTGTCCCGATAAATGCGTGAAGTCCTGGTATCGACGTGTTCCTCGGACGAGTTTAGATGAACGTCGCAATATTCCTCAATGGCATCGCAAACGTTGCAAAGATATCGTTCCCAAAGTCCAGAGAGCAAGTACGCTGTCACTTATTCCACGGCCACGAATGAGGCCCCCACAGATATGCATCATCTGCATCAAAGTTTGTTCGATAGTCATATCAGACCAAACCCCTGACCAAAACTTGTTTGAGCACCTGATAGTGAAATAGCCATCCGTTGTAAATTTGTGGTATTCCACCGGATCCATTTTGTTCTCTAACTCTAACATATTTTGCAAATACAGATGAGCAGATTTTGCATAAGAGAAATGCCCGCTTGCATGAAAGTACGGAAGCATTCTTTGAACAGTGTCGAGATGCAGTTGCCAGTTCCATATTCCCTCAGATTCAATGAAATGTTTCACTAAAATAATCATTTGAAAATACTGAACCCATAGTTTGGCTGTGGGGCCATTGTTACCCAACATAATAAGCGCCTCTTTAAATTTAGTCGCAACAACTTTGAATGCCTCGTTTTCATCGGCTCTGAGAATCGTCGATTTATCCAAATGCCCAATTAGTTGTTCCATCACATCACGATCGTTGTCTGTAAAAGCAAGGGATTCCAGAATCTGGTGTGCCAAAGCAAGATGACACAATATGTGTGCACGAATTGCACGAGCGTATGTGTGGCCAGCTAGCATTTTCTCAACACTATTATCAGCGTAAATAGCAGAGAAAAGTTCTTTCAGTCCACTTCCGGGTATTATGTATCCAATGCAGCCCAAGAAAGATATAAGTAGATGAAATCCCCCTAGTCTTACGATATTTGAAAATTTTGAATTATTAGCGACGATTTCTTCAGCCTTCGCATAAAGCGGGTGACGAAGCAGGTTTCTTACATCTTACATTTTTCGACAGCGAGCAGAAGTGCTATATGAATTGTATCAAACTGGCTGGGTGGAAAGTTAATGAACGGAAGGTACATTATCTTCGTTTTGGAGATACAGGCTGTTGAAAGTAAAAAAATGTCATATTTTTATTCAACTAAAAAAACAGTACGCTACTGCTTTTTTCAAAATAAATATTATTTTCGTAATCTTCCACTAGTTTCTAACAAAAATGGCCTCTAGACTTTTTTCCGTCCGCTGAACGTACGGCGAAATTGTTGTTAAGTTGTTAATTACCTTCTTTTAAGATTGCCATAAGGCGAACGGCAGCTGTCCATCAGAGAGCACGGGGTGAGTTCGTCGAAGGTTTAGCTTGATAATATTAAATGAAATATCTTGGACGCCACTAAATTTTTATCTAGATGTTAAGTTGGGAAGAAAATCAGAAACCCATAGCTTTGACAGATACTTATCTTTTGATTCTCCTAATAACCATTTATTTAATACATAATTATAAATAATTGAATACACTATGCTGTGAGAATACCCATTTTGTTTTGTAAATTATTAAATTAAATTCTGAGTGACTGTTCAACTTATCGACTCTACC